>OZ030014.1:69667193-70132193 GCA_964023405.1 Apodemus agrarius
TTACTATGGCTTTTTATCCTAACTGTTATAAACATTGCCACAGTGGCCAGGGGTCATGGTTAGCTATTTGACTTTAATCAAGGGCCTTAATGCAATTCAGCAAGAAGACCCAAGTGTTCCCAATAAACTACAAGAGCTGTGCATTTATACGGAACACACAAAACAAAACTCTTGACACTGATCTCACACTCTTAGACAAAAATAATAGATCCTAGATGGAAGTACAAAACCACGCTTGAAAACATAGAAGGAAATGTACTAGAAACTCCTTACAATTCTGGGTTGATTGAAATATTTTTTGTCTTTAAAAGGAACATACCCACACACACAGGCACACACTCAAGCACATTCTCCATAAAAGAACACAAAAGCCCACAAAAACACAGCCAATTAGACTGTCCATTGTCTTAGTCAATCAGCATCTGAAAAGGCATTTAATATTATTTAACATTCAAAGAAGTGGTAATTGAATCCCTGAGCTAGAGCAGTCCCTCTCAAGATATGGGTCAAGACCCCCTTGGGGGGGTCAAAGTTCCTTTTCAAAGTGGTCACATATCAAATATCCTTAATATCAGATATTTGCATTATGATTCATAATAATAGCAAAATTACAGTTATAAAATAGCAACGAAAATAATTTTATGGTTGCAGGCTACCACAACATGAGGAACTGTATTTAAGGATCTTAGTAGTAAGGCTGAGAATCACTGAGCTAGGGAGATGGTTCAGTGGCTAAGAGTAGGCACTACTGATCCAGATGGCCCAGGTTCAGTTCCTGGTGCCCACACAGTATCTCGCCACTGTCTGGAATCCCAGATCCAGGGACCTAGACACATATATGCAGGTATACATACATACACATAAAACAATCTTTTAAAAAATCTTTTCTAAAAGGGACTTACAATGAGATACAACACCAAAGCCACTAGAATAGCAATTTTAAAAATCAGAAGAAGTTGATATCAACTGTTACTAAGGATGTAAAACAACTGAATTCCCATATACTACATGCTCTATTCATAGCTGACAATATATAATGTTGCCCTGCTTCAAAAAAACACTTTTAAAAAGTTTAACCTCTTCTATGACCCAGCTGTTTGGCTCCTATATTTTTAGCCTAGACAATGTAAAAGCACTCGATGCATAAAGACATGTGAGATGCTCACTTCAGATAAATTTCATAATTATCTAACAGTGTAATCAATATGAAATCTTTCAACAGAAGTGTGAATAAAAGAAAAAACAGGGTATATTTACAAAACAGATACCTACTCAGCAATAATAAAGGAGTGAATTGTAGATACAGGCAACAGCAGGTTTGAATCTCAAAATTTTATATCAAATAAAAGTGAAAGGACACACATAGGGCTGGAGAGATGAGCCAGCAATTGAAAGTACCCAGCTCACCACCTTCTGTGGCTTCAGCTCCAGGGATGCAGTGCCCTTCTGATCTCTGTGGGCCCTGCTCCTTCACATATGCGTGCACATACAAACATAAGCACTAACACAAGCATGCACATGTGCACGAGCACACACACGTACACACATACACACACACACACACACACACACACACACACACACACAAACCTATAAGGATAGGAAGCAGACTTTCTTTTTAATCTTAGAGAAATTTTAATAAGTAGAACACCATATTCCTCTTATGACCAGTTTTATCTTAATCATGCTTATTATATGCAACAAGTTCAGGAAAATGAGCACAGAAACTAATGGGAAATATACTCTTCCCTAACAATTGCACTCAAATTTTTAACATAAGCAATGGTATAACTGTGCTCTGAAGGACCCACCTTGATCAGAATCTTAAAACGTACGCTTATGGCAAGTATCTAAATCCCTAATGGCTGCACCTGCCCTTCTTTTTTTTTTATTGGATATATTCTTTATTTACATTTCAAATGATTTCCCCTTTCCTGGCTCCCTGCTCCCCAAAAGTCCCATATGCCCTTTACCCTCCCCCTGTTCCCCCATCCACCCCTTCCTACTTCCCTGTTCTGGTATTCCCCTAACCTGCTGTACTGAACCTTTCCAGAAAAATCACGCTGTGAAAGGAGGCAAAGAAGAGCTACAGAAGGGGTAAAGAGACTTCCTGGTCTGGCGGAAATATTCTGTGTTTTCCTTGTGGTGATTTTATGCCATTCAATATTTTTAAAAGTGTTCAATTAAAATGTAGATGGCAATTGCACATAAATCATAGGTCAGTTAAATCATTTATGTAAGATTTTATATTTGCCTATGGCCTGCAGATATTCACCCCAATCTCAAATCATCCCTAAAATCACTCATAATAACTAGTAACAATGCATATGGTTATTCAAGTAAAGGAAAATATTTGTAAATATTTGTATATTGCTTTGGGTATAATGACTAGTAAAAACATTTGTGCATGTTTGACACAAATTCTTTTTCTTTTATGTGGGAAAATTTGAGACAATGCTTCAGTCTGCTTCAGCCTGGCCTTGAATTAGACATTCTGCCCCAGCCTCCAGAGACACAGTGCATTCTGATGTTGTTGGTTGTGCTTACTTGCAGTACTTATTCATATCATGGGGGCTTCAGACATGTTAAGCAAGCATTCCACATCTCAGTTTTATCTTCCAGGAGTTAACTCCTTTCTAATGAAAAATGACACTAACTTCCAAGGCAGGATTTGGCAGCTTTCCTGTCTCAGAGTTCCAAGAGGCTGAGATTCTGGGACAGAGATATTATGTCTACCTCGTGTGCATTATAAAAACTATGCTTTCTCAGCTGGGTGGTGGTGATCCATGCCTCGAATCCCCCAGCATTTGGGAAGCAGAGGCTGGAGAATCTCTGAATTAGAAGCCAGCCTGGTCAACAGAGTGAGTTCCAGAATGGCCCAGGTTGCACAGAGAAATCCTGTCTCCAAAAACCAAAATAATAAAATAATAATAATAACAAGAACAACAATAAATGCATACATACACAATGTCTCTTGGATTGCTGAATTTATGGCTGCAGAAATACTGAGACAGTGGGTTAACTGCATAAGATATTTCAGATAAGGCGATAGTTTTGTTTTAGTTTACTATTTTATATAGGGTCTATGTTGTCTATGCTGCCCTTTAACTCATAATCATGGTTTACTCTTCCAAGTTCTACTGCTACATGTATGGGCCCTGTCTTTGTTATTTCTCGGTTATTGTGATAAAATACAATGTCCTTAAGCAAATTAAGGAAGAAAGAGGTTTATTCCGGTTTAGGATCCCAAAGAGATAGAATCCACAATGCTGAGGAAAGCATGGGGGCAGGAACTGGAAAGGAAATCACACTTCATCCCAACAGAGGAAGCCCCACCCCCACCCTCAGTGATGGGCTTCCTCCAAGGAGCTACCTCCTACGAATTCCATATATTACGTGTTCAGATGCTTGCACCTATGGGGCAAGTTCTTATCTAGACTAACACAGTTGATCCCTGGCTCCCATATGCTTCTGACCATCTTATACAAAATGCACTTAGCCCAACTACAGAAGTCCTTATAGTGTTTAACAGTCTCAACACTGTACAGAAGTACCAGGTCTCTTCTGAGTCCCAACCAATCTCTGACCTATCCCCCTGTGAAATCAAGACACAATTTACAATGGCGTGGAATGTGCACCTGCATTCCAAAAAGGAGGAATGGGACAGAGCAAGTAGAGATTGAACCAAACAAGACCCAACCCCAGTGTGGCAAACATCAGATCATTTGTGACTTCTGTTGCAAAGTGCTTCTGCAGTGATGCTTCCTCCAGTTTTGCTACCGCAACACACAGTTTCCCTTGGAATGGTTCCAGTTTCTGGATGCAGCTCTTCTTGACAGATGTCTCACAGACCTGGCATCGCAACATCTTGTAGTCCCCGCTACACTATTACTGTCTCTCCGGAGTCTCCTAAGTACCACATGGATAACATTGACAAGAGAAAACAGAAAGCAGGATCAAGGCTATATACTATCAAAACCCACCCTTAATGCATACTTCCTCCAGAGTCTACCTAAGGGTTTGACATCCTCCCAAACACTACCACCGACTGGAGACCAAGTGTTCAAATACATGAGCCTATGGGGGGGGGTGTCATTCCTCATTCAAATCACAACAGTTCCCAAGCCCAGCACAACAGTTATATAAAACCACAAACTACAGGAAATATTTTAAGAATACAAAGCATCATGGTGGCTGGGGAGATGGCTCAGTAGGTAAAGTGATTATTACACAAGTCAGAAAGCTTGAGTGTCCATCTTCAGAACAGATTTTGGTGGTTTGAATGAGAATCGCCCCTTTAGGCTTATATGTTTAAACACTTAGTCTGAAATTGGTGACATTGTCTGGGGAGGATTAGGAAGTGGGCCTTTTTGGAAGAAGGGAAGTCTTTGATGTGTCAAAGGACACATGCTGTTCCTTGGCTTCTTTCTTGTGTATCAAGATGTTAGCTATCAGCTGCCTGCCGCCTATTACCCCCCCCATGGACTCTGACACTCTGAAACTATAAGCCCCAAGTTGCCTTTGTCATAGTGTCCCATTCCGTCAAGAGAAAACTAATACAACTACATATAAATTCAGACTCATGTACGTATAAATTAAGATACATGTGTCTATAATCCCAGCACTCCTACAGGAAGATGGCACATGGAGACAGAATTATTCAGACACTCAAGGGTGGGTCAGCCAGGTACATATAGCAGGGAGCAAGAGGAGAGCATGTTTCAATGTGGAGGGCAAGAACCCACGCTAGAGATTGTTGTCTGACTTCTACATGCATGCAAACACATACATACACACATACACATGCATCCACGCATGCATATACATACTCAGGCATGCATGTACACTAGCATGGAGCAGCTTATCCTGATTTTTATGTCTCTATAACAATAAATAATACACAATTTAATGCATAAATTGAATCACCTGGCTCATCTATTCAGTGCAACTATCCCACGCTTACTCAGAAATCTGGAAATGGAAGGCTGGAAATAGAATATCAAATTTTTGAGGCATGTGAAAGCTCATATTTGCATAAAAGACTTGCAATAAAGGCTGCGTTGAGTCATTCCAGTATTCCACTCCTTACTTGAGTGACCTGTGAATTGAAAACAAAGGGCTTTTCGATCTGGCTTGATGTGCTTCTAGCTTCATCAGAAGTGATTAAAGAAACTCAATGGTATTCTTTTTCACAGAATAGAAAGTTTTCCAAGAAAAAATTGTTCTGCTGAAATCACTGCTACAAATTCACATTTTAGTGAACAGTGTACACGTCCTCTTTTGCACTCATTAGGGTTTTCCCCAAAACCTATCCTAGGTAGTACAAGTTTAATAGTGATGTTTCTATGCAGTATTGGATTAATAACCTATTCTACTCATGGACTTACGTACTCTAGTTATATGAATTTGAAGGAGTGAAAGTATCTTCAAATTTAAAAATGTCTGTGAGGATTTGCATTTAAAGAGACATCTTGAGATAAATTTTAGACCTCGGTCTAATACGTTTGAAAACATTAGCTAATATTTTGCTCTTTATAAAAGATAACAGTTTTTGGACTTGTATTCAGTCCAAAACTTGTGGCTATTCCCATACCACACATATTGTATGTGTGTTTTGAAGTTAGAATCTACTAGCTGTTTGGCACGTGTCAGAAAACCCTGAGTTTTAAATAGATAGGAAAATGTGGAAAGGTCTTTAATTTAAAATGTCCTGCTTGGCACACATGCCGATAAAGTGCCATGTTTGTAGAAAGTAATTCACCTGTCGCTTTACGTTTTTAACATTTGCTTTGTTTCCTTGGTGATTATTAGTATTTTCCTTTCTGTATTCATTTTCATCTCTAGAAGGAAAAAATGAATGTCACAATTCAGGGAGATTGTTATTATGAAACATTTTCTTATTATGGCTGTTAAACACACACACACACACACACATACACACACACATGCAAACTCACATGCACACTCACAGAGGCAATGCCTTATGTGTTAGTGAATAATTTTTTTTTGTAATTACCGGTAAAAGAGTAATGATTTCACAGGCCAGATACAGGAATACAACAACCATTCATTTAAATGCGAATAAATTTAATTTATGCCCTATGAACTTATTTTGATTATTTTTAATTTTTAACTAAACATCTACTAAGACAACACTTCATGAGAATGCACAGGAACTATGAAGAAAATCAACGTGCTATTTCTTTATATGTTTTTATATGATTGAGGAAGGCACCGTAATACATATGGCATGTGACATGTGTGGGCGTGATGACTATAATGGAGATCTAGTGGTGGACCTGAGTGAATGCTAAAATAAAACATACTGTGTCCAGAAAGTCCTAGGGAACAAAACCTTTGCTTACAGTTTAGGGAGGTATACTGGAAGGTCTGGACCATTTGTATAACTCACTCCTAGAGCTCAAGATGCAGCTTAGAAAAATAAACAAAACCTATATAAGAAGTCCTTGTCAGCTTAGGATTGTGGGCGCTGAGGTTTATTTAGGTTTGACATAGACCATATCAACCTTAAGGGTGGCACCGGGGGAGGATTTTAAAGCCCTGTCTAAGAAAACAGTAAGACTTGCAGCTTGTCTCGGCTCTCATGATCTAGAAGGGAAACTGATCCCCCACAGGAGTCCTCTGATGGTCCTGTTTATGGACCCTTTGATTGGTCAATAAGATGGGTGAGTGTGTATATATTTAAATAAATTTACTATGAATTTTAATAGTGCTTTAAAAAGAATAAAAATACACCGATGAATTAGAACAATAACTGTGTGGGGGTGAAGTTCTTTTTCTTGATCTTCAAAAGGGCCATTTCTAAGAGTTCGGATGAGATGGGCTCATTTTATGACTTTGGGATCATGGATTTTGCCATATGGAGGCAGAGTTGTTCTGAAAATAGATGTCAGTGTACTTCTAACAGGCTCCTGAATTGTCTTCTGACTGGGATTATGGGTCCTGCTGGGGAAGAACATGCCATGTGGCTCACCTGATTTAGAGAAGCAGTTAAGAGCTTAATGAGAAGGTTGCTGGGTTTCGTTTTCCCGTGATGCTGTGCCTACGAGAAGCTGGTTAGTGAGGTAGAACCTGAGTCTACTGGGAAAAGAAATCAATGTCGCCTGAGTACCACCTTTGCACGCTGCAGGACACCCTGTGAAATTTTCTATCCCTGGTCTTTTGCTGTTCTTTATATCCCTTATAACTCTTATGTTGTCCACCTCCTTATCAAGAAGTCTTTGAATTGCTACCCTAGTGTTTCCTAAATGTGAAGATGACTTGTGTGTGCCCTGTTTGTTTGTTTCTGGGGATTGGGGGGGTATTTTTAATATGTGACCTTACTCTCTAGCCCAGGATGTCCTGAATGTCACACACAGCTCAGACTGACAATAAACTTGTGGCTATCCCCATACCTCAGTTTTCTATGCACTAGGACTATAACCATGAACCGTCATACCTGGCTCCAAACACGGAGATCCTTAACAGGACATTTTCCGAATCCCACCAGCTAATTCTATTGGGATGTCTCATTATCATCTCAGTCTCCACATACAGTCCCTGCAAAACAAGTCCCTTTCCTGCCTTCTGGATTCCTCTTAGCTGTCGAGACACACACACAGGCATTGCAATAGGAGCCAGCAAACCTCAGGACCCTTTTCTGTGTCTTTAATATGTTCTTCTAATTCCTGATTACTATGATAAAGGATAGGACCTATTTTAATCACAGGATCAGTATTTATCAGTTTGCGCCTCGTGGGTGTCAGCGCCTGACACCCGGTGCTGCTTAGGTGCCTGTCCTAAGCAGAGCCATGCTGTCCCTAAGCTTTCACTCTGAACAGTGTCAAATACTGCCTATAAATTTGTCTTTCAGGGGGAGACACGGGCTGAGAAACCACCTTTCTACAACATGTTACAGCTTAAAGTAAGGCTCACACTGATCTCAACACCTGCCTGAGCTCCTAAATGATAAAGTTACTGTTGCTCTGTGCTCCGTTCTGTATACAGCCTCTCTCTGCTCAGTCCTAGCACGCAGCCAGACTATAGGAATATGAAGCTATTGGCTTCTGATGGACACCCTTGCTGACATGAAGCCGAAGCTATGAGCTGCCTTCTCACATCTGTGTTGTTATCATCAGGTTTTTTTCCCCCTGTCTCCTCCTTCCCTTTCATTTGACAGCAGTTCTTAATTATCAGAGTCTCAAGATCATGGAAACTCAAAAAGCCCATGTGTTTTCCTTATGGACAAAATGTATGCAGATCTTAGACACATGGAATTATCTTCGGCTTCCCAAACTGGAAAGCTTTTATGCTTTCCAAATGTACAAGGAAGGATTCTTATATTAGGAAGAAAAATCATTACCATAATAAAAAATATCAAACAACTTAATTACGAGGTAAGTTGTTTGCTAAGTTGTTAGCATTGCACTTCCACTAGCTGGAAGTGGCTAATGTCAGTTTCTAGAGACAGGTCAGGCTGCTCCTGAGAGAAAAGGCCTGTCACAAAGCTTGGAGCCAAGCTACAGGGACACAGGTTAGGCATTTGGAGATAGTTCACCAGAGAAAGACCTGCACTCAACAAAAGGACTGAGGAGTGAAATGTAATTGGGGATGTGAACCCCTCGAGAAGAAAGAGGGGTGTGTGTGTGTGTGTGTGTGTGTGTGTGTGTATGTGTGTGTGTTTGTGCATTTTTATGTAAATATATGTATGTGTGCATCTGTGTGCTAGTTGTGTGAGTGTGCATCTGTGTGTCTATGAGGGGCATCTGTGTATATTTGTGTGCATTTGTGTATGTGCATTTGTGTGTGGATGTGTGTGCATTTGTGTTTATATATATGTGTGTATGTGTGCATTTGTGTTTTATGTATGGGGTGTATATCTGTGTGTGTATGTGTGTGTGCATTTATGTATATACATGTGTATGCATGCATCTGTGTGTTAGTTGTATGGGTGTGCATCTGGGATTCTATGTGTGTGTGCATCTGTGTGTGTGTGCATCTGTGTGTGTGTGTGTGTGTGTGTGTGTGTGTGTGTGTATGTGTGTGTGTGTATTGAACAAAGCAAACAAACTTTTAAATCTTTTACTCTTTAGGTCTCAGAAGTAGTGATAGTTACATGGATGTTTTTCTGAAGCAGGAATGACGACAAGGATGGAGGCCCAGTGTGTCTAGGAAGGCTCAGAGCACAGCCGGTGGCAGGTGGGGCTAGAGGAGCAGAAGCAGGACAAAGCAAGCTAGGCCGGTAATGAGAGGATGGGGGTCAAACGGAGTGCCCAGTGGCCAGCACACTGAGAACCACTTGGGGCAACTCAAAAGTGCAAGAGAATTAGAACTTGAAACAATTCAAGAATTTTACCAAAGAGATTCAGTTGAAACACAAGACAGAGACACTTACTGAGTGAGGAGGAAACTAAGTTGCAAACATCCTAGAGAATGTCTAGAAAAGAGGGAAAATGGGAAAATATCCAAACTTGGTGCTGGTATGCAAAAAGCTAAGGAGATAGATGTTCTCTATGTCAACAATGATGTGATTTGTTTTGTAAACTCACAAATAGACAAGGGCTGTTGAGAGTTTTCACACCATTGTGTGTCTCTGATTTAGAAGTTAAACAAAGATTCATTTATTTTTCTTACAAATTAAAAAATCAATCTTTTTCTCACCTCTCTGTCTCTCTCTTTCTCTCTCTCTCTCTCTCTCTCTCTCTCTCTCTCTCTCATATATTATTTAGAAACTTCTCTGACCTTCACAGGCTTCTTCCATAGTCATTGTCTGCGCTAAAATCTACCTCTACACTTTTAACAACACATCTCAAGCTGTCTCTTGATTTTTTTTATTAAGGTAATTCTTAATACCTAGATAAGTTGGATATAAAATGCATAAATATATGGGCATTAGAAAAGAGAAAAAGAAAACACTCGATATATACTATCTTATACAGTCCCTCAAGAATGCATGTGCTATGCCCATTTCTCTAAATTTGAATAATTTTGTTATTTTGGGGACCCTATATTGTTCATAGTAAAAGTGCCTGGAAAAGAGCGAAAGTGAAGAGAGCCGAGAGGCAAGTTTTTCCTTCTCTTTCTATATATCGATATATATCTAGAGAGTCCCATTATCTGAATACTTTATGAGCAACCTGCCGCTGACTCACAGACACATAATTCATCATCAACCAATAAATAAAGTCAAAGCTGAATACATTATGTGTCAATTATAATGTCACAAATTATACTTTCCTTTGTTTCTTTCAGGGTAGGTGATCAGCCTTGCCACCCTCAAAGACAGGTGGGTTTCTACAATCCTTCAATAGACAGGTACCAATGGGTGTCCCAAATCCCTTAGTCAGAATCTGTGCATACGGAGTTTTTCTAAGTCCTCCACATTCTTGCCAAAATTTATTCTGATTTAAGTAAACCCTGCCTCCAAGATTTTATATATATATGCATATATATGCATATATAAAATGTGTGTATATATGCTCATATATAAAATGTTTATATCTATATATACACATATATGTGGGAAATTATTTCCTGATTACACAAAATGAAAATATATTTCATAACCACAAGCAGCCCTGGAATAAAACAACATGCATTCTCTTAGCTGTGATCTCAGCCATAAAATCTTGCATAGTATGAGCCCACCTCCCCTAGCTGGGAGTTGTTCATGCTCGGAATGTGATACTGTATAAGTTAGTACATATCAGACTTACTGGGTTCAACTCTAGTTCTCCTATATGGAAAAGTAAGATTAAAACTAAAATCTCTCTCATAGCGTTACTATGAATAAGACAACTCGGGGAAAGAAAGCTAGAATGACATTTAGGCTAGAAGGTGTGCTTAGTAAATCTCAGTTCTTATTCTTAAGTAGTAATTTTTACATTCATGAAAGTGCTCGGTCAAAAAAAAATCTAAACATAAGTAGAAACTATCCATTAACTGACCAGAAAGCCTAAATGATCATAAATCCATCATCTGGCAAAGATTTCATATTTTCTTATTTTTATTGAGAACATATGAGTCTACTTTAAAGCGCTAATAATCTGTTATCTTGAATGAAATCAGTCTGGGGAACACGTGAGTGATCTTGATTGAAATGAGACAACACACTTGCCTTTTGCATGGGAGTCAAGCCTTAGCTCACTATCTCTGCTGAACACCGGTGGCAGGCCAGGCTCATGCACTGCCGCCGATTGTAACAGCAACTCAGCATCCTCGGATTCCGCTCCATCCTCTCCGCTACAAATATTAATCCTAGTTCACATCCTCGTCTGCGGAGACGTACGGACGGAAGGATGACTGACTGCATTTCTCACCTTCTACCTAAACCAGTTGGTCTCAATTTAGCTCGCCATAAAACTCCATACCAGGTGTGCTGGCAAAGACAATCAACATGGAAATCAACCATTTACATTCCCGTTAGTCACGCTAATAACATCTTCCTGAAAGATGGCAAGTCAAAACCTTCTGAAACAAAACTTTAATTTTCTCATATTAGTAATTGGAATGCCTCTCCTTAATGAGAGAACAGCCATCATTTACCAGCTAGAACGCTAAGTGTCTATTACCAAGTGCTGAGGGGTTGCGGGGAAGTGGCCTTCCACTTCAGAGCAGCTGCAAAGGTTTCCGCAATTCCAGGAGCTGACAAGCGGCCACCAAATTATCTTCCCAGCTACAGTTGTGTCATCCAATGCAATTAACACCTCATAAGCATTAAGGCATTTCTACAGGTAATAAATTAGTCACGGCTGAGCACCTAGCAACAGTCTTCACTTAAGAATTTATATGCTCGCTGCAGGTTGCAGAAAATGGTAAATTCAGACAAATTCTTTGGAGCGATAACAATTACAGAGATAATTTTATATTTGTCTTGGTAATGCTGATTACACAAGCCCTCATAGGGAGGAGGGTAATACATTGAAAATGTTCCCTGCTATGCCCACACGGTTTGTTCCCAGATTTAGACAAAGTCACTATGTCACCCCTTTATTGTTTTTCTCCCCACTTACATTCTTACCCAGAAACTTTTTTCAGTATCAAGACAATCAATCATAATCATTTTAATGTGAAAATTAAGCATTAATACAAACACTAAGTGCATTTAAAATTCAACAGTCAATTTATAGATGTAAATTTTTACCTGTTTGAAAATACCTGTCCCACATTCTTTGCCCTAAAATCAAAATGCAAACAGTAGCAGTTTAACTGTCAGTAGGAATGAACAGATAAAATAACTTTACAAAAATGTAAAAGAAAAATACCAAGAAATAGACTTTATGACTTACACCCTACCTTAAAGAAATTTCTGTTTCCTAACAAATGTTCTTTTCGTTCTCCTATAGATGCATGCAAAACAGAAGACCAGGACAGAATTTGTAATTTCTTCCATCCGTTCTTCCAAAGGACCTGGAAAACCTCTGAGATTCAGATGGTAGAAGTGACAGGCTACTTGATGTCTCCACTAAACATCAGCTGGAGTTCCAGTTAGGGGAAAAGTTTTTAGTACAGTGTGCACAAGAGTAAATAATTCAAAAGTTACTTGGCTGTAACTCTTTCGAATTTCCCTGAGAAATTTGTTTTTTAATATAAGTGATATAGTTTGGGGGATTTGGGGTGTTTGTTTGTTTGTTTGTTTTATTCTTTCCTTGTCTGGAAAGTAGGCACCAGACTTAAGTGCCTACCTCAGAGACGAGCTTCAAAGGAACGTGGGCCAATTGTTTAATTGCCCTCCACAGTGCATATAAAATTAATACTTCTTAACGAATTCCAGATGGGCAGCTTTTAGCTCTCACATTGAGCTACCAATCAAGCGGTGATCACAAAATCTATTAGAAGGTTGTGGCTAATCCCATCCATTTCCTCATACTACAGTAAAGAAAATAAAATGCAGGGGTGGGGGTGGGGCAAAAGTCTTGCTAAAGACTCCACAGTGAGATTCTAGATAATATGATATTTCAACCAGGGAAATTCTGGGTAGATTACAGGAAGGGGACAGCCTGTGACCTCCCAAAGAACCTGCAGACACTGTGTTTTATTACTTGTTTATAGGAATGGTACTTGATGGATTAGAACATATTTATAGCTGAGCATTGTGTCCTAGATTTCATGCCGATTTTAATTTCTGTATTAAGAGTAGCCGCAAAGAAGAAAATGCCTCTCCTGCACTGTGGCAATTTTATTTTATTGGGTTTCAGAATAGTCTCTCCATTGTTTTAGTTACGCCGGGACTAAGTCAATTGAGTTCTCATGAAGGTTCCACTGGATGAAAATCTTTCTGACACTTTTATGCAGGTTTAGGTAAATTTTCCTAACAGGTTTCTCCCATGATTTCTCATGACCTAAAATGAACTGGAGTTGAGGTAAAAGGCGGTGTGTACATTGTTTCTTTTATCTTGAATTATTAAGTCTTCCACATGGCATGAATACTAAATGCACCTGGGTCTGACGGCAAAATGACAGCAATTGTACAAAAATATCATGCTAAGAAAATCTTTATATAAAAGCTTCTATAATTTTTACAGGGATGGTTCTTTTACTGATGCATTAACTCATTTCAAAATTAGCCAAGAAATGAAATTTAATTTTTTGTGAATATTTTGTATTTTGAGACAATGTTTTACTTTTGTAGCACAGGCTATTTCCTAACTCCCATGACCCTCCCGCCTCTACCTTCCCAGTGCACTACTGTGTCTGACTTAATACTTCTAAAAAAATCACCTTTCACCTGCGGTTAGTTTAGAAAGGGACTTGGGGTACCATGCTCAGTGGTGGAGTTCAAGGACCCACTGGACTGATGACATTTTCCAATGAAGTAGTTATCATTTTCTATAGCAATGACAAATCAAAGAGTAATTGGCTCCATAGATCCCATTCTCACTCACACTATCCCTTAGCAGTAAATGGTATCTTACAAAGAAAAAATATGAATGTTAAAGTGATTTCCCTTACATAGTCAAGGTAAGAAGATGTCTATACTGGCAACTTATTGGCCAATTTATAAAAGAAAACATGCTCTGGTTATGTTTAAGGGATGTTATTTTGCAGTGATTATAAATCCACTGCTTTGATAACAATGTGTATAGACATACATATTACAGAAATGAAGATACAATAGTAAGCTAGATGGGCTGGCTATCAGATCATTCATTCATAAAGTGGAGAACTTGGTAAACAGTAAATGCAGGTAATAAGGTGCACACAGTAGAGTGCTGTTGGAAGAAAGGGGAAGATATGAATTGGTCTCCCAGAAGGGAAACTGTAGAAGCTGAACAGAGCAGAAACATTCATCAGGCAAAAACCAGTGGGAAGAGGCTGCAGCTCCAGCAGGGTCACACTGGTACAAGTACTCAGCAAAGAGTGTGATATGATGGAATAACAGTTTGTTTGACATCGAGACTCTGAGGTAGAATGTGGCAGTAGAAAAGATGAAATGGGACATAGTGGCAAGAATATGCTGTCCCCCTGGGCATTATCCTATAACTTTTAACATATTTGAAATAAGGGAGTATTACACTCAAATTAATTTCCACAGAGATCCTTTTGGATGAGATCAAAATTAAATCAATTTGAATGTAGTTTGCATAGACTCGGAGAAAATAATATGGCGTTGTCAAATAAAATAATGGCAAGGGGAATGCGGGGAAATGAATAGACTGCTATTAAGAGAGCATCATCAGTGGCATCTGCAGCTTATGGGGTTGAAGGAGAAACTTAGAATGGGAACCGTGCCAACTATCCAGCTTGAGCAACTGGAAGCATAATGGTGCCGAGCTCTGAAACAGGAGACAAAAGTTGATTGACGTGGATAAAGATACACAAACTATCACACTTTAATTTTGAATTGCCTGAAGAATTAACATGAAGAAACTCAAGAAGGCTCTTGGGTCTGTAGCTGTAATAACTCAGCTTCCTAACCTTGGTCTGTAACAATTCATTCTAGCGTTAGTAGTTGGAGAATAGTTTCAAGATGGTACCTGTCGTGGTGTTGGTTGTCACCATGGAACGATTAAAAATTACATGTAAATCAGCTGTGAGTGTGTCTGTGGAGATGTTCACGGACAGGATTAACTCAACAGGGAAGACCAACCTTCAAACTGAATAATAACTTCCAACAAGTGACTCTGGCAGAAAGAGGCTCAAGGAAACAACATACATCCATCTTCTTGGTGTCTTTTTGGTTGAATGTGCCTATGCCTTCAGCTGCTACCCTCTACTGCATCCGGCTCCAACTTGGTTGGTTTTCCTAATGTGGACCAGAAAACCTCCAAGGAATTTTCAGACTTTCAGTACCTAATTTGAACTGCTAGATAAACAGCTTAATGGTCTGCTTGTCACTGTATTCTCAGCCTCTCTGTGTACAGTGTTGAACTACCCAGTTCCAATTGTATAAACCAATATACTAACTCCCATGTTATAATATACATACAACATATGGACAAAACAATAATCTTTTAAATTTACAACAAAAGAACACTTTATTGTCTCATATTATACAAGATTTAGAGTTTTAAATAGACATAAATAACTGTAGCATTTCATAAAATTAGTTTCACTTTGCATACAAGTCTTCAAAGCCTTCATTTGTCAATTTATAAATCAACCAAAAAAACTCATTTATTCTTTTTATGTGGAAAAGTTGATATTCTTAATAAATTCTTTGTCCCAGAATAAAAGTACATCCTGTAAAATCAAGTTTCCCTAACTTCTATAAATATAACCTACTGGGGGAATGGATTTGGAGGTGAAGAGAGCAAGGTCAAGATCTTCAGTTAGCCCACCTGCTTCTCTTGCTGGAGTGCTTCTTTCAAGACTTCTTAATCTTCATGGAATTTTGCTGAGAGCTGGATACTAACAGAAATTGGATAAGTATGCTTTTGAAAAATCACAACTCAAGCAATTTATAAGAATTCCGAATGTATTAAAAAATAAGGAACCTTGGCAACATATGCCACCTAGGCAGCAAGTTTCCCAGCTAATGGTCACAATTTCTTAGACTGTCCACTTCTTCTCCCTCCAGAAGTCTGTTTTCCCTTCACCAGCCTGAACTTTAGGGTGGGGATGGGGCAGCTGAGACTCAGCCCACAAAGTGAATAATGGCTGAGATGGCAATGATCACTGATTGATTCTTCTGTCCAAGGACAAGTCTACATGGACACAAGAAAACAATATTGTCTATCAACTAGAACACTGCCGAGGCTTTAAGAAGATGCTTCTTCATAATGAATAGGAATTGTATAATAAAAGAAATCCTCTCTTATTCCAGGGGATCTTGATAAAAGATGCTAAGACATCTGCTCTGCTGTCACCATTTATGGTCATGTAGTAAACACAACAAGCATGCTAGGGAAGGAACACACACACACACACACACACACACACACACACAGAGAGAGAGAGAGAGAGAGAGAGAGAGAGAGAGAGAGAGAGAGAGAGAAGAGACAGAGAGAGAGAGAGAGAGACAGAACTGAAGGGGCAGTTCTTGATGTAGTTTTTAAATTTAATTTATTGTTAAATATCTTATCTTTAACCTGTATGAGTCGGAATTTTCTGCTATTATCCCTACATGTATTCTAACTACTATAAATGCCCTTTAATTAACAGATGGGCTAATGGAGACCCTAGGAGCCCTAACAGTTAAAAGATTCTTTCAGAAGGTTAGGAAGCATATATGCAGTAACCTGAGCATCCCATCCTGGAACCATAGCCAGAAGTTCTAAGGTCAGTACTGTGTACTAATGTTAACTTGGCTTTGCTTCATTAAAAATGTGTTCTCTGTTCCTGATCCATTGCCTTAGATTTACCCCTCTCATTATAGTCTTATAGGATGTATAGATTAATAAGAGATGAACATAATTATCATGCATAAAAACAAGGACATGGAATAAGCTGTCTTATAATAATTTCTGATCATATTGAATATAATTAGCTTTGGCCATAGAGTCATTCTTGTCACACAAGGTAATGGTCTAACAACTTTAACATGTAAAAAAGAAGTGTTATTAGTTCCCTCAAACTCTTAAGGTCCACTTTTTAATCTCTTAATCTATTATTGGAGTCTAAGAAGATCAACATTCATTTCTTGTATAGTGTGTTACACATGAACTGATGTACAAAGAATGCCATCAATATTTAATGGCATTTTTAATAAAATAAAATTTTCAATAGGGATAATTCCAAAAGCAAAATGTATTGTATGAAGGAGTGGGATACAGTGTAAAGTCATCTTTTTGTTGGTTTTTTGCTTTTCAAGACTAGGTTTCCCTGAGTAGCTCTGGCTGTCGTGGAACTCACTATGTGAAGCAAGTTGTCCTCAAACTCAGAGATCCACTTACCTCTGCTGTAGATTTAGCAAGTACAGTGAGAATGAATGTATTGTGCATTATAGGAAACATAGATAAACTCTAGTGAAAGGTTATGCAGCTCAGGAAAAAAGGGCCTGGTGGGCAGAAGTTGATTACGCACACACAAAAATTTTCCATCAAATTATTAAATATATTGAGAATAATGTGTGTGAAATCAAAGTATGAGAAAATGGTTTCTAAATGCATCTTTTATTATTTATTCAGGAATAGCAAGGCCAAGAGATCAAAAGACACTTGGCATTAAATAATGCAATTTGTGAAGTTGTGTCTACTGGCACAAAAGTGTCATGATGGTTCCAGGGAACCAGCTGTTCTCTGGTTGGGTGTGAGGCCGGTTCCACTGGAGAGAAGCTATAGCTGGCACTATAAACCTGGTCAACAGCATTGGGCTGAGGATGCCATAGGCTTTGGGGAAAGCCTGATGATTTGTTAAAAGAACACATTATCAAACTGTTCTAAACCTTTGTACCCATCGATTAGAACTGCTCTCAGCCTTTGTCACAGAAGCTCTTTTCAGTGAGTAATAATGGATGCAGAGACTCATAAGGCTTCAAAGGGATGAAAATAAAAATCAGGCAGGTCTTCAATCATAAACAGGCATCTCTGTCACCTTTTCCAAGGAATGGGGGCTATTGTGGAAGAAGTGAAAAGAACTAGGAGACATGATGTGAAGCACTGTCTTCTAGACATGGCATAGCAGTTGTACCCTCCAAAATGGTAACTACTTGTCCAAGATAACTATCCCAGTTTGGGAACTGACTCATGAGGTCCCATCCCTCCCAGAGGAGAAGTTAGGTAATGGAGGGGTAGAGTAGTCATATTCCTCAATTGGCTATAAATTGTGTCTTCCTGTCCATTTCTGGGAGCCTCCCCATAACATGATGTTAATCTAAAGATTAGCATTAACAGAATAAATATTGTGTTTATTTAGGAGAACAAACTGGTTTTTAGAGATCTCATCTTTCAGAGGGAAGTGTTCCCAGTATTTGCTTCATTTTTATTGTATTTGTAGATCTGCAGGTTTGAAAACATTATGCATGAAAATATAACATGAAAGAATAAAAAAATATTTAGCTGGCATATTTTGCATTCAGAAACCAGTCACAACGTTTGTCCAGAATCTTGGATTTTACTTCATAACTGTAACTGCCTCACATACAATTATCACTTTTGTTTCACAGCATGTCTACATGCCTCGATTTCCAGGAAGCCGTGTCAGGAAAACAAGTTAAGAGAGCATGCAGAGGGGAGAGTGCAGCCAAGCAGAAGGGTCAAGGATGCACCTGAGATGCTAGCAGCCTGAGCTAGGACTTCCGTTCAGGGGCAAAAGAGACAAAGGAGGAGCAACAGTGTCGAACCTAAGAGGTTTATGCAATTATTATTAATTTTTTTGCAAATAAGCACATCATTATTTCTCCACCAACAGGAGAGTCTTCTCCTCCTGTGCAGACAGAAACAAACTCTCTGTGTGCAGCCCAGCTCTGTGGTTTTAGAGTCATCAACAATCTATAAACTATTCTGGACACTATGACTTTCTTCCTAGTATCCCTACTGTTTTTTCTTGGTGGAAAAGACTTACCAGCAAGCTGATTTAGGTGCATACCTGAAGCAGAGGAAGCTTCATTTCTTTCTGGACTTAGGTTTGTGTGTGGGAGTCTGTCTATGGCTTATTTGATCCTTGGTTTTACCTGTACTAGTGTTCTAGAATGTGGTTCTTTATTGCACTGGCCTGCCCATACCTTGTATTCTGTGAGTCCTTGAAAGCTCTTTCCAGAGATATTATAAAGAAGGTCATGCCATGTCTTCTACCTCAATGGCCCACCATTGAGGGGCACTTGGGGACTTAAGAGTTGATTAAGGGAAGAACAATTTTCTGTGTTCCAGTTAATGCCATAAATGATGTGGAGGAAAGTTGTGCGTGCATCAACTCTCATACACACCTACTTCCTGTAACACACTGTTTCCTGTATCTAATACGTATTTGTGAGGACTACGATACTCATCTAGTTAGCATAGTCTCCCAATTACCCATTACAATCCATGCAACTTACCCAGGATGCGTCTGTAAGTGAAGCTGGGATAAGCCACTGCTCATCTGGGGTTTATGTTTAATAGAAGAATAATGAATAAATCGCAAACAAAATCAATGGGCGATTGTGGTCAAAGCTGATAAATGCTACAGTTGAAAAGAAATGTCAATGGGGAAATAAAGACGGTTGGAACTACTGCAATCGAGACCTGAACGCTGAAATTGTAACAAGAATGGAATTGTAGAACAAAATTAAATAATTATGGACCAGAGCAAAGTTAGAGACCATTCAAACATAGATCCTAAGGAATCAGCGTTTCTCCAGGACATCTTATGCTGAGGATGAGTTGAGATAAACAGAGGCAGAATTGTCATCTAAGGAAACTTCACTTCACAGGTCTGGTCACTTGTCTTACAGTTAAATTGACATACTTCCTGGCTTTTGGTTCACTGTTTTTATAAATGTTGATCCTGGTACCTACCAGAAAAGCCAAGGAAAATTAAGAACCTTTTTTTTTCTCCCTAGTTCTGTCCCAAAATACAAAGAATTCCATCTCCCTACACTAGTTCCTGTCTTGTGCCTTTGTTTTCTCAAGGCTACAAGCAAAGCACCTGAGGCTCCATATGTAAAATTCTTAAAACTAACCTAAAAATACAAATAAATTTACTTTGTTGAGAAAAATAAACAAAGAGATGTTTTAAATTATCCAAGTTCATGAGGTGAATTAGAGAACATTTTTCTGTTGCAATTATTTCTTCATACCCCACAAAGGCCACCCGAAGGTCCCACGATGTAAAAACAGAAGAAACTGAGGAAGGCAGAAGAGATAGTAGAAGTCTGCAAAGACAGCGGAGGGTTAGGAAGATCAAGGTATTATAGAAAAGGAACAGACAAATGACAGAAGCCTTGGGAAAAGGATTCCCTAATGATGTCCAAGGTAAACTTAGAGTAGCCAGTCGGAATGGTAACCCAGGGAGAAAGTACAGACATATTCTCTGCAATTCCTTACAGTCACCAAACTGCTGAATTACCTATAACTAAGACTTTTTTCAGGGTATGGGATGCTGCTTTTTCCATGTCACTTGTGATGGCAACAAAGATCTTTAGGTCACCAAATGTAATTATCAATTTGCATTTATCATATAAATTAATTTCTCAGTACGGTCTGAGTGTGTGATCACTCCCTGCTCTTAAACACTCTTATTTAATGTTCCACTACCCATATCTCCACTGACTACCTTCTCTGGCTCCAATGACCAGACATTGCTGACTCCTGGTCATTCTCTCAGACTGTGCATGTGACTGTAGCCCTGTCTTCCTCTGTATCTACACCTCCCTTCCAAGAAGTTGCATCCAGGTTCACAGATGTAAATATGAGCTCAAGGATTGAATTACTTTTCTCATCGCTGTGACTAATTGAATTGCTGACAAGAAGCAGCTTAACAGAAGAATTGTTCATTTTAGCTCAAGAATTGAGGACAGATAACTCCAGAAAGATCAATTCAGGAAGTCCCTGAAACTGACCAGCTTCATTAGTCCCCTCTCTCCCTAGAGTAAACAATAAAGGCTACTGAGATTCTGACTCACAGAAGCAAAGCTGCAAGAAAGACTGTGAGATCAGATCAACTACCTGGAAGAGATTTAGACCAACTGATGCACCTGGAAAGAACATTCTCCGACCTGTCGAGCTCCCGTCAGGCTGTGCAGTGTGCTCTATTCTAGGCTTTCTGGATTTTGTTAGTTGTCACACTAGCTGGTGTGCATCTGTCTTCCAGTCATTTCTACTCCTGTAATTAACTCCTCACCCATACTCCCGCGAATAACCCCATTTAAAATTCACCAATTTGGACTTTGATGGCAGCCATACTTTGGTCTGTCATGGACTTCCTAGCTGGGGTGAGTAGATAGGTGTGTAGTGCCTCCCTACAAAAGTCTCGTCACAAGATGGTGCCACCAATATGCAGGGTAGCTCTTCCTTCTCGGTTAAATCTTTGTGGAAACAACCATCACAGACACACCAAAGGTATGTTTCTGTGATCATTCTAAGTCCAGTCAAGCTGACAGTGAAAATTAGTTCTCACAATGGTACTGACCAATTCTTGTCTCCAGCCTCCAACATGTATCTCTACTCAGTGTTTCTATTAGAATGTCCAATGAACTCATCTGAAATTTAACTATTGAAAATTCAGGTTTTGATTCTTTACCCTCAGCGCTTATGGACACACACACACACACACACACACACACACACACCTTTATACCATTCTCATAAAAGACACCTTTATTCACTCAGTGTGGAAACCTTAGGGCCATCCTTGGCAGCCTGGTGTTTATTAAAGTTGCTTATTAGTTTTACCCATTTCGCAGACACTTAGTACATGATCCTTCTACTTATAAATCCCTCCCTTTCTCTGTCTACACTCACTCTTTCCTTTCAGGTCTTTGCTAGCATCTTCTGAGCTCTTTGTGGAAATGGTATCTTTTGTCCTAAGCTGTCCCCTTGCCATCTTTCTTTCATCTAATTTCTACTGTTTGACATTAGGTTTATCATTTGCTTGTTTCCCTTTTAGAGAATAAGCTCTGTTAGAGCAGGGGTATTAGGTTTACATTTTTCTATCATCAAGAAGGGTAGCTATCCAGTAGATATTCAATAAATTCCTTTAGGGTTGAGGAACAAGAAAAATGTGAAAATATAATGTTGATATGTGAATATATGAGAGTATGGGTGGAATTAATGCTGAAATCAAGATTGCTGCTGGTGCTTTCTGTACCCCCCAAAAAACTGCAATATATTGATGCTTGAAATCAAAGACCTGAAAAAAAAAAGCTTAAAGAACCAGGGTGCATTAGAAAACTTCACATCAATGTCTAATATAGTTATCTTTGGTTGTTAATTAAAATTAAAACTTCAGCTTCTTAATTACACTCCCTGTATTTCAAGTGCTCCCTAGCCACAGGTAACTAAAGCCTACCATATGGCCAGTGTCATCACTGAAGAAAGTTCCCTGGGTCAGCATCGCTGTCAACCGTTAGCACATGGTTTCACCACATCCGCAGTGCACAATTAGCTCCTTTTCTCTTTCCAAGTTTGAAAAATGCCAAAAGGACAACTGTTAGGATTTTCCAGCACTTTTATATCTGAAGACTTCTTTGCTTTTTAGAGTATCTGCACCTCTGGCATGCACCCTTTCTTCCTAAGGGTTACCTTGGTCTAGACTAGTTGACTGCCACTGTATATTCTGTGGGGCTTAACAAGTTTCTTGCCTCTCTACCTACAAATACTTACTCCCTCTGTATTAAGAAGTCTATGTTGAACCTATAAAAAAAGAGAGAACATACAAACATTAAGTCCACGGGCCACACAGTTTAGAGAAGGGTATGACCAAGGATATTGAAACTAATTAAAGACTGCTACATCCTACCATGCAGAAGTGATCCACATTAAGAAGATAGCTTGGTCTAAAGCTGCAGAATCTTGAAGGAATTGAAGAGAAGCTAAAGGAAGTGCCAACACAACTCAGGGACTAATTGTTCACAGGTAACATCGAAGGACATTGTCAGCCATAACTCTCAAGATATGTGAGTGCCTACTATGTGTACCATGCTGGCATTAGAAGCAACTCAAACTCAGGAAATTAAAGTGATCTTGGTCAAAACAGATTAGTGGGGTGGAAAGGAAAAGTGGTTTTTTGTTGTTGTTGTTTTTTTGTTTTTTTTTTGGTTTTTTTTGTTTTTTTTTGGAGATTTGGTAGCACTGATTTTGAGACAGTCAACAGTCAACTGAAAATAGCTAGCAGTTGGACTAGAGGGTATAAGCTTTGCAAATCACATCTCAAATGTGTGAGGATGAGTGAAAATGCCAGAGACTAGAAGAAAAAGATAAAACTTGAGGTTTTTCCCATTTGGGACATTAGCACCTTCTAATATTTTCACTCTATAATTCTGTCCAACCCACAGGCTGGCGGCATGCCAATTTTCCCTGTGTCTCTCTTCCAAACCTCCATCATAAATCAGACTTTATATTCACAAGGTTATGCGATTATACTCTATAGAATTCTCCTAATTTGTCTGCATCCTTGTCCAATCTCCTAATTACTCTCTCGAACAGAAAAGTATTTTCATACTGTGGAAGTGTACATGCTAAGTTTGTGTATGTTGGACCTGAGCCCAGTCAAACTATAGTAACCTAACCCGTTAATGTATGGCTGTTTACATGCAATTCAGGCAATTAAGTCTATCTTTCAGGTTTAACGAGTACTGCAAAGGCAACTGAAACTTTCCAGTATAAACTGTAGAGGGACGGCTGCTTTTGATGTTGAGCTTGAAAAGCACAGCATTTTAAGAGAAAGATAAGAAAGGTAAAGGGCCCCCCTCCCACTACCCCCAAAGGCAAATGATAGCTGCATATGCCTACATAGCTGTAACAAAAGAGCTTTGTTTATCACATCTTGTTAATCTTTGTGTGTTTGCGTGCATGTATATAGTCACGTATGTAGGTATGTACATTTACATATGGATAACATCACTTTGATTAAAGACCCAACTTAACATGTCCATTGGTTCCAAAGAAAACAAAACAAAGTCCCAACAAACCTCTGAATGCTTAGAAGCTAAGTAAGAAAGGCTATGTAAATCAAGATTTAATTATAAGAAAAGCAAATTACTTTTGTAATAAGAATAGAGTGACCAGGGACTTCTCAAAACAGAAGCTTAGCCCTGGGAATCAGGGAAAACTCTCTAGAAAGTTCTGTTCAGCAGAGCTCTGAAAGGTGAGGCAAAAACCCCTAGAAAGAGAAGATGCAGTCCATAGGTGCAGACAACTGATAATACTCCCATAATCCAGCATCCTGTTTATTAAAAAAAAATAAGAAGAGAAATAAACAAAGAGCTAACAATACCAACAAGTACAGAATGTGTGGTATAATCATACCTTAAACTGATTTTTAAATATGTAAAATATATTAAGATAAACTATCATCTTCTCCAAAGTTTGGGAAATTAATTTAAATGGATATTATTTGGCTGGGGAGGTGCCTTGGTGGGTGGGAGTGCTTGCTTGCTGTACACACATGCCAATCTGAGTGTAAATCATCGCTCTAGTCCATATAAAAAGCTGGACACAATCACCTATGTGTTTGCAACCCCAGCACAAGGTGTTAGGGTGAATGAGTGGGGTGGAAACAGGAGGATGCTGGGACTTACTGATTATGGTTTAGTTTCTGATTCAGCAAGAGGCACAATCTCGAAGGAAGAAGATGGAGCGTGACATTCCAGCAAATCAAGTGTCCCACTCTGGCTTCTGCATGCACAGCAAGTGGACGTTATCTCTGAATTACCCACACTTGCACACACAGAGGAAAACCTCTGCGTGGCCTTTTAGAAATCACATAATCAAACAGAGAATTTTGTTTCCTAATTGTTCACAGTCCCCCTGCCCCCACTTAAAGGTTAAACTTCTCCCTTTTAAAAACGTTGCTGTCATCAATGGAATGTCACAGGATGTGGGGTTTATACGGAGTAGAAGTTTACTTAGCTCATAATTCTGAACACTGGAAGTACTCGCACCTGGTAAGGACATTTTTGACCATCATACCCACTGGGGGTATGAATGACGAACGTCCCCTACAGTCTCTGACATTTATAGTTCGGTCCCCAGTTTGTAATCCTATTTTGGGAGGCCCACATGGCGGAATTTTGCTACAGGAAGTGCATCACTGAGAGTGGGATTTAATCTATCTAAACTCCACACCTGACTTGCAGTTCACTCTTTCTGCTTTGTGTTTGTATTGGAAAGTGTGAGCTCTCGGCTTCCTGCTCCCGCTGCCCTTCTTTCTGCTTGCTACAATACTTGTCCCACCCCCATCCCCGCACCCCCTAGGCCCCCGCCCCACCCCCATGCTCATAATGACCTCTTACCCACCCCCTTGGACTGGTAAAGCAAAATAATGTCTTCCTACTAAAAGTTGCCTTGGTCATGGTGTTTTGTCCCAGCAACAGGAAAGTAACTAACACATAACCCAACAGGGAGTGTCACACTAGACAGCAAGCAAGTGACGAGAGAATATAATACAACTACTACTTTTCCCCAAGGGAATTCTTTCAAAAGACTCCTGATATTTATAACTCCCGGTTCAAAGAACACAATTCTAAACCTCTGAGAAGTTGGTGGTACAGGTCTTCCCAGCTCTTCAGAAGTCTGAGGTCAAAGGCCTCTAGTGCCTACGTAATTCATTCAAGGTAAACCTAGGCAAATTAATTATACTCTATTTCAAAACTAAAAGAAGGGCAGGAATTAGCATGCTGGAGTCCCCTTTACAGAAGAGCTAAACAAATTCTGGGGAAAACTGACAGATCTTAATTCACATAGTAGCAAAACTACACAGCTAGAAATTCTAGAAATCTGGTGTGATTCCAGTGGCTTCCATATGAGTCAGACTACTGATTTTACCGCTGGAAGCTTCTTGCTGATTTTAGACCATTAAAGTAATTCAAAAAATAGTGTTAGACTGTAGTCTTTCTTTCAATGACTGTTATCTATCTATCTCTAACATGAACAATTTTAAGGAGTTGTCCCATTCAGCACATGTGAATTTGATAGCTTTGTACAAGGAAAGGTACTGTCATAAAGGAGAAAAAATTGTAGAAGTTTAACACAGCAGTGAAGCATTTAAAATCATTATAACTACATCAGCAGAAAACAAAATGAAGCAAAATATAACAAAAATTACTAACCAGTTCTTATTAGTATAAATGAGCACACAATAAGTATGAATACTAGTAAGAATACCATGTGATAATAAACAGATTCAAAATAAAACCAAATAGTTTTAACAAAACACTGAATGTGGGTTGAGAAGCAGGTAACCACTTTGAAATCCCACCTCCGCAAACCAAATGACTTTGTGTGAGTCTACAGAATCTCACTGAATTACCTGTAACATGAAAGGAACCATCTTTAATCTATAAGGTTTTCCTTAGCATTAGACACTAAATTATATTAACCACTTACACAATTTGAGATGCTGTGTATTCATTCTTTTTATCTACCCCTTCTCTAAGATTAAAGTTAAATTCCATAAATGGAAATATCATATTATAATCACAGCATCAAAATATGTAAAACCTTGAGTTAACTTTCATCTTTCATTTTCAAAGATCTCATTCTTTCCTAAAATATTACTGCATATTGATGATGTCCAAAATAGTATTTACTCATCAAGAAATAGTTCATAAGTTGGAAAAGTACCTGAGGTTTTTGTGAACACTTATTTTCTTTTTTTGTTTGTTTTTTTGTTTGTTTGGTTTTTGTTGCTTGTGGTACCCACCCACTTTCTCAACAGACCATGTGGTAAAAAATAAATAAATAAATAAATAAATAAATAAGAAAACTTTTTTCTCCACAACAATCCAACAGATATTTCTGTATTTACACACACACACACACACACACACTCACACTCACTCACACACACACACACACACACACACAGCAATAACAATGTAGATTTTATTTAATACATAAGAATAAAAATAAGACTTTTTATGTGTTTTAAGACAATTTTGCTTCTCTCTCTTGTGAATTGTAATGTCTTGTTCCTTTTTCCTCCTGTGTTTTCACAATTTTACCAGTGTAAGATATATGAGCTGTACCTGCTCTTGCAACTTTCCAACATAGTTTTAGGAATAATTTTAAGAGGATATCTTTATGCTGGAGGCTTAGTTTTTCAATGAGATATTATCTCAATGTCAATGAAAATATCACCTTTCCTTTCAGAGTAGATGACTGTTCATTCTATTTAAAGTAGATTTAGGTGGTACTTTAGTGACAACTTTGTCTTCAGAGTGTAGGGTGTCACATTAAAACACATTTTAATAAAAGTAAAAAAAAATCTTTCAAAATAGAAACATAAATTATTTCTCTTCAAATATAGTCTCAGCCATCAAGAAATATGTACTCATCCAGAGATGTTCCATTTTCTATGGTAGTTTTGAGGGGGTTTATTAAATTATAACACACAAAGAAAAGTACACAATTCAAAAGTAGGCAGCTGAGAAATTATCGTAAAATGAACACACCCATATATTCCTTACCCGAGTTAAGAGATGAACGAGTGTAGGGCTTTTCCTGCCTCCCACAGCTGTTAACCTCTTTTAGCTTAACAGAGAAAAGCACTGCCCTGAATCTTAAAGTCATTGGCCAGTTCACCGGGATTAGTGGGATCATAAAAATGTGTTCTGTGGAACAACTTATTTACCTTGCAACTCCAAAATGTATCTGTTATGGATAACTACCCATAAACAGGTCATTTTATTGCCAGGAAATTTCTAACATATTGAAACAAGGAAGTAGTGTACAGAGTAGAGTCTATCCTAAATTATATCATTTTCCCATTCATTTTCCTGATGGCGGATACTGGGAGTTTTTGAGTGTGGTACAATCATGTATAATACTGCCATAAATGCGTGACTGAAGCATTGTGTTGTCAACTTACACTGGGTTCTTAACTAGTGTGAATGACTGATATTTATGCACCAGGATAATTGTGAAACCATGGTTTTAACTCTCAAATTTAGAAGACAGTGCTAGTTTTTTTTATAAGTTCTACAAATGATATACAAACAAGTTATGAATATGAAACTTCCAAATGTTCTTTATATTTCTTGACAGCATTATCTGACGTTTTGTTTTGTTTAAGTGTACTTTGATTTTTTATGCATCTCAGTGTAATTTTAAAGTTTCTTTACCAAATAAACAAATTTTCTGTGGTTATTTGCTCTTTGGATTATACCGTTGGGAATTCCTCTTCTATAGTGTCTATTTAAAAATGCAGTTCTCTGTTGTTATCTTGCTACAAGTGTACAGGATCATATACAGATTTTTATGGTTCCACATAAACATGATGTGTCTTTTATGATTCTCCAAATGATACCTGGACCACAGTAAAATAGCATCATTGACAAAAATACATAAAAGCATCGGCTACCTAGAAGTAATTGAATTCAACATTAAACATTCAATTTAACCTCTCTCAAAGTTTGAATAGAACATCAAAAGAAGTTTTAAAGAATCTCACGTTAAAATTTATCAATGTAAGGCCTTGTCATAGTTATAGCCTAGATGATTCAATATTATGAAAGTATCTGCTCATCCCAATAGATCCATATCATATGACATATCATAGAGTTTTAAATTAGTAAGATTTGTATAGTGGGTTGTAATTGATGAATTTAAAAACTGATTTGGAAATACAAAGAATCAAGAATATACAGGGTAATCTCAAAGAAATAGAAAAATGAAGACTGTAGAGAATAGCCAGCTTTCTTATAAAGCTAACATATGTATGGCAATGTCATATCCACACAAGAACAGGAAAGCTGACCAATGGAACAGAAGAGAGAATCAGAAGCAGAGCCACATGCATTTGCAAACTCAATATATGACAATGCAACAACGGGAGGGGAAAAATATTCCTTCTGTAAGTTGTGTTAGAGCAACTGGCTGGAATCTAAGTGTATACCTGCTATTCTGTGTCCCGTTTCCCTGGCCTCCCTTTTTTTGTGTAATATTCACAAAGGCCACAGCTATCTATGCTCTTACCAAGACTATGAAGGCTCTCAGACTGTAACACAAATGACATATGTTCAGCATTTACTCCATTTTTTACTGTTCATGACTCACCTAAGACTTTGTGAACAAATGTGATCACACTAACCACCAATAGAGTATAAAGTTGCCTCCTCTTAAGGTAAAGGTTGACAGAGTAAACAGGGCAAGCCGCTTTATGATCCGCGTGCAGAAGAGGTCTGAGAACACAGGCAGTGAAGTCACTGGAACAGCCTTCTAGAAAAACAGGAGCAGGCTAAGCAGCCAGAAACCAGACTCAGGCTGGTATTGCAGAATGCTAAACCAAGAAGCAATATGCTGACTACAAGTGAAGTGTTCTCAACATCTACACTGATTAAATTACAGCCAACTGCCAGAGATTGACTAAATTGTGTCATCAAGGAATTCTGTACTATTGAATGCTGTGTGGTATTTAAATAAATGGGTCATCTGCTGGGGTGCAGAAACCTCATTAAAGCTCTTCACTGGAATGGTATTTTTGTAACAGGATTGGACTTTTATTACACACAGGCAATTCAGCTAGTGCTGTCTTTCTTGAATAAAATGACTTCCTTTCTCAAACAG
Source organism: Apodemus agrarius (assembly GCA_964023405.1). NCBI lineage: Eukaryota > Metazoa > Chordata > Mammalia > Rodentia > Muridae > Apodemus > Apodemus agrarius. Next base: position 69,696,776 of record OZ030014.1, read on the forward strand.
TACTAATCCTCTTTCTTCTCTTCCAAGGACCATCTCAGGTCCCATTTTCTTCCTGATACCCCTCTTGAAACCCCAGTCCATACTGGCAAAAACTGTTCTCAAAATTCAGAGCTGCATTTTTGTCGCATGTGGTTTTCCAGAACTCCTTCATTGTTCCAGGCCTGCTTGTGTCCTGTGCACATATCAAATTTCCAGAAATGTACTATGACAGTAGAATTCGATGGGAATATGCCTGGTGCATTTTTCCATTACAGTTTATTCATTTATTAGAACCAGGGTCTTGTACACATGTCCACCTGTGGACGTCTACTCTCTTTTTGCCATCTGGGTCCCAAGAGTCCAACCCAGGTCATCAGACTTGACCTCAATCCCCTTTACCCACCGAGGCATCTCATCATCTCTACCTCACTTCATTTTCTTTACTTACTTTTCTCCTGGGCCAGGTGTTTCTGTGTCATAGTTAATCTCAGCTACTCGCCAGGGTGAGGGTTAACAACTCCGTTTATCAGACAAGGCAAGTGGGATTTCAGAGGTATCATATCATAGGTCCTACCTCATCACACAGCTGCGTACATGTGCACCGGAATTCAAACTTAACTTTATTCCAAATCATACTGTGTCTTCTCAGACTCCCCTGTGTGCATCACATGATGCAGAGGTCTTGCCCAGTCATGTGAATGTGCAAAGCCAGCAGCGACACAGGCGCGAAAGGAAAGTTCGTGGGATTAGGAACTGGATAGCAGTGGTCCAGTGATGATTCTGCTGTTTCCTTTTCTGTGGAGTAAATACAGTCTATCCAGCCACCAAAAGAGGCTTCTATATGAAGCCTAGTTGAATCATGATTCGCATCTAAACATTCGATCAAGTTTGGATTGAAAGTTTCCAAGAAAAAGAAAATTGTCTTCGGATTAAATAAATGTGAACAGTTTCCCCCTGTCATTAGTCTGTAAACTACACAACACAACAGTGAGCTACAAATTAAGAGATAACTGAAAGCAAATGGCAGGCATACCTAAATTATAAGCAAATCCATCACTAAATGCACACAGCTTGGGGATCTGTGGCCTCAGGCATCAAGGAGAGTCCTGGAACCAAACCCCTGGTGATCTCAAGGGAGAGGGCAACTTAAGGAAATCCCTTTCTCTAAACCACTCTAACATATGACCTTTAGGAAAGGAATAATAACTTAGGTCTGAAGCTGGAATCTGCCAGTTCTAAGCCCTGCGAATGCCAAGGTATTACATTTCTCTCAGCCCTACAACTCTATCTGTAAAATGTATTAATGATCACTATCTCTCTGCACCATTAGGAGAAGCCAATGGCGTGATATGTGTAGCATCAGTTTTGTTTTGTTTTGTTTTAAGATTTATTTATTCCGTGTACGTGAGTACATTGTCTCTGTCTTCAGACACACCAGAAGAGGCATCAGATCCCATTACAAATTAGTATGAGCCACCATATGGTTGTTGGGAATTGAACTCAGGGCCTCTGGAAGAACAGTCAGTGATCTTAACCACTGAGCCATCTCTCCAGTCCGTTCGTAGAGTTTTGAGCCTTCTGATGGTAATTGCGTCACATAACCATTACTTTTTGTACACACTGCTTCTGGATTAATAGAAAATGGGCGTTTATGCTCTAAGTAGGCCAAAGATTCTGCATGAACACAATCATTTAAAAAAAAGATTGCAAGATATAAAAATACAAGTTTAATTGCCTTTAGACTCAATGTCTATTATATAGTAGATCCACTTTGGAATTTTTCACTGTATAATTCATAGCTATACAGCCAAGAATAATTTATAAATATCAAAGGACAACGGGTCTTCTCCAGCATTGATTAGAAAATTATTTCATTACATAAAGTTGACGGAGCCAGTCATTTCTGTTGCATCACAAAATGTGGTAAAATTATGATCACGTAGTAAAATAAAAACTTTGGACTCAATTTATGAAGACAGATATCTATTAAATTCCCTGTATAGTAGCTGAAATGATGAAGAAAGACATAATTCTTATTTGTTTCCTTACTTGTGCCTGCATTTAAATAATGAACCAACTTTAGAGATATCTAGAGCCAACAGAAGTGTCTTGCGTAAAAACAGTAGGGAAAGATTTTATTTTTCTTGCTGAAAATATTTAAAACAATTATTCACGAGACAGATGACGTCGTGTAGAAGTGATCCTGTGTTAGCATGTTCTGAAACACTGATGCAGACATCTCCAACTGAGGTTGGCAGAGCCTCTCATATCTGACAGTACAATATGGACGCTTTAAAGGAAGAAAGATGCCAATATTTTCAAATCCTTCAAAACAAACTGAAAGCATGGAAAGGAGACAGATCTGGCCAAGTTAAGCTTCATTCCAAAAATATCTTTTTCCAGGAAACTCATCCGAATGCTGATCTATCAAGTCAAGTGCAGCTGTTGCTGGGGTGGGGGTGGGGAAAGTGGGGGAGGAAGAACAGCAGGAGTTAAATTTGATGTTCATTAACATGAAGGGACATTTCTTGCCCCATTTAACTAATATCTTAGTTGGTACAGTGTAGCAAACACTGTTTAGTTGTTAAAATCTATTATACCTGATTTAAATTGCATCTCCATATAGCCAGAAGCTCAATAGTTGGTAAAATTCAATTTGAGTTGCCAGGGGTTGTTAATGGGTAGTATTTCTATTTGTTCTAATTGTTCTTTATCTAAATTATCACTGTGATGAAATCTTATGTTTACTACATTCCCACATAATCAGAAGGTCTAAATAATTTTCCTTGTAAGTATAATGATGTCCATAAAAAGGGCCCATAAAAATCTTTAGGGACAGGTTTTAGAGTTGTTGATGTGTGGTTATTATTATTATCATCATCATTGGTGTTTATATCTACCACATTTAATTTCAAAATAAATAATTCCACTTAAACTTTGACAACATTAACAGAAATATAAAAATAACAAGCCAAAATTTATCATTGCTAAGCATCGAGTGGGTACATACTTACTGACTACCAGATCAATTTTAGCCTGCGAATACCTTCAAAAACTTTCAGTATATAGCACTTTGGTCTGAATGTAGCTCTATAGTTAGTGTATTATGCTTATGACAAGACATAGAAATTTCATTCTTAAAATTAGTTATAGGGCTTATGATATAATAGCTATGGTAAAATGCAAACAATGAATTCTTAAAACGTGATTATTTGTATAACCATAATTTCCAGCAGAGGTCTCTAGAGAGCAAGCAAAGTTATGGAAATCAGGAATATAGGTGCAGAAATTGAAATAGAAATTTTAACTCTTCAGCTTAATGTGGGCTTTCTTTTCACCCACGCCCCTTTCTCTTTTGATGTCTCTGAGCCTTCATCAGATAAAAGGCTGTCTAAAAAACTGATCAGAATAGACACAAGAGAACAGGTTAATCCCAAGTGCACCGGTGTAATGTGTCACAAAACAGACAATGTAATTATCTCAGCAGCCTGTTTAACCAGCTAATTCGGCAGCTTTGCATACCACGGGTGAGCTCATCTGTTCCCGATACTATACTCTCAGCCAGGACTTTTTCACCCAGATCACTAGTTTTTACAAAAGCTTGTAAAAGATTGAGGATGGAATATTTCACTGAATGCGGTTTAACAGATTTTTGCAATCTTATATTTCAGGAAGCAACAGACTAACAAAGAGAATAAACTGCAGATCGACATTATATAGTTCCTCCAAAAAAATGATGTAAATAACCATGTGTTTACCGAAATAAAATAACTCTCTTTACAGGGAATCTCTGGAGAAATGCTCAACAGGTTAACAGAAATGTGATTTGGGGAGTGAAGATTTCTGAACCTGGTGTCATTTCCTTAGCAGTAAATTCTCTTGCTATCAAACACATTCTGCATGTGTTTAATACTGCTGTATCCTGCTTACCTGGGGTTGAATTTTGGTTCCTACTAGGTCTTTAGTAAATTGAACCTGTTGTTTCTTCATCTTTTTAATTTGAGTAGTACCCCATCAGATGTTTACCAGAGGGCTTAAATTATAAATCAGGGAGATGTTATACAAAGAGATAACAAATAGTGACTCTGTTATTACATGGTATCCCATGAAATCATAGGCATAAGCATACATATAGGCATAAATATTTGTACAAAGATATATATATATACACATATATATGTACACACGTGCACACACACACATATATATGTATGTATCTGTTACAAATAAATACATATCTATAAATGCAAATATATACTAAGCCAAACACAGGAAACAATAAAATAAATAGATAAACCAAATGACAGAAAGTTCTACTGTCTGATGACTCTGATGGAGCAGATATCTACAATACTGTATCTTATTACTCCACACAAAGTTCAGTAGCTCCAGGAGAGTCAAAAGCCTTAATCAATGCTCATGGCTGTCTTGACGATGAAGCAGAGAGGAAGGACAACTGTAATTCATAGTAACCCTATATTTCATAGTAAACCCTATTATTTTCGTGAGCTAGTGAGAAAAGCGAGAACGAAGTTACATCTTGGGTGCAAATGTTGATCCCATCAGATTGGGATTGCACCTCAGGCTGATGGAATGGTACGATTCCATTGCCATCAAGGTGTCAATGAGGAAGCAGAATACCACACTCTGGACTCAGTACATGGAATCTCAGGTTTTCTATAGCAAGTTTGGAAGTCTCTGATGTCTGCTTCCATTCTGTTGCCTTAGACTCCAATTGTTTCTCTCCTCTCCATCCTTCTATGGCCCTGCTCTATGTATCTAAGCTACTCCTTGCTTCTAGTTTCCTGCAAACTACTCCTTCTTTCAATGGTCCACTAAGACTCCATGGCCTCCAGGTTGCCCTGGGGTCATGTCACTGCTGAGCAAGTTCTGTAGCAGTGGCTGCACCTTCTGCCCTTCCCCTGTGACTTTTGCAGGCTTGTTACCACACCCTACTTTTTTTCAAGTCCCTGCTTAAACATTATCTCCCAGCAATAGCTTAACCAGTAACTTAGACACACGCTCCCTTTTCTTCTTTTCTCCATAATGCTTACCCGGGCCTCCGTTACAGTGTTTCTTTGCTTTTGCATTTGCTACATCTCAAACCACTAAAGCTCAGTGAAATTAGAAATTCAGTTTTATTCATTTGAAAAGAAAAGACAAAAAAGAAAAAAAGGTCCCCAAAAGTCCCTGGCACTCAAAGCAGTCACGTGGTACACAATGGTTGAATGTTTTACATCTGCACAGTCTATTGCTACCATTAATCTGTCAGCTCTGTAAGTAAGATAGGACCTGGATTTTAATCATCATCAACTATACTCCCTGGCACCAGAAAATAAATAAATAAATAAATAAATAAATAAATAAAGGTGCCTAACAAGTAAAACTAGTTAAAATGAACGAAAAAGAAAGAGAAGTAGAAAATGAAACATGTTTTTAAATGAAGAGTCAATTTTTAAGTAATATTTTTAAAGGTTTTTAAGCATATCAAGATAAGCCTGTGGTATAAAAATAAACAAATAATAAATGAATGAATGAATGAATGAATAAGTAAATGAAAGGTTGTGAATCACATCTCTGCGTCTCAGTTCTCGAGGTAAAGGATTATGTGCTGCCTTCATCTTGTGTTGTTCTTGATAGATCCTTGGCATGCTCCCATTTATGTCTGTCCTAAATCTAGGGAAAGTAAGGAAGTAACTGTGGGGCATCTTGTCCTGAACTACTCTGCAAATCATTGCTGATTTGTCGTTCATAGCAATCTCTTTCTCTTGGAGGTCTTTGGGGCCCACCTTTCAAGCTTAACTTCTGGAAATTCAAATGTTGGGGTGATTATTTTTGTTTGGGTTTAGTTGTTGGGTTTTTTTTTTTGTGTGTGTGTATGTATGTATGTGTGTGTGTGTATGTGTGTGTGTGTGTGTGTGTGTGTGTGCGTGTGTGCATTTTATCAAGAATACCACTCTTGCTGCTGTCTTCCAACAGTCACGTTAATATAAAGAAAATAAGGACTTAAATATTGGAAAGATTCAGGACATTTTTAACACATTTAACAAGTGCATCAACCACCCCACCACCACCAACCCAAGGGACCAACTAGCATTGTTTTTGTATTCACAAATTTTATATTTAATACGAGTCCACTAAGCCTACTTAACACAGAAAGCCAAAGTGATATGATTCTTTACTAAAGCCCACATTTCAAGGACTACATTGATGGATGGATTTCTTTCCTATCCAGAGCAGGTGATATATAACTGAAGTCTAACTCAGCACAAGTATTTTGTAATTCCATATCAGTTTTCTAAATCAATAAGCAGTTAAGTCTGAGTGGAAATATTTGTGCTTAAAAGGTGACAAAAAAACGGAGTGCAAACTCTCCTTTGTACGGGCTCCTGTTAACATATTCCATATGGTGTCAGGTCAAACACCTTAACTTGTTTTATAGACTCACTGCCTAATGTTCTTCAGCTCCTGTATAATTTTCCCTACATTATGCTTGCAGGCAATATTAATTTACATGGGTTAAAAAGGGTCATTAGTTTATTACTTAGTATCTGTGTGGCCTTTAGCAAAGAGAAAGTACTATGCACGTGCCAAACGACAGTTGCACCCTGGATTTTTCAGGTTTTCTCAATTCTCCTTTCATTGTCAGACACGTTATGTATCTATATTCATGGTGCTCATTAGTTTAAGGTTCCTCTCCTTAAGGCACATGTTTATTCAACAGTATGTTAAACATTTTTATATTCACGTTTCATATACGTAGCGACTATACATCACACTGGAGAAAACATAGACAAAGAAGGAAAACAATGCCCACATATTTGAGAGTCATAATCATAAAATTAAGTAAATAGTCACAATCACTTTGCCTAGTTAATATGTAGGCCAAGTACTAAGGTAGCAGGAAATGTTGCTTGGAAGGTTACATCAACTCAAACTAACCCCAGTGCTATTTTAAAGTAATGTGTATGCATTAGCTAATCTAACATCTGAGCCCATAAAATGTAAATATACGTTACTCAATGCATCCTAAATCACTAATAACTACGAAAGTATCCCTATGGAGTTGTTGAAAATGAAATTATAATTATTAGTCATAATTTTGGTGGGTTGTGATGAAAAGCAAGGTGGGGAGGGCTCTGAATTAGCGAGCCTTCTCTGTTATTGTGACCAAACACTTGACAAAAGCACTTCAAGACAGGAAGTATCTATTCTGGTTCACAGCTGGAGGGAGTGCAGAAGCTCCACTTCGAACCTACAGTCCAGTAGATGTGCCGTGTTCCTGGCATCTCCTATATCCTGCTTAGTATTTCATCTTCATATCTTCCTGCACCAGCCATTTGGGAGCTTGGTGAAGAGTACCTGACCCTGACACACACCGCCTAGCCTCAGCACCTTTCTGGAACCTAGCTGCAAGCCCGCACCCTTCTCTCGTTCCAGTATCTACACACCTACCATACCAGCTCCACACGGAAGCCATCAGGATTTGGGGATGGCTTAAAATGCAGCCCGGTTCCCTGGAACTAAACTGCCGTTGCCAATGAGTACTTGCCGAGCTGAGCTGACGTAGGTGGCCTTCTCCTCCAGGATGCCCTAAGGTTCTCCTTTTTAAGGACTCTTTGAAATGAAAGTGTATAACCCCAGGTGTGACTATTTACCTATATCTGTAAGTCCAGGATCTGGGAAGCCGAAGTGGAAGGAAATCCATGATAAACACTATGATAGCTTGAGCCACAAAAATACAAGCCAGTCCTTTAAAAAAAAAAATGTCCTTTGTCAATTTCACATCATACACCCCAATCACATTCACCTGCCCTCTACCCTGGCAACCTTCCAAACAAAAGAGAATAAAACAGAAAAACAAGACAAAGTAAAGCAAAACAAAGCACATCTCCTTGTGGAACTCTCTAGTGCAACACACCGTGAATTGCAGGGTGCCCTTTCTTCCACATATCTCTACATGTAATTGTTCATTGCAATGGGGCATTGATCTGGTTGAGGGCCTCTCACTTCTGCTACACAGGAACTCCTCTAGGTAATCCTGTTGTTTCCCCTGTGACCTGGAGATCCTGCAGCCTTGGATCTGCAGGAGTGCCTTCATGCACTGCAGCTGTTCATAGATGGGGTAGATGTTAGGATGGACCAACTCAAAGATCTGGATCCAGGCCTGGCGGGGGGTAGGTAAGCTGGTAAGCTAGACTGCTCTCCCTGTACCCACACGCCAGGGCGTACTCTCCAACACTACTACCCTAGCTATCTGACCCAATGACCCGGTCAGCAAAGAGTCAGGGTGTCTCTCCTGCTCCCACGACCTAGGGCCAGCTTACCCAATCTCAGGCCACCAATGTCAGCCCTACGGTGCTGCCCATGCAAGGGGCAGAGCCTACTCTCCCGAGTGCTGCAGCCGGGGATGGGCATGGCCAAAAAGCTAAAATGAAAGCAAAACCAAAGCAGGAACTGGAGAGATGGCTCCAAGGTTAAGAGCACTTACTACTCTTGCTGAAGATCTAGGTTGAATACCTGGGATCCACATGGTAGTTCACACCTGCCCGAGACTCCAGTACCCGGTGACCCTATACCCTTTTCTAGCCCCTAAAGGCACAGCATGTATAACATATACTTACTATGAAATAAAAATAAATAAATCTTTAAAAAAAATACTAAAACAGTTTTGAAGTTACTCTACCCTGGAGCTTCTAGAAACTTCCTATGACTTATAGTGCAGAGTATGTGGTTTTGTTTTAACTTCACTAATCCCTTTAACAATAATGGATGTTTTGCCCCCCCACACACACACACCTGCAACAACTCTAAACTCACTCTTTCCCACTCTGGTTTGCTCATTTTTCACAGTTTCTCTGAATTTATCCTATAGATCTCAGTAACGGGAGTGAGTAATAACCATGCGGTAGCCTAAAAGTTAACTTGCATTGACATTTCCTCCACCTCTTCATCAATCCATTACTTCTGCATTGAGCCTCCCTCAGTCTTTCAGGACAAGAGTAGGAAATAACAAGGACAGCTTCTAGTCCAATCTCCCATAGAGTCTTTGTTCTCTTTAGAAGCTGCCTGAGCCACGCCTCTGCTCTCCACCTTCCTTCTGGATTCAGGTCTTCCAAACCTCTACCGAAATGGCCCATTGAGCTCTGCTTAAAAGTTTTAAGGTTTCTTTCTAGCCCATAATTCCAGCTCTTTCCATATCACATATCCAATCCAATTTCCTTGTGTGTGTGGGGGGGTGTGTGTGCACATGTGTATGTGCAAGTGCATATGTATATGTAGAAGCTGTAAGGCAACCCCTATCATTTACCTTTAAAAATGTTTGTGTGTAATGTTTATATGTGCAGTCGGTAAACATAGGTTCATGTGTTTGTGGCGGCTCAAGGTTGACAGCAGTTATTTTTCTCCATCTTTCTTTTTTGATACAGGGTCTCTCATGAAACAGGAAGTTCATCCATTTGGCTAAGCTGGCTGGTTCATGAGCTTTCACTTGTCACTGCCCAGTGAAGGCTCAGGACTAGGGTTACAAATACCTGCTGCCATTACTAGCTTTTCAATAGGTGTTGAAGCTATGAACTCAGATGATCATGCTTTTGTTTTGTTTCATTTTGTTTTTGAGACAGAGTTTCTCTGTGTATTCCTGGCTATCCTGGAACTCACCCTGTAGTCCAGGCTGGCCTCGAACTCAGAAATCTACTTGTTTCTGCCTCCCAGGTGCTGAGATTAAAGGCTCGAGTCACCACTGCCTGTCATGAAAAATGGCTTAGCGGTTAAGAACACTGTCTGTTCTTCTAGAGGTCCTGAGTTCAATCCCCAGCAGCCACAGGGTGGCTCACAACTACCTACAGTATGATCTGATACCTTCTTCTGGCAAGCAGGTGTACATGCAGATAGAGTGAGCTCTCATATACTTAAAATAAATGATCATGCTTTTAAGGGCAGGCATTTTACAAATGGAGTCATCTCTCTAGCGCCACAACTTGAATTTTAGAGAGTGCCCTCGATGTTCTAGATCTCACTGAGTAAGCTGGCCAGTAAGTCCCAGAGGTCTGTCTGTCTGTGCCTCACTAATGCTGGGGTTACAAGCTTGCACCACCATGCTCAGCACATTATGTGGATTCTGAGGCTTGAATTCAGGTTCTCATGGTTGTACACCAAGTACTTCACCTATTGAGAATCTAGCCCCACAAACCAATTTCAAAGGCCTTTAAATACACATGCTCATGGTTCACAATGACTCTACCACTGATACCATGTTCTCTATCAGTTACGGTTCTTACCTCTGTGATTAAATACATAGCAAGAAACTTAAGGGAGAAGGATGTATTTGGCTCATTGAAGACAGGCTCCAAAATGGGAGAGAAGGCAAAAGGTAGGAGGGGCTTATGGCTTGAGTATATAAGGCTGATCTTTCTATTCTAGGTTTGTCAAGAGAATATGCTAAGGATATATATTGGACTAAACAGTTCTTTTCAGAGAACTCTCCTCAGGTGAAACCAGGATTGCCTTTTTTGTTAGTTATTTTATTTATTTTACATTTCAAATTTATCCCCTTTCCCGGTCTCCCCTCCACAAACCACCTACCCCCTCCCCTCTCCCCCTGCTTCTATGAGTGTGCTCACCCTCTCACTCACCCACTTCTTGACTTTGTGGCCGAAGATAATTCCAGTATGAGCCATTACACAGCAGAGATGGAGTGTACTGAGAAGATATTTTAATACAGCTAACCACAAGGGTTAATGCAGAAAAACTCAAAGAAAGGATAAGACACATCGAGGTGTGGGTGTGGCTTCCCAAGGAAGAGTGGTGCTTTCAAGTCTTTACCGTAGCTCAAATGTGTTTACTGTAGCCTTATATGTGACTCGACCTTCTGCAATTACATCTCAAAGTGTTGCTAAGGAAATTAAATAAGACCATAGACTGGTTCCCAGGGTACACTGGGCAGAATTAAACTGATAATGAAAAGCTCTTAGTCACAAGGGTCACACGGGAAGTTAAGTTGTTTTTACTCTAAGCAAAAGGTTACAGTCTTTGAGATTCCTGGAAAATTATAGACTTACATATGGGAAAGGAATTCGACCGTGCTTAGACTTGAAACACAGCTTACTGCTATTTTTAATATTCTTATTTGGAACATCACTGTGCAGGTAACCTTCAACAAATGTTAATTGTGTTGGAATTCTTCATCTCAGGAGGCTTCAGTTCCAGGGTGGATGACTTTTTTCTCTTTCTACAACCTCTTAACTTCCTCTATCTTTCTTATCCTGCCTTAATATTGTCAACATAGTCTGTTTCTATTTGTTATTAAAATATCAAAATGTAAGCGGAGATTCCATTTTTAGTTTCTAATGAGATCAAGTTCCAGGATTACCCCTATAATTATATTCCCAGGCACTCCAGACTCAAAGCTTTTGTTTTTCCCTTTCAAGAAGGAAATCTCATAGTGGAGCTATAGAACTACCAGAGACACTGCTGAACTTGACCTTAGAACTATCGTAATCACACTTACAACTATCTAGGAGCTTAAAACTTCAAGCAGTGTACCAAAGTGAAAAAAAGATAGCCACAAGAAATGAAAGGCTGAGAATAGGTGCCCTAGAACAAATACCCATCAAAGATGAGATCACCAAGTCTCACCTCCAAGGCTCAGAGTGCTAAAGTGACTCCCCTCCCCTCCTCCACCCAGACTCTAGTGCTACCCTGTCTGTATTTCGAAAGCATAACATTAGCTTCAGAGCTCACTGTGGCAAAAACCAAAACTGCTTCTGGTCCTCCTCAGCCATTGTATTTTAGGAACCAGATGTTTGTTATTGTTGTGGTTGTTGTCGTTGTTGTTCTCCTTGATGTTCCATTTCTCTATCAATCAACATTGTCATCCAAGCTCATGGTCCCCCTGCCCCATACTTATCATGATACATGGAGGCAAATACTTAACTACAATTTACAATCTGACAACAATGGAAGAGAAGGCAGCTACTGAACCCATTTGCATTATTTGTCTTTTTTGTATAGGTTAATCTCCAAGTATACAATTTATTTTAAGATATTGGGTTCTTCATACACTGGCTGGACCTAGGCCTCCCTGGGCGTATGTGGCAGATGTGAAGCTGGAGTGAGGCTATCCCAAAAGCTGTTGTCTGCATATGGGATATATTCTCCTAGCTGGGCCACCTGTCTAGCCTCAGTGGGAGACAGAGCATCTAGATCTAAGTGGTAGGAGGATATCCACGGAGCGGGGCAGGGGTGGGACATGCTCAGAGAAGAGAGGGAGGGTGGGAAAGGATTGTGGGAGGGGGTGACCAGGAGGAAGGCATAGTGAATAAGTATAAAAATAAAATTAAAATAGATTTAAAGAAAAGAAAATCATTAAATAAAAAAGATTTGATGTTCTTAAGTACTTTCTTAGATAGTCATGCTCCGACTTCACGTTCATTTTTGGACACTGAGATAATTAATCTTCTGGGCACGTCTGTGAAGGTGTTTCCAGAGAGGTTTATCTGAGGAGATAAAACCTGCCCTGAATGTGAAGGACAACAGTTTATGGTTGTCCTCACTAACCTCGAGAGAGGAACAACAGCAGTGATAATCTCTCTGCTTCCTGATTTCAAAAATGATGTGACTGACAGGCCAGCTCACACTTCTGCCGCCATCGCCATTCCTTTTTGGCCGTGATGTACTGTATCCCCTATTAAACCTTGTTAATCCCCAGTTTAACACTTCCATTCTTAGGTTGCTTTTGGTGAGTGTTTCATCACAATCCAAAAAAAAAAATTAAATTAAATTAAAATACACACATTGTCTTAATTATTGGTCTAAAATACCTGCCCAATTTTATTTATCCATTTCTTGAGTAGTTATGGCTTCCTGCTTTTAGACTGCAGACCAAATATCACCTTACTTTCTCTGAAATTCCATTCCCCTAATCAACTCCATAATCTATGTTCTGTTATCACATCACCAAAGAGTCATCAGGGAAGTAAGGTCAGGCCAGGAAGTGAGGGCAGCCTTGGTGTGAGAGATAAAGGCTTGTCTAGAGACAAGGAGCCTGGACATTTCATGCATTGACGGGTCTAGATTAGCAACCAGTGCATCTTAGACTCAACCAGAAGAGATCCCTATGACACAGAATTGAAATCAGCAGACTGACATCAGTATGGAAGTCAGCCAGGGGGAAATGGGTGGTCAGAGAGCAACAAGGGATTGCTGGGTTGTTGGGATCAAAGAACAACAAAACATCTTGTGTGACATGATTACACAGTCCAAACAAGCACAAACCTAAGGAGGTGTGAGTAAGCCTAGGAATGAACAAGACACCTATTATTCTATTTTAGGTATGGTGTTTTGCTTGTGTGTGTGTGCACACACACGTGCACTTGTATGACTCCTATGTGTGAATGGATGTGTGTGTGAGAGACACACAGAGAGACAGAGAGACAAAGAGACAGACAGACAGACAGACAGACAGATAGGAGATTCTGACAATCCAATGCAGGACCTTGCCTATACTACGTGCTACTCCACTGAAAACTGTTTTTGTTTGGTACTGGAGGTTGAGCTAGGGCTTTGGGCATTGTCAGCCCATGCTCCTACTTAGAGTACTCATCTGTGGCTTTTCTACAGAAGAATCATAGCAGGTAAATAGACACATACTTCCATTTAACCCTCAATGATAGCTTGCATAATAATTACATAACTCATTATATAATATATTTGGCTTATTTTCCTAAGTATTATTACTTTCTCCCAAACCATATGAGCATTTGATATATAATGCCTGTTTATATAGAAATAATTTATAGCCCATGTGAATTATAATTGTAGTTGTAACAATTGTAATTGTAACTTGTCCTGTCTAGTATTATGACAACTTTATGTAAAAGCTAGAGACATCTGAAAGAGTTGAGCCTCAATTAAAAAAATGTCTTCGAGATATCCAGCTGTAAGGCATTTTCTTAATTAGTGACCAAGGGTCCAGCCCATTGTGGGTAGTGTTATCCCTGGGCTGGTGGTCCTGGGTTCTATAAGAAAGTAGGCTGAGCAAGCCACTAGGAGCAAGCCAGTAAGCAGCACTCCTCCATGGCCTGCATCAGCTCCTGCCTCTAGGTTCCTGCCCTGCCTGAGTTCCTGTCCTGTCTTCTTTTGACGATGAACTGAGAGCCTAAGCCAAATAAACCCTTCCCCCTTCAGCTTGCTATTTTGCCATGATATTTCGTCACAGCCATGATAACCTTAACTAGAACATCTATCTACTTGTTTTCTTTTGCATGTCATCATTCTTTTTCTTGCCCTCCCTCCCCTCTTCCTCGTCCCTCCTTCCCTACCTCATTTCTTACCTAGTGCCTTTGTCACTGGGGACTGAACCCAGGGTTCCACGCCTGCTAAACAGCCACTCTGACATGGAGTTAGCACCAGAGCCTCAGGCTAAAATGTTTGGAGTAATTGTGTGCACAACACAATGTTAAAAACTGTCATCTGGCACCGAGATTGCATCTTTTATAGCTTACTGGTGGGGTCTGGAAGAATGGCAGAGTAGTTTCACTGGCTCTCGCACCAGTTAGAGGAAAGAACAGAGATATTGTTGGTGGAGTCTTTGCCAAGATTACTGCTGATTACTGTATGTTAAGTGTCCCATTTCCCCATTCTACCTTAATGTTGATGTTATTTCTATATAACATAACCACACAGGGGCATGAGGTTAGAGGTAACACTATGTGAGACCTGAGAAAAATACCCATGGAAGCATAGGATATTATGTATGATTAAGAAATTTCCACAGCCTCCAAAGGCCCCAGGCTTGGTTTGGTTTGATGCCAGAATATGTCATGTTGACAGCCAACAATCATGGCTTATATCATTTTTTTTTAAATAGGAGTAAGCCTCCTGGCATACTACACCTGCGTGTTACATCACCACACTACCACAGGGGTTTGACTAGCTTCACTTGATTCAAGCCAGTACTCGATATAAAAACGACAGCCGCTGGACTGATCTAATAGGATAAGACAGTCATCTTTGCCTTGGCAGAAGAAGAAAATACGGGGGAAGATGAATTTGTTTCTCTCCCTCTCTTAACCAACTGAGTGATATTCTTAGCTTGATCTTATTAACCTTCCGTCCAATTAGTTCTAAAAGATATTAGGAAACAATTAAGAAAAAATAAATAAAGAGCCAAAATGACAAACAGATTTTTCTGGTTGGTTTTTATTGTGAACTTGAAACAACCAAGAGTCATCTGGGAAGATGGTGTGTCGTTTGAGGGGTTGCTTATGTCAGATTGGCCTGTGGCCTCATCTGTGAGAGCCTGACTGGTGACGAACGTGGGCAAGCTATCTTCTTGGTTAGTTTATATTGTCAACTTGACACAGTCAAGAGTCACTTGGGAAGAAGGAGTCTCAGTTGAGGGATTACACAAGTCATTTTGGCCTTTGGCCTTCTCTGGGAGAGACTAACTGATGATTGATGTGGGAGGGACCAGTCCACTGAGGGCGGCACCATCCCTATGCAAGGTTGAGGGAGTATAGCCATTACCAAAAAGTTAGGAGCCTAAAGAATGAAAATGAATGAATGAAGGGAAGAGTATATCTGCTTTGAGTCTTAGTTGAGGATCATCAGCACAATGCAACTGGGGTTAACCCAACTTCACTCAAATATATTTTGATTTAAAAATAATAAACTATATTTCATGATCAATATTTTTCACAATCCATTGTTCATGTTGTGATTCACTTTCAAGAATCATCACTTTTATCTTGAGAACAGAGCTTTGTACTTCAGGCTACACTTTTCCTTTCAGGAGTGGCATGCACACTAAGAGTTACCTACCTCACATCTGTTCCACCACCTACCCCTAGAGGGCTGAAGGCACAATGCATGAAAACACTGGCCACCCAAGACCAATGACCTCATCACAGAGTCCTAGAACCCACATAACAGTCAGATGCAGCAGCACAAGTCTTTGTAACCTCAATACGTTCCTACAGGAAAGGAGGCACAATAAAGAGAGCCTTCTGAAGCTGACGGGCCTGTGAACCACCCCTGCAGTGACAGAAACCCTGTCTCAAACAAGGTAGAAAGGCAAGAACCAACTCCCAATGGTTGTCTGACTTTAACATATGTGCTTTGGTATTTGTGTGCCCACACCCAGACATTTTACACACAGACAAACACAGACACACACAAACACACACAGACACAGACACACACACATACAGACACATACTCACACACAGACACACATACACACACACACACATACACACACACACACACACACACACACACACACACTCAAACACACACACTCACACTATGTTTTCCAGGTTTTAAGTAACCATGTGCTTTAAAGAATGGTAAACCCTGTCTTATCCTTGGAAACTTCAGTTTATTAAACTTTCTTATATACTTTTTATTCCCCTTGACTGTGATACATGTTAAATTGTTGGGCTGGTGGCTTACAAAAGAGAAGTCTTACAATGGAGATGGCATCAAACATCACAGTCCATTACAACTGAACTGCCAGTTTTGATAACTCATATTGACTGGAGATTTGATAGGACTGAAATGAAAACAAACCTCTTAAGTGTGTCTCTGAGGGAGCTTTTGGATTAGATGAATTGAAGTAGGAAGACCCACCCTAACTGAGAGGAGCTTATATTCCCTGGGCTGAGGCCCTGAAGCACATAAAAAGGAGAAAATGAGCTGAATACAGGCGTTCCTCTCTCCCTGCTTCCGGGTTGCTCTGCCCACGTCATGGGATAAGCCACCAGAGGCTCCCTCTCCCATGATGGACTATACCATTGAATTGTGAGCCAAGATGAACCCTTTCTTCATCAAGTTGCTTGTGTTGGGTATGTTATCCTAACAATGCATGAACCCATCTTTGTGCTTCTTGCTATACAATTATCAGATATATGTATCAGAGTTACTTTCTTAAAGCAAAGAGTATTCTGAGTGGTATATTAGACAAGCAAAGGGTAAGGGCTGAGAAAGGCAGATTTGACTCCGGTCAAATCCCATGTCAGATATTACATAGCCCTCATCTTATTGTTATTATCATAAAAATGCTGTGAGATTCCCATGTTCCATATTTAAGCCAGGTTTTACTCAAAAGCCCAGACTTTCTGCCCCTTACATAGAATTTGGAATCTTTACTTAGATTATAACGAGTCACTAAGTGTTGCTTTAGCCTTCACTGATATTACTTCCTATGCTTAAACTATTCTCTTATGAATATCGAATTTCTATAGGGTAATATAGAACTGTGTAGATGAGCCATGAAATAAGGCAGACTGTTCAAACTTTAGCACATTTATTGACCAGATGAAGTACAACAGATTATATAGATACTAGAGTTCCCATTACCATCGATAAAGGACAATAATAGGATCTACCTGCGAATGGGTATTCCAAATAGTACACTAGATAATGCCTGTGAAACACCTAGCAAATACCAGTGCCTATTTAGTCGCCACAAATGGGCTCTGTTCATAAAATGTTGCTACCGCAAAATATACAGTCAATTTTTAAAAAATCATATCATAGAACTTTAGCAGTAGAAAAGAGAGCAGAGATAGAATTCTATGCTGCCCCTGCATTGAGAAAAGAAAGACTATTATTCTAAAATAAATAGCTAAGAGCAATATATAAAAATATATAAATGGTCTTCTTTTGATGTAAGTTAGACAGCTAAATAGAATGAATGTACATCCCCCATGATGCTTTTGATAAAAATCACTTATCATTAATGACTAGTTAAGTAAACACTGTCACATAACTGCTTGGGGGAAGGAGGGAAAGCAAGATTAGTTATAAATATATGAGTGGGAAAACTATCCTTACATTTTCCCCTGTCTGAATGGTATTCTGTAGTTTTATGTAGCTAAGGGACACTGGACTTGGGATTTTAGAAAAATACAACTGGAATCCAGTCCTTTCCCACTATTTATTGGTGCTTTAACTAGGTCCAAGTGGATTGTCATCTTTAAATCTCAAACTTTAAAAGAGTGTGACAGTGGTCTCTTGCTTTTCTTACAGATTGATTCTGAGAAACTATACCCAAAAGCATTTTATATAATATAACGTTCAGTAAACATGTAAAGAAAATAAAAATGTTGATCACAAACGGTAGAAACCTCAGATTCTATGTTCTGTGACATGTTCTTTATGGCTGTTTCCTTACAATATTTCCTCATTTCTGATTCTGAGGTGTCAGCAGTCTTCCTGAAACCTTGCTGTACAGCACAATGCAGGCCATGCACGGCTATAGATTCAACCAGTCTTTTGATGAGGGTGATCTTTTAAGGTTTCCTATCTCTGGAGATGCTCACTACACCCGCGGCAGATGATAGAATACAACTACAAGCTTAGCACATGTTCCTCAGTTTGAGTCATAGTTGAAAACAACTCAGTCAAGAAACCAGTCAGTCTGTCTGAGAAACAAATGGGTTAGAGAAGAAATGCCAAGATGACTCAGATTTGATTCTGAAAGTCTTTTTAATGGGGGCATTGATTCAGCCTCCAATTAATATTTACTAAAACTGAAAAATAACATTGGAAATATTCTTTGTGGACTTCCACACAGCTGTGATGTCTGAGAAGCACTTCAACTGTGCACACAAAAGCCCAGACGTAACAGCATCATTCTTGCCCACAATTGTTTCTGTCATCCACAAAGGCATTAAATAAAATGAATTATTTTCCCGGAAGCCAGAGAGCAATGCAAGTCAGTAAACCAGGCACCACCACTCTGGTCAAGTCCAGAATCCCTTTTGCTCATGGAAAGTGTGATTTAAATACTGGCCCATGGCCCTAGGCATGTAAAAAATAAATGACTACAATTTCAGTATGAGGCAACATGGGAAGGGGCTGTGCAGAAAGCTAGCCTGGGCACCTATTTGCATAACTATAAACTCTATACAAGAATAAAACCCAACCAGTAACAAAAGGACGTTGTACCAATCGCAGGGACAAATGGGAGAAGCATGAGGCCCAGAAAATACCACAGAAAAGATCAGAAACAATTCCCTCTTCCTCTTTCTTCCCTTCGTAGCCATGCACATGATAATTCTAAGACATGTTGCATTGATTACCTATCTTTCTGTAGACTAAGAACTTTAGTATGGCTGATACATACAAAAGGGCTTAACCAATTTGGAAATATTACTGTAGTATACAAGTAGATTGTAGAAAATATAAATGCCCAGCTTGTCATGTAAGGGACAGGATGTTTTACTAAGTTGCTGCAGACTTTATTATCCCACCTACAGTGAACAGGTTTTTGTGTAGTTTCATGCAGAGAGGTATGGCTTGTTTATCAACCTAACAGGGACAGAACCATATATAATTATGTTCCTAACCTGAGTTTTCCTTGACATCCAGACAAGCATCTTTTCTCCAATGTATTTCTCGTTCTTGTTGCCTTTCTCTAATTCATTTGCATAAAACTAATGTTTTGTTCCTTTAATATGGTAGAATTCCTCTTAGATGTACTCAGAGACTTTTTCCCTTCATTTAAGTGATTAAGATGAGTTAACAGCTTTTCTCCAATGTTAGTACCTTCTGTTTCTGGTTGAAAGAATCTTTCTTCATCTAGAAGACAAGAGACACTTTATAATTTTCCCCTAAATGTTTTAAGTAGTAAACATCTGAGAGCTTAGTGCATCCTGAATTGATTTCTGAGCATGATGTGGTCCCGATCATTTTTATAGGCCATGCTTTGTTATTTTTAAATGTGTACATGCCTATGTCTATGAGCGTGAATGGCACATGAATGCAATGAATGCCGAGGCCAGAAGAAAGCATTGGATCCCATGGAGCTAGAGTTATAGGTGGTTGTGCACTGCCTGTGGCGAGACCACTGAGCCACGGTCCAGCCCCAACCAGTGCCTTTTAAATGATGATAGAGTTCTCAAGACAATACTTGGCTCAAGTCACTCCTAACTGGAGCACTTTTCTGTTTCCTGACTATATCCCAGAGCATTGGAGCAACTCTGCAACTCTCTTCTTGAAAATCTGTTGTTTCCTCTGAGTCGTTGTTCTTCTAACTCCCCTCTACCTTTCTAGCTGCAGATTTACAACCTTCATTGAGGCATCTTACATGGTCTATCCTCAGCTCTTCCTCTTATTTAGTCATTCTCTTTGTCCTTTGAGTATTCCTACACCTGTTCTTAGACACCAACATTCTCAATACACAAACATCTACTACTAATTCAGCTAGCAAAATTATTCTTTCCACAATGATATATTTCTGAATATATTCTTATTTGTTTGTTTGTTTGCTTGCTTCCTTATTGCCTACTTTCTGAAGCTCTTGGTCTAGTCTAAATATGAGTAGTGTCTGCAAACACAACATCAGCTATCTCAGGCCATGAGGATTCTGTTTTACTTAACACCTCCTATACTTTACTATAACTTCTAGGCTGACTATTTCACATTTACATAAAATACCATGATCCTTTGAGAGTGTCTATTATTCCTCAGTATGAACCCATATTCTCATGGAAGCTTTATTCATTGATTTTCTGATCCTTTCTCCTTTTGCATTAGGTAGCTTCTCGAGAGTAGTGAGATTTATAAAATAAATGTATAGTTAAAAGGGATGTATCAGATTGACTTACATGATATAATCTGCATAGTTCAATAATTGCTGTCTTTCATGCTGAGGAGTCTGAGGGCACAGGAGCCACTGAATCCTTAGCTAGTTGTCTCAGAAAGCCCCATGTGATATGAGAGCATGAAGAGTTCCCTGAGAGTCAGTGTTCTTCAGTGTACATTTGAATTCTGAAGAAGCTGGGTATTGCTATTTGTGAGTCAATGTAGAAACAATTAGTGGTACTGAGGGAAGGCAGCAAGAAGGTAAATGACCTTCTTAGCAGGATGTGAAGACAGTGAGGGAAAAAATCAAACCTTGTCCCTAAGACATGTTTTTTTTTTGTTTGTTTGTTTGTTTGTTTGTTAGCACTGCTACAAGAAGGTGTTGCTCAGAGCTGAAGCAGGTCTTCCCACTTTGTGTAATTTGAACACTAAAATCTTTCAGAGTTGCAATCATCAGTTTACCTTCTAGATGATTCCACATGCAGTCAAGGGGAATATTAACCACCAATATTAACCACCATGCCATGTATTGGCAATTTTAATATCTGGCACATAGACATCCCTGTCACAAGGTCATTCATCTTTAAGGATGTCATCTGCTGGCCATGCATTGAATATTTGTGCCCCCACTTCCAACTCATATGTAGGAAACCCTAATACAAAAATGAGGACATTAAGAAGTAGGGCAAAATAGGGAAGTTATTAGTTCATGAGGAAAAAAACTTCAAGTCTGAGATTTATGCTATTATTCTAGGGGTCTAGAAGAGACTTCTTACTACTTCCTCTATTGACAAACACAGCTAGAAGATGCTATCTGTATAAAAGAAGGTGATCCCATACAAAACTCTGGACCTACATATATCTTGACTATGGATTTCTCAACATCTAGAACCTCAAGAATGAAATTTCTGTTGTTCATCAAATCACCTATCTTCTAGTTTTGTTATGTATTTGTTAGAGCAGAAATATTTGCTATACATTTTGCTACAGCAGCCTGTGAAGATTAAGAAAATCACTTTTTAAAATGTTAATATATTCAACTCTAACAGAACTAAAACCTCCAGGACAGTCAGTAGATCTCTGCGTGTTAACCCTTGCCAGTCACACTAATTGTCAGATGACATGCAGACCGGTTGGAGTTATTGGTATAGTGTGCTAAGGTATCCACCTTTGTATGGGGCCTGGGTAAGAGAATCACACTCTTTTCTTTGTCTAGTGTATCCCATATGTTCTTTGGTCTGGTTTCGCTATTATAATTTTAACATGCTCATGTGCTACTTTGGTCACAATTCACATTGATAAATGTACAGGGTGGTACTCTTTCTACTGCCAATAATAAGTCATGTGTCCGTCTCTGCTGACTGGACGATGGTAGAAAGGTGGTGTTTGTGGATGCACCTTGGCACACAATCATCCTTCATCTTGAAAACTGAGTCAAAAGGTGCATACAAAATGAAGTTTCTAAAGGCAAGGAACAGCCTGAAATAACACTGCATTGTATGACATACAGTAAGTTGTAGCAGGACCATGATTGGTCTCAATAGTCCTAAATATTTTTAACTCAAAACTAAATTTACTGGATACCTCTGTTTTTAAACTAAGCATAAAGATTACTTATTCTGTTAAGAAGGTTGACCTTAATCCCAGGGTAAAATAGTGCTGGAAAAATACATTCTCACAGCTTCCAATGCGTCCTATATCACAGTACCACATTTACTGTTGTTATGTTTATTTTCCAACTGACTCTAAGCATTAAGAAGACAGCAATAATACTTGTATTGTTAGTAACAGAAAGCAAATGCTGAGTACAGGGATTGGTATACGGTAGAAACCTAATAACATTGTTTCATAAATCACTTTTAAGAATTAAACTCCCGCAGGGATTGCAAGAAGGTACAAGCACTCTGGAAATCAGTCTGGCAGTTACTAACAAATTTGGGCATGACACTTCCAGATGACCCTGTCGTACCACTCCTAGGCATATACCCAGAGGATTTCCCCTGCATGCAACAAAGACACATGTTCCACTATGCTCATAGCAGCCTTATTTATAATACCCAGAAACTGGAAAGAACCCAGATGTCCCTCAATGGAGGAATGGATACAGAAAATGTGGTATATTTATACAATGGAATACTACTCAGCAATTAAAAACAATGAATTCATGAAATTTGTAGGCAAATGGTTGGAACTGGAAAATATCATCCTAAGTGAGGTGACCCAATCACAAAAGAATACACATGAAATGCAATCACTGATAAATGGATATTAATTAACCCAGAAGCTTTGAATACTCAAGCCACAATTAGCAAATCAAAAGATTCCCAAGAAGAAGGAAGGAGAGGGCCCTGGTCCTGAAAAGACTTGACCCAGTATGGTAGGGGAGTACTAGAACAAAGAAATGGGGGGGGGTGTGATTGGGGATTGGGCAGAGGGAAGAGGACTTATGGAACATATGGTAGGAGGGGACTGGGAAAGGGGAAAGCTTATGGAATGTAAACAAAGAATATAGAAAATAAAATGTAAAAAAAAAAAAAAGAGAGATTCAAGCTGGAAAAAAAATAAACACTACAATGGTACCTCTCAATCTTAGTTTAACACCAAAAGTCTACTGTGTGGTCTTTTCAATCTATCTTCCAGATACGTCTGCCTCTTCTGGAAACTCCAGTGCATGCAAACCTTATACCCAGTCATACTGCTAAAACTATGTCACCCATTTCTTCTGCTCTTAGGGAAGTCTCTTTCTCTCAACCTAGTTTATTTCTACTTATGCACCAAGTCTTGTGTGAGGAGCAACAATTGGTGTAAAACCTTTTCTAATGCTCATAAACTACTTAGACACCTTCCCTCATTCACAAAGAACACTGAGCATATTTCTACTAAAACTTGTTAAGGCAGGACCACTCTTCTCAGCATTAGGATGGGAACCAAGGAGATTTCCCAGTAAGTATGGTGTACAGCATGGACGTAGGAGGACCTGGACTCAAATTCCCCAGAACCCACAATTAGCTAGGCATAAATATTGTTTCATAGATATGATTCCATGGCTCCTACTTTGATATTGGAGAAAAACAAAAATAAACAAACAAAACAGGAGAATCGCTAGAAGCTCATTGGCCAAGTCTAGAGTGTACAGCTGAAAAAGAGTTGCTTTCTTGGCATAATACCCCAAACAAAATACAAAATGGAGACCAACCCTAAGGTTCTCCTCTGCCTTCTACATGTGGACTACAGCAGATAGGCTCTCTCTCTCTCTCTCTCTCTCTCTCTCTCTCTCTCTCTCTCTCACACACAGACACACACACAGACACACACACAGACACACACACATACACACACACGCACACACACACATGCACACACACACATTCACATAAACATTTTACACACATATACACTTTATATCTTATACACTTTAACACTAGTATCAACATAATTACAACATGGAACTTGTTAAAAATATAGAGAAAAATAAAAATTTTGACTGAAGCCGGTCGGTGGTGGCGCATGCCTTTAATCCCAGTGCTTGAGAGGCAGAGGCAGGTGATTGCTAAGTCCGAGGCCAGCCTGGTCTACAGAGTCAGTTCCAGGACAGCCAGGGCTAAACAGAGAAACCCTGTCTCAAAAAAACCAAAAGAGAAAAAGAAATTTTTAACTGAAGATGACTACGAAATATGAGGGTACTACAGGTATGTAGTCAGGAAAACGGGGTATCGTTCTTTGGTATACACAGGCATAACAGAGGTGATTCCCTCATTGTGACACAACTGTTTTCTGGGTTTTCTTAATTAGATGGTGAGAGAGGCAGAGACAGAGACAGAGACAGAGAGAGACAGAGAGAAACAGAGACAGAGAGACAGAGAGTATGAGCACTTGACGTTTGTAACAGTTGAAAGGTGCACTTCCTCTTATGAACTATTAAACGCTCTCTTGGCAGCTCACAGTTTAATGGGTCTTTGAAACTCCTCAGACACTAACCCTTCTTCTTCTTAATCGCTGTGAGGATTAAACGAGTTGGAATTCATGAAGCACTTACAAACAAGGTGTGCTACACAGGTGTTTGCCATACTGCAAATCATTTTTATTAGTCCCCCAGACAAAATTCAGTTATAAATCTGTTTCAAAAAGTATATTTTGATTCAAAACAAAAATGATTGTTCAACAGCTCACTTTATGCAAGAGTGAAATTAGCAATAGTTAACATTACAATATTTTTTTCAATTTTTTTTATTGGATATATTCTATATTTACAATTCATTTCCCTTTTTCTGGTTTCCCCACCCCCCAAAGGTCCCACATGCCCTTTTCCCTCCCCTGCTCCCTCTTCCACCCCTTCCCTCTTCCCTGTTCTTGTATTCCCCTACACTGAACATTACAATATTAAGCATTCTTTATGAAGTTAAACCATCCAAACTAGCAGTTGCTGTCTGTCTATTCTGGAAAGTTACACAGATTGCTTTTACTACAGAGGCACTCACATTTCATGAAACATTACCGGTAGGCTATGATTAGCACACTACCATTGGACAGAACATCTGCATTTAGGAATCTCAAATACCTTGCTTTTTAAGCTTTCTTCTCTTTATAAGGCAACAAATTACTGAACCACTTAGAAAAATAAAAGAACATTTAACTTTCTGTATCTGGTCAAACTAGGTAACAACGATAACCATTCCAATGAAAAAGATACCACTTAAGGAAATCAGAAACATAAGAGTTAAACATTGGCACCAACACCCACGTGTCTGCTAATCTAAAGCTTTGGCCGAGACTCCCCCTGGACCAAGTGCTCTAGATAACACATTGTAGAGGGGCATATGTTTGTGACTTAGACTGCGCTAAGCATATGTGAATGAACTCTGAAGGAAATTACAAAGGCATGAGAAAGCATCAGAAAGTTCTAAATTCTTATTTATCTTATGAAATTTGGGCCACCCTATAAGGGAAAGTTAAAAATAATTTACTGAAGCTCAGCTCTGAAGACCATGTGGAAAACAGGAACTCCATTTTCTAGTTCCTCCGGGCATCCAGCACCTATCAGCTTCACTACCCTGTTCCACCAGCCGTATTTCTAGTAAGGGAGATTCGAGGACTCCTCCAAGAGTTCTTCTTTCTCTTAACAAAACCATTACATGAGTCTATTCTTATCTGGCAATTTTTATTCCTTCCACTGCGATGTCTGGTTTCAAAACTCTCAGACTTAAAAAGACAAACTGAGATAGAAATGAAATGAATCATTTGAACGGAAGTGTCATTTGAAACATTTCTAACATTAACACCAGAAGTGGAATTCAACAATGAGACTTCCAAAATGTAGGTCTTTCTTACTGCTCTTTAAAAATGAAGTCTAAAGAAAGGTAAAATCCTCATTTTTCATGAAAGTAATCTCTCCCCAAAAATGAAAGAAGTCGTAGTCTTAAAAAAAAAAGTGTTGATTTTATAAAGCATTTTTAAAAGTTTAATCAAATTCTTTTTTTTTTTTGTCATATACCAGTTAAATTTTTTTCTTTAGAACACACAGTAGAGAATCTGTTTAGAAGTAAATTATTATTGCCATGGCAAATGGAAGAATCCCCAAAAATGTCCAGATAAGGAAGGAAATCTGACTGAAGCAGCAGAGGTTACATGAGGATGGGGTGTGCCCCAGCTGATGCCCAGTACCACCTGTGAGGTGGCATGGTGAGGCCACCTGGAAGGGGTCCAGCTACCCCTGGGGTAGGATGCTAGCTTGCTCTGCTAGGCCCGTGTCTTCAAAATCATTTGTAGTTCTCCTTTCTCTCATTCCAGGGAAAGTGTGTAGAGTGGAATTGGGAACCTGAATTGATTCAAACTTCTCAACTTTTACTAAATTCACCATGTAATGCTGCTAAGATAGGTAGTGTTTTCATTCTTGTGTGTGAGTCTTGGTCATTAAATAATACTTACCTTGGTTATTTGAGAATGAACTCCTGTTTCCCCTTCTGGCCCCACGTTGTAAACCTGTAATTACATTCAGGATGTAGAAGGATGGATGCTCATGGTTTACCAGCTAGCAAACTCTCTGATGTGGGAAGGAAGTTCGCGACTTCTGGATGTCGAGTCTCTGCCTATTGTTTTCACGTAATGACAGCCTTGTGGTCTGCTCTCATCTTTCTGGCCCTTGCTTAGGAGGAAGGAGCAGTTTGGGCAGAATGCCTTTGCAGGCTTTTTTGGAAGTGACACAATGTGAACACAGCCATACACACAACCAACCCAAACAGTAGGGTCTCAGGATCATTTAAATGCATTCCCCTCTCTTGAGTGAGCATACTGAGTTCAAAAGGGAGAAGCGGGGAATGAGTCATAATTTTGTGATGAGTGTCTTTTATTGACCAAGAAACTGCTCCAGAACTAAAGTCAAGGATTTCCTAAGTTCAGAAGTACCACTTTGTTAGTCCATTCACTGATGAAAGAGAGCAGTGATGCAGTCCAGTGGATGGTGTATATATTTCAGAATCAGCAGTTCTGAGCCATAATCGCATCCAACTTTCTTTCTAGCTGGCACAGATTATTTGCAAAAAGTGACCCAACTTCTCTCTTGTTGTCCCCTACCTATAAAATCAAAGAAAGTGCTTTTACTGCACACACACACAAAGGATTAATTCTTGATAATGGTTGTTTCTAATTACTCTGGAAATGAATGCAATAACAATTATAAATATGCACACAGATGCAAAGACAAGAGACTCTCAAGTTTTTGCACTTTATTCAAAATCTTAAGAAAACCAGCCTGGCCTACAGAGTGAGTTCCAGGAGAGCCAGGACTACACAGAGAAACCCTGTCCCAACAAACAAACAAAAACAAACAAACAAAAAATCCGCAAAATCTTAAAAAAAAATAATAAAGACAAGAACGAGGACACTTTTGAGTTTTCTCTCTGTGTATTTTTAAGCTGTCTTATTCCTACTTCAGTATGAAGGGGAAAGATGCGTTCTGAGCACCTGTCTAAGCAGTGGCTCAAACTCCCGAGGTTAGTGGGAGCATCTCAGAGAGATTCAAGAAGATTTTTCAAAACTCTATTTCCTTTTAATTAGCTCCCTCTGTGCCTCGGGCAGCAACTTCAGGGAATCAATAGGCTAGAATGAGAACAGACTGTATAGAATCAGGGACCACAAATGTACCGGGACTTGTCACACCTTGGATTCAGATTCTAAGACGTGAACATCACTGGTTCACGAGCATTCACAAAGGAGAGTTTGACCAGAAGCAGGCAGGTCACTAGCTCTGGAAGAGAGTGTTGTCACGATGCTAGGGGTAGACCGCCTTTACTTTCAGCCACATGCTGTCCTTTCCACAAGTCACAGAAACAACAAGTATCATAGA
The DNA here is from genome assembly GCA_964023405.1 of Apodemus agrarius. NCBI lineage: Eukaryota > Metazoa > Chordata > Mammalia > Rodentia > Muridae > Apodemus > Apodemus agrarius. The sequence continues at coordinate 69,724,689 of OZ030014.1, forward strand.
ACCAGCCAGGCACTGATGGAATTAATGTCGTACTCCAGAAAAGCTGCCTACACGAGTTCATGTGAGGTACCAGACTACTCCTCAAATACTTCTTCCCCCACACATGCACTCACTTCCTCTGATTATTTCACCCATCAATAAGGCATTATCTATAGCCTAAAAAAAATTTGTGTTCAATATTTGAGTTATATTTTTTACACTTTGCGGCATAAATTTAGTTTGTAGTATTATGACTTCTTCATTTATCATGAACGGGAACTACAAGCAAGGCTGGCCATAGCTCTGCCAAGTTCCCCCACGGTGGACTTGGTTGTTTGGAGTGCCAGTCTCTAATGAACACTGCCTGCTGCTGTTGAAGAATGTTCTGGAGCAAGCAATACAGAGACAAGCGCAAAAACTTGCAATGATTTTTGAGCATTTGTTATTTATGAAATAATAGAACTCCAAAATGCATTCATTTAAAAAAACAAAATCAGACAAGTCACACGGAAAACTACAAAGAGAATCTTGGTGATAAATCAGTCAGTAGCCTAGATTAAGTGACAGTAAACACCATTAGGCCCCCTTCTGCTTAAAGCTTCAGGCTACGTGGACTTGAATGTTTGTCTAAAAGAATCTTGAGGTATTTAAAAATACTTTGAAACAGGAGTAAACATATTTAATGTTTATGTTAAATTACTTTGTCAAAATATTATACCCAAAATACTTTGGGATATGATACTGTTAAATTTCAACTCTTAGGCTTAATTTTTAATCTGGAAAAGCATGATAAATACACAAGTAAGTATCCAAAGACCTTAACACACAAAAAAGGAGTATACAAACTATACTATTTTCAACTAATATTTGGACCCATTGCTTTAAATTTCAAAACACTACACCTGAAATGTTCTATTTAAAGATTTAGAAACATTTATGTTGAGAGCTACGAAGCCGGCTCAGCCCAGAAAATGCTTGCAGCACAATGAAAAGGGTTGGCCAGTGCTTGGTAGCCCAGGGGTGGGGAGGCAAACACACGCAGAGCCTGTTGCTCTCTGTGTGGTCCATCCTGACAATGAGCTCAGGTACCAATAAGACCAGCTCCCTGGTCTCAAACAAACAACTAGATACTTGACCTGAGAAGCCATATCTGAGGTTGTTGTCTGCTCTCCACATCCATATGCAAAGACTGTTGTACACATTTACACACACACACACACACACACACACACTCATGTTAAAGAGATACATTGAATATACTAACTTAAAAATATATCCAGCACATGGCTTTAAGTGACTTTCCGAATGTTTTGAGCCTTCTGTAGTGTAATAAATCATACAGTGTTGGCCATGGCAAAAACAAAAGGACTTAACTAGGAGAAATTGATTAGCCAGGGCTGCTGGTACACATCTTTAGTCCCTGCATTTGTGAAGCAGAGGAGAGGCAGGCAGATCTCTATGATTTTGAGACTAGCCTGGTCTACTTAGTGATTTCCAGGACAGCCAAAGGTACATAGAGAGATAGTAAGACCTTGCCTCACATCTACCACCACCATCACACATATACAAGGATAAATCTATTATACATACATGTATATATGTATATATATATGTGTGTGTGTGTGTGTGTATGTACACATATATATGCATACACACACATATATATGGTTTACTCACATATATATATGTATATATATACATATATATATGAATGAAGGAGGAATTCATGTATGTGAAGAGAAAGGGGTGTTGGAGGTTATAGAATTGGTAAAATAATGATCAAAGAAACTGAAGAAGCCTTACTGTGTGGAGCCTGAGGTAAAGGTATGGGGATGGAAGCTCATCTCATTCAACAAAGACTATCAGGTCCTGGGCAATTTACAAGTGTCCACCTCCCTAACTTTAACCCTTGCTCTTGGAGAAAACGTAGTGATTTTTGAATTCCTGCTTCAGGGTTCTCGAATATGGGGTAAAGATACTTTTGTGATACTTTAAGCCTGATACACAAGTAGGATTTCCATCTCTTATCTCCCAGCCTTCATTCCACTTTCAAGTTTTTCCTGATATGCCTGAGACCAGAACAAGTGTAACTGATGCTTAGATCACTTATACCAACATATTAAATATATGAAGTATCCTATGCTCCCTTTCTGTCCTTCAACCCTCAGCTAGTTCTTAGCCACTAGGGAAAGAGTACATCCGAGTTAATCTTCAATGGCTACAAATGTGTGTGTGTGTGTGTGTGTGTGTGTGTGTGTGTGTGTGTGTGTGTGTGTGTGTGTGTGTGTGTGTATATCAGACCAAATGCTTCCCTAATGACTTCTAGTCACTAATGACACTTTCACGGGGGTTTCGTATCAGATATCCTGTACAATATTTGCAATGGTTCATAATAGTTGTATGGTTGGAGGTCACGACAACACAAGGAACTGTATTAAAGGGTCTCAGCATTAGAATGGTTAAGAACCACTGCTCTAAAGAGTGTGGCTATAAATCAGATGAACCAGTCACTGTTGTTGATACAACAATATTCACTCTAACTTATACCAGGCAACCTCAGTCTACATTAGTCCCTGCAGTACTAGCGCACTGTCTTTGTTACTTTCATATTGTCTTTGTTACTTTGCAAGGTCAACCTGACACACCTGGGAAAATGGAACCTCAACTGAAGAATTTGCCTCCATGGAAATGGCCTGTGGGGCTGTTTGTGGCATATTTTCTTGATTGCTAATTGACAAACGAGGGCTCTGCTCACTGTGGGCAGTGCCATCCCTGGCCAGGCAGGCCTGGGCTCTATAACAAAGGTGGTCAAATGTGGACTTGTGAGAGAACCAGTAAGCAGCGTTCCTTCATTGGCTGGGCGTCAGTCCCGCCTCAAATTTCTTGCCTTGGCCTCCTTTGATATAGGACTAGAAGATGAGAAGGTGAAATACTCTTTCCTCCCCCAGGCTCCTTTAGGTCAATGATTTTACCATAGCAACAGAGAAGCAAACTAGAACACTAGAACGGAAATGAGTACCAAGAGTTGGGGAGGGGCATTGCAGCGCAAATGGGTATGTGTTATTTTGGGAACGATAGTGGAAACTCTTGGAACTTTGGGCTGGAAAAACAAAGTGACTGGGTGCTCTAAACTTCATCCGCCATTGTTATGCAGTTTGACAGAGTGCCTTGAGAAATTCCAGGATGGAGACTTGACTTCAAAGGGGATGGAGAAAGGGATGGGGAAAGCTTCAAAGGGAAGTTTGAACATCCCCACAAATACTATCTGGGCTATCCCTGCCATTCATTTGAATTTTAAATCTATGGAAGCAAAGCTTTTTGGGCTTTTTTTTAGGAGAGCCAGTGGATTCTGGCTGGCTGGAGCTGAAAACACACCAGTCTCGTTGAGATGAACTCTTCTAAGGGAATATTTCCCCGGGGTCAGCACACAGAAGCGGTGGACCAGAGAGGACCAAGGACTGCATTTCAAGACGTCCCTTGAACTTGGCAATGTGTAAGAGTCTTCTCCCTCAGGAAGAGTTCCATTTTTGAAAGCACGAAGGGGTTCCGGAGAGCAAGCAACCGATGCGTGACATCATCATGTGACAGGTTCAGAAAAGAGGGATGATCATCAGGAACACACGTGTGGGTGAAGCTGGCATGAGCCTATGAGCCGGGCTGTGTGTGTTGCTAAGGGCAAAACGGAAGCAGTGGGGTTGCCTAAGCCCTCGGGAGCACAGAAGGTCGTGGGTGAAGCCCAGATGTTGGGCCCTTAAGCCTTTTCCATTGTCAGATTTTGGGGTTGCTTTTACCTGATTTATAACCACGCCTTGCTTCCTCTTCTTGGAAGAAGAAAATATGTAATTCATTTTGGATTTACCTGAAGCTCACAACTTAGAGAGTTGAAGAGTTTTAAGGAGAATTTGGAGATTTTTTTTTTAATTGTGTGTTGGACTTTTTAATTTGGATTGTGTTTTATATTCATAGTAACATGAGATTTTGGCGGGGGACAAACAAGAATGGAAAGGTTATAGCTTAAGGTTATGTGTTTGTGTATCAAGCTGACAGTTGACACAGGATGAAGCATCCTAGTTATTTCTCTTGTGAACTTGAGATAACTGAGAAGAGGGGACATTTAACCAAAGAACTAACTACCTCAGTTGCGTGGCTGAGTGGATATCTGTGATTCCTAATGGATACAGGAAGCCCAGCACATAGTGTACAGTGCTATCCCTGGGCCTGGACAGTATAAGAAAGGTGGCTGGGTATGAGCCTGGGTTCGTGAATGATGGTGTATAAACTGTAAGATAAAATAAACCCATCCTTCCCCAAAGTTGCTTTTGGTCAGTGTTTTATCATAGCAACAGAGATATAAATTAGAACCTATATCTACAGATTTAAGAGTTAGATTCTACAAGCTGATAGATTTACCCTTAGGTAATACACTAAGTTTTATCCCCTTTGATATCTATAGTTCTAATTTTACTTTTACAAACTTATTTTTGCAGTGTCATCCATGTCCCTGTGCACATTTAGAAAATGATTGGATCAATTCCCCAAGTAGTATCACTCTCACTCCATATAATTCCCAAGAAATGAAAATGAACTGAAGATATTGGCATAAATACTGAAATTCAAGGGAGGCTTTGCTGTGATATATAGTTTTCCATGACTGCATTTCTATCTTCTGTCATCTCCCTCTTAATTGGTGGGTAAATCTGACAGCTCTAGAAGCAGAGGCACTAATAGCAGTGTCGGGGACAAGGATTGAACAAGCTTTTCCACGTTACCCCTGTGTCTCAACCAGGGCTGAACCAAATGTCTAATTTTAGTTTTTGGCTCAACACCAAACACCTGGAAATGGCATGCAGCCAGAGAGGAGCACAAAGCTAAACAGTAGGAGAGCAAGTACATCTGTCTCCTCTTGTTTTTCCCTTCTCAGCTATTAGGTAAATAAGGTAGTTATTAGGTAAATAAGGTAGTTATTAAATGATGACTTATGCAAAGCCTGCAATTTTAGCGCTCACATTTCATCCGACCAACACTTACCAGGCTGCTCAGTACATAATGTTTTGATAATATTTGTATGAAAATCAGCATGACTTCTTGATACTGACTCTAAGAATGGATATGAAACTGCAATTTTTTTTTTTTTTGCAAAAGGATGAATACAATGAACTCAGGGAGCAAAGCTAGTGTTGGATTTAGTGAAATGGAAAATTCAAGCCTGCTAAGTTTCCAGTTGCTGGATTTTGCTTGAGTGTTCCTCCAACACGAGCGCCTGCCACAGCACTCAGGACTCCTGACTCCATTTCTTCACCCACAGAAACCACATTTCCTCTCTCTCCCTCTCACTTCACCAATCCACAAACCCTTTAACAACCCCTGAAATATGGAGACATTTCCCGACATCTCCACAAATATAACAGAAAGCTTTCGTGGTCTCCTGTAACCAAACTTATAACCATGTGCACGCCTCCCATGACCAAGAAAATCACTCATTTCTCCAGTGTGTCCAATTCAAGATTCTTTGCAATAGAGTACAGGGTTGGGGGTAGGGTGCTGAAGGCCAAATCGTGCTGCTACAGATTTCAAAAGAAGCAAACACACAAATCAAGAAAATCGGAGCAACGCCATATTTTATCTAATCCTTTATTACTTTCAAATATAAAGTTATTTTTTACATTTTGTTTTGGTTGGTCTTCTGAAGGAAATGTGTAGATGTTTCCCTCTGGTTTCAGAAGGGATATGCATGAACATGAACTATAACCAACTTTAGTAGCAAAATTATGAGCTCATCTATATTTTCTAATGAATCCTACATAAATTATCTACCAGGTAGTGACATGGAGTTTTATCTTTGGCTTTTATTACTAACACTACAGGTTTTGAATGTCATTTCATATTTTGTTGCTTTGTAGCCACATTCTCTTGGTTCTTTTGGTCCATTTCGGACACTGAATAAGCACCTAAGCTGTGGCTGCAGCCTAATGTTCTTCCCGCCAGTGCCCTCTTTTCAGTTCCCAGTGTTTGACATTTCAATCTGGGGACAAGAATGGAACGTGTTTTCCTTTTACACCCCACCTTGTGTCAAATTTGCTAGGACTACCTATATATATATATATATATATATATATATATATATATATATATATATAATGGAATCAGTGATTTTGTTTTCTTCTGACTCCAATGTCTATGGCTTGGTCAACCTTTCTATCAGAATGCACGTCCCTCTGTGTGCCCAACTTTTTTTTCTTCTCATAGGAACAATGCTCAGATTTTAGTGTGACCTAACCCTGTCCAAATAAAGTTGCCTTCAGAGGTATAGAGTATTCAGTGTTCACATGGGAATTAAGTGGGGCATGTGGCTTACCTCCTAACATACCCCTTGGGTAACAGACCTAGAGAAGACAACTGATGAGTAAATTCTTCCTCCATTCTTCCCTTCTACAGATGGTCTTGATTCACCTTTTACACAATGACTCTCTGAGAGTCAGGCAAGTGAGTGGACACTGAGTATATAGCATGACTATGTGCTGTTGGATGGATCGTCTTCTTTCTTTGACTGGCTCCTAATGCTTCAATACTTGCTCTTCCCATGAGCACAAGTATCTATAGAAAGCTTGCATCCCTGCTTGTTCACTTAACCATCTAGGCTGAGACACATTACCTCACTTCCTAACCCTCATGCAATATAGCTCTTACTGTTGCTTTTTAAACAAAGAAATGAGCATAGGAAGAGAAATGATTTGGTCAAGGTCACGCAGGGAGAATGGTGTCAAAACACAACTCTTTTATCTCCCAGTGTGTACTGTCTCCCAGGAACTATAATCTCTTAGCAATTTCTATATATTATCAATATAAAAATCCAATCCATCTTCGCTAGCAATTTGAAAAACTGCTTAAATGGAATAAAGCCAAAGTAGACATCCCAAGTAAGTGGTACATCTCCCTTTCACTAGATAACTAGCCTTTCATTTCTTTTCTGAACCTTCGATTTGATCATCCTTTTCCCACGCTTTCCCTAGTTTTGAAATTGCTTGTTTTCAGTTGCAAAATATACAATGTCTGTATTACATTTTATACAAATTACAATAAAATACAATCTCATTATTCTTATCACAAACCACATCTTACAGTCAAATTAGGGGGGCTCTTATATCTTAATCAAAGCTAAACAGCATAATTGTTCATTAAACATGAGAGTAATTTAGTGTCCTGCCAGGCAATCATTGTTTCCTGAAAATGTGAAACGATGAGGTACAATAAACGCAAACCGAAATATTGCCTGTGGAAGCTTATTTATTACATCTTCTAGCTAAAAACATTCGTAACTGAAATTTATTGGTCCATACTCCCTTCATTATAAATATTTTATGTTCTGCCTGAGGGATCCATGTCTTAGCATTTAAATGTCTCAATCCTGTGTCATCAACAGGAAGAACAAGTTCACTGGGTGGAATTTTTACCCTTTACTTCAGAATGTTACAATAATAATAGGCTATAAATATGTTATAATTATGCCTTCGATCACTGCTATAGTTTTCTGGCCTCAGTGAATACAACTGGAAAACTAACGTGCCAGAAAAATGGCAATAACTATAAGAGTCAGCTGAAAATCATATCAGTGAAATAAAAGTACTCGATGTAGCTGCAACAGTATGCCTCCTTTTTTTTCTGTTTCTTCTTCCTTAATGTCAAAAGTACTTATACCTATCATCAACTTTATATATCAATGATGATTGATGTTTATGTTCTCTGCCAATTTTGTTCCTCAATATCTTTAGCCATCACAGTCACCCTGGTGGTACTGATGGCAGCCACTTAAATGTATTATTTCTTTTTCTTTTTTTTTATTCTATATATTCTTTATTTACATTTCAAATGATTTCCCCTTTCCTGGCTCCCCACTCCCCAAAAGTCCCATAAGCCCTCTTCTCTCCCCCCTGATCCCCCATCCACCCCTTCCCACTTCCCTGTTCTGGTATTCCCCTATTCTGATGCACTGAGCCTTTCCAGAACCAGGGGCCACTCCCTCCTTCTTCTTGGACATCATTTGGTATGTAGATTGTGTCTTGGGTATTCCAAGATTCTAGGCTAATATCCACTTATCAGTGAGTACATACCATGAGTGTTCTTTTGAGACTAGGTTACCTCACTTAGTATGATGTTCTCCAGCTCCATTCATCTGGAATAACAAAAAACCCAGGATAGCTAAAACTGTTATCAACAAAACTGCATGGTATTGGTACAGTGACAGGCTGGTAGATCAATGGAATAGGATTGAAGACCCAGAAATGAAATCACACATCTATGGCTACTTGATCTTCGACAAAGGAGCTGAAAACACCCAATGGAAAAAAGATAGCCTTTTCAACAAATGGTCCTGTTTCAATTGGAGGTCAGCATGCAGAAGAATGCCAATTGATCCACTCTTATCTCCTTGTACTAAGCTCAAATGTATTATTTCTTTAAAAAGTGAAAGTGAGGCTTAGCAAATTAGCCCTCTGTATAAATTTGTTTTGATCTTTAATCTCAAGATGCTGTATGGAGACTGTGAAGTGGGTGAGGAATTGCATTAGAGAAGGCATGGCAAGAAGAGGGCACATGAGCAAGGAACAGAAGAGCAAATGGCAGGTAAACTCGTCAAATCCAAAAAAACAAAAACAAAACAAAACAAAACAAACAAACAAAAAAGCCGGGCGGTGGTGGCATTCACCTGTAATCCCAGCACTCTGGGAGGCAGAGGCAGGTGGATTTCTGAGTTGGAGGCCAGCCTGGTCTACAGAGTGAGTTTCAGGACAGCCAGGGCTACACAGAGAAACCCTGTCTCGAAAAACCAAATCCAAAAAGACAAAAAACCAAAAAAACAGAAATGCTCTGGCACAGAGAACATATCTGATTTTACCTACTTCTCTCCAGATTTCATTTCCTTATGTTAGGCCTAAACACAGATTACTTCAGAGTTCAAGAACATGTAACTTTCCTAGACCTTCAAGTGAACTATGATAGCTATGCTGTCCCTCATATTGGAGTTATAGTAGTTTTTTTTTTTTTAGATAGACACTTTAGAGTTCTAACTGATAGATCTTTTCTGAGATTTCTATGCCATTTGAATCCAAATCAATTGTGAACATAAGCTTTTCAGACTTATTATCATTGTTGATTGTCAACTTGCTGGGTCTGGAATCACACAGGAGATAAACCTCCAGGAACACTTTAGAGGAATTATCTAAATTAATCTTCTGGCATTTCTGGGAGAGTCTATTGATTACTTTATGCGAGGAGGGAAGGCCTACTCTTAAACTTGGTGGCAGCATTCCCTATGCTCGTATCCTAGAATGTGAATAAAAAGAAAAATAGGAAGCTTGCTGAGTGCCAGCATTCACTGTTCTTGCTGATTCCTGATAGACTATACTTTCAAACTGTGAGCCAAAATAACCTCCTCCCCCTGTTCTGCTACTTTTGTTGAGATAGTTTATCACAAAGAAAAGTAATTAAGACAATTACTTTTTATTCTTCACATGGGAACATAAAGACAAAATCACCCTTGAATTTCAGTTTAGTGAAATTTGAAAATAAAACTCTATTACCAGTTAGTTACATCTTGGTGTCTTTGTTTTTTCTTCTTCATGAAATATACCAGACTACATAATTTGCAAAGAATAAAAATTTAGTTCTTAGAGTCCTTGGGGTTACAATGTCGAAGATGGAGACACTGGCAGGCTTGGTGTCTGAAAATGGCCCTTTGATCATAGATGCCACAGAAAGGACAAAAGAGGACAGCCAGTTAGCTAACAGGGCAAAGAGTAAAACAGATGGAATCCATTCACTCAAACTATCCTATAAGAACCGAGATCCTACCCCAACGGTTCTACCTTCACGACTTACTCATCTCCTAAAAGTCTCCTGTTCAAATACTAACTGTCCTGGTTAGTTTTTATTATAAGCTTGATCAAGGGATACCTGGGGAAAGAGAGTCTTAATTGAGGAATAGGCTAAATCAAATAGACCATAGCTGTGAGAACTATTTCAACTGTTAGATATACAAGGGACCATCTCCTTATAAACAGGTCAATTCCTAGACATGTGGGCCTGAACTGTAAAGGAAGAGGGCTGAACACCAGCCAGAGGGAGTTAACCAGGAAGCAGCCTTTGTCCATAGTTTCTGCTTCAGTTTATGCCTGGGTTTCTTCCCTCATGATGGCCTGTGACCTGGAAGCGTAAGCTGAAATTAACCCTTTATTTCCATAAATTGCTGTTGTCATGGCAACAGAAGAGCATATTAGAGCACTGAGATACACTGATAATTAAATTTCAAAGCAATAATTTAATAGACATTCAAACCACAGACTCTGGTAACATATTATTAATAAAAGAAATATACAGAAAAGAGGATTGATCCCTTTTAGTGTATATAAATGCATCAACAAGGAAGATTTTCTTAAGAAATATTAGGTTTGAAAAAAGTTCTGAGACCCTTCTTTGGCCATATTTTCAAATATTGGCCCCTCTAATCTGCTGATGGTACAATACTGATTTTGGTTATCAGCAGTAAATGAGATATATCAATAATATTGGTAGACAGAATTTTTTGTTGTTTTAGTGTCAAAAATATTTATGACACTAGATCTGATTTAAGGTTAGTCTTTGAAGGTGTAATCTTGGTGAAGATTGCAGAAATTTAGTGATATATAAGCTTCAGATATTTAATATGATTTAAGAAACCTATTTCAGGGCTTCAAGGTTAAGAACACGTGATGTTCTTGTTGAGGAAATGGGTTCAGTTCTTAGCACCCACATGGTAGCTCATGACATCGGTAACTCCAGTTGCCAGGGATCTAAAAGTTTTCTTCTGGCCTCCTCCAGATTCAGGCACACACAGTGCTAGACACACATACGTATAAAATTAAAAACAAAACAAAAAAATCTCTACAAGAATAAATACCCATTGATGCCAGACTGTCCTACCAAAGAGAGAAACTGAAGGGAAGTGCACCATATAAATAGTTTTCCTTAGAGTTCCTGGGGTCATTGGCAGCATTCATCCCAAGTAAATTTGCTGAATCAATGGTGTGGATAAAGACAAGCAGTAAAGGCATGTGAACATGGAGCCCGGACATGGCATTTGATACAGTTTGGATGTGGTTTTTCTCCTAAAGCCTGACGTTTGTAAGCTTCATCTTCAGTGAGAGAAGGCCATGAAATGATTGAGAAAGAGGAAAATAGGACGTTATTAGTTGTCAAGGTCATGACTGCTCTTGCTAAGGGTTTAATGCAAATCTTATAAGTAAGTGAGTGTCTTACAGTAAGTGGGTTTCTTCACGAACAATTGCTATGAGAAACAAAACACCCCTTTCCCTCCCCAACCCTTCCCTCTCTCCTCCTCTTCCCCATCTCTCTGTGCCACTTCCATGTCTATCTCCTTCTTCTTCCTGCTGTATCTCCCCCTCCCTCTGCCCTCGTACCTCACCTGCTATGTTATGCTATCCACCGTGATGAGTTTTTCCCTTTGAAATCCCTCATCTCAGTTGCATGTCTTTGTGTGTGCATGTGTATATATAAGTTTAGTGTGTATACATGTTTCTGTTCATGTGTATGTATTATGTGTGTTAAAGGTATGTGTATCAACGTACATTCATGTCTGGAGGCTGGAAGTCTATGTCAGGTATCTTCCTCAATTTATCTCCACCCTATTTTTTAAGATTAGGTCTCTCACTAATTTGGTTAGCCAGAAGGTTCCAGGGATTTTCCTCTCCTTCCGTCTTCATCACTGGGATGACAGATGGTCATCCTTTGGACGTGGGTGCTGGAGATCAAACCTTAGGTCCACATGCTTCAATTAGCAGACATGTTACTGAGCCATCTCTTCAATCTTCAAACATTCTTGCTAAAAAAAAAAATCAGAAAAGGTGCAGAAGATAGTTATGAATTCTGGTATTTGTAGAACAAACCTTTAAGCAGCAAGTTGTTCAGGGTGATCTATGGTTTACTTTAGCTGCTTACAGAGGGAGAGGGAGAGGGAGAGGGAGAGGGAGAGGGAGAGGGAGAGGGAGAGGGAGAGGGAGAGGGAGAGGGAGAGAGAGAGAGAGAGAGAGAGAGAGAGAGAGAGAGAGAGAGAGAGAGAGCTTTTAAAATTGCTGTGTGTGGTGAAAATGAAAAGAAATGGAAAGACATTGGAATCTCCTAAGTCTTGCCGTGGAAAATAAAATAAAATATGTATAGGAGAAAGGGAATGGCCAAATTACCATTTGCTACAGAGCTTAATACAGGCGGAAACCAAGTCCTCTTCACCAGGGTAATAGGAGAATGGCCGCCAAGGATTATAAGTTCTTCTGAGAAAGCTAGGAGCCTGAGTCCAAAGTTTTCAGCTACATAGGATCTCAGCACCAAATTTTAATGTCTCATGACCCCAGTTCAGGTAGGCCAAATGTGTCTCAACTCTCGGTTCCTGAATGTTATAGCAATTAACTTTGCAACAACCATGTCATGCTAATACCATGGGCACACAAATTCAGGAACTAAGGGGTTATGTTTTAAGTTCAGTTTCTGTTGCTTTGGTTAAAATGTTTTATTTAAACATCTGATAAAACTTAGAGGATTTTAAAAGGCTGCGTTCTGCCTATAATTCCGTATCCCAGTCCAACACTGAGGGAAATGGAGGGAAATCGAAACAGGAACTCAAGCCAGGCCTACATGCCATTCTCAATGGCATTATCTCCAACAAAAGAACTTAATCACAGCCAAAAGGTAGAGCAGAAAGCATGAAGGAATGTTTCTGGTTAAGTTGCAAAATGGCTTCTCCTCAGCTAGCTTCCTTATATAGTTCTAGATCACCTGCTTAGGGATGGTGCTGCCCATAGTGAGCTGGGCCATTCTACACTGTTTTAAAACAATCAAGACAAAGACTACCCCCCACAGACATATTCACAGGCCAATCTGATCTGAGAAACTCTTACATTGAAACTCCCTTCTCAAATAATTCTAGCTTGTAGTAGGGATAGTCTCTCTCTCTCTCTCTCTCTCTCTCTCTCTCTCTCTCTCTCTCACACACACACACACACACACACACACACACACACACACACCAATAGATTCCGATGGTTGTCACAGAATACTGGGGAACAGTGTTGTGTGTGACAGGGACATAATTCCCACAGAGGCCCCCACAAGTTGCAAGTGGAGCCATGCAAGAGCCTCTGAGACCTCACACAGACCTACAGGAGAACCACAGTATGCAATTTTAGCTTTGGAGGAACAAACTGTAAGAGTTGCTAAGTAAACTGAGCCCAGCAGCCATCATAAAGATCGCCTGAAATCTCAAAGGCCCAATTCCTACTCCAGTTTATCCAAAGTAGAAGACATGAAGTCAAAAGAGACTCTTCTGAGGTTTTACTGTTGTTTACCCAGTTAGAATCCAGTTTCATTTGAGGCCTAATGGTTACCCCTATTGATTGGCCTATGACTATCTTATTGTTGTATTTTAGAAATTTGTACATTTTAGCTTTATATACACAGAGGGGGTAGATCTATTCTTACGTCAAATTATGCCTTGAATCTCATATTTATATCTAATTCATGTAAGACCTAGGACTTTATACTTTTACCTGGGTTGGGGATGTGTTGCTATTCTGGAGTTATTTGGGCATAGTAAATATATTTCATATGTTGGAAGATTAGATATTTGGGGAGCTAGAGGAGAAGAAGGGTATGATTTGGATATGGCATCTCAATAGTTTGTGCCAGAAACCAGAAACCTAATCCCCACAACCTCAGTGTATACAACTATGGCCTCTCGGGATGCCAGTTGTAAGGATGGATGTTAATTATCTAACAGCTGGGGGCCACTGTTCAACAGCTTGCTCCCTCATAAACTCTGTTTCTACTGTAGGGTGGTACAGCAATAAATAAATAAATAAATAAATAAATAAATAAGAAGTTGTTTCCTCCGGCAGATGGGAATACTCAGCCCTAAATTGAATGTCTCTATCAAATCCCTCAGGGCTCCCCAAGGAAGAGAAGGCAGAAAGAGTTTAAGAGACAGAGGGGATGGGGGCCACAAAGAAAACAAGGCCTCTAAATCAATGTGAACAAAGCTCATATGAACTCATAGGTACTGAAGCAGCCATCATAATGGACTCCACAGGTCTGTACCAGGTCCTCGGCGTATATAGTATGGTTTCTAGTTTAGTGATTTTATGGAATTTCTGAGTATACAAAAGAGTGGGTCTCTGGTTCCTGTGCCTTCTCTTGGGATTTTTCTTCTTCTGTTTGTCCTGTCCAACTTTGATGTGATAGTTTTTGTTTTATATATTTTATTTTGGTATATTTCATTATTATATTTTAGAAACATTTTTATTTCCTAATGAGAGACAGAAGGGGAGTGGATCCTGACAGGAGGCAAGGGGAGGGGAAACCATAAGTAATCAGGATATTTAGAATGAAGGGAAAATCTATTTTCAATAAAAGGAAAAATAAAAGCAAGGAATACTCCCTGATGAGTCTTAGTACCCCTCAGCCTTGAACCTCCATGCTTTCTAAATTACTTCTCAAGTATATTTTTAGTAACAATGCAATTTCAAAGAAAAAACCCATAAAGAACTAACAACAACAACAAAACATATTAATAAGGTAGAATAGGAATATTATCTAATTCTAAATGGACTAAGACAATGGAGGCAGCCTTTACCTAAATAGTTACCACAAAACATTTATTCATCTGAATAAAGACCCACTAGAAATATATTCCATGGAGGAGGCTGAGGAATGGTGAACTAGATTTATTTTTATTTAAAAAATAAAAGATAAATTTGGGTTTTTATGCCAGGAAATAGAGAGATGGAAGATGATTTCAGAAGTTCGCATAAATGCAATTCTAATAGTACGACTGCAAATAATGAAGCCACAGAGGAAGAAAAGGGTCAGACAGCTAAAAGAAACCAATGTGGTTGCTGAGCTCAGACTCTGAAGGGACACACATAAAATCTAAGCATCACTGGCTCTCCTGCTGGCTGGCCAGGACATGCACATGCAGGCCTCACAGTAAGGACCAAGAAAGCTGCGCACAGAAACTCAGGCAGCCGCCCCCAGAACTGTCAGTCAGATGCATTAAGACAAGGTCCAGCTTTTCTTTATTCACCATCTAAGTCTTCCCTAGACCTCTTTTGCTTTATAATCCAAATTTGGTCCCTAAAACCACATCTTGTTCTAGGCTTTTTTCTTTTCTTTTCTTTTCTTTTTATTTTTTTTTATTTTTTTATTTTTTTTATTTTTTTGGCTGAAAACTAATATCTTTCTGTATATTGAGGACCCCAATCAGAGTGGCATAAAACAGCTTTGAAGTTTTAGGAACAACAGTTTTCCTTAGAGATAGAAGGGGATGAAACATAAGCTTAACTTACACTTTTAAAATATCTTAGCCATCTCCCTGAATTCAAAAAGTCAGATGGCAAAAAAAAAAAAAAAAAAAAAAAAAAAAAAAAAAGGCACCGTCAGAGAGAAATTCATGTAAGAACGCGACTTAGAATTGAAGGATTTAGGAAGTTTGTGCTAGTAAATCAGTAGAAGGTTTGGCTTTGATGCTTTTTTTCCCTCTAAAATGTTTTATTATTTCAAGTAGCTAAGGAAAAAGTCTTTGTTTGATATTAATACCTTCAATGATAACAAAGAAAACAAGCCCTTCTACTTCCTGGATGAAAAAGACAAAGTATATTGATAAGGGGAACCTAGCGTGTTAGCTGAGTCTGAATTTTCTCTAGAGGTTTCTAAAGAGCCTGTAAATTAGATCATTAAACATTGCCGGTGGCCTTTGAAGAGCTCCAAGCAACAGTGGGAAAGAAAATCATATGCTGGAAAATAGTAGCCAGTGTTGAAAAAACGGGACAAATGGAGATGTAACAAATTAGTGTGAAGTGTTACATTGATTTCAGTTAAGGTTTTAGAATTTTTTACACAGAGGAATAGGTGTGGAGAACATAAAGAACCAGTGATCAGTTGGAGTCAACAGAGCCTCACAAGAACAAATCTGACTCATCACAGTTCATTCAGCATGAGTCAGAGCCCTGGCAGGGAAAACACACACACACACACACACACACACACACACACACACACACAGAGTAATAGACAGGACTCACTATATAAGTGACTGGTGGGAACAAGTCCCATCCCCACTGGCTACATAATTTGTAGGGCTCCTTTCCAAACAGATGATAGATTTCAAAAATAGGAATCCCAGATCATTAAATCAAATGTGGAGCCCTATCTTGTCATACAAACAGAACATCCCTGACTCTTAGATGTCAAACAGCAGGGAGGCAGGACCTTCTGAGAAACTACACAGAGTTGCAGTTTTATCTCTTTAGCTAAGGGAAAGAGTTCGTCAGAGGGACTTTCAAGCCTTCGGAAGAACTAAGGCACATCTATGCTGTACACCACGCTATATTGTATGTGGCTGTAAGAAAGAAATCTGGTGAAATCTCTCCTGTTCATTCAGGACAAAGGAATCTAGCTAATCCAGTACAGAGAGAATAGTTTCCATGAGCACAAAACAGGGCAGAGTGGACTGGGAGAAGCAGGAAGGCTGTCCCGGCATATCTTTGTGAGGTCATGCTGTCGAATCTATGAACCTATAAGTTTAGCCTATAAATACTTTACAGAGGTGTGGCATATTTATGAAAAGTTTGTCTTGGAAAAAGTGGAGAAGTGTGTCCTACAGGCAAAGGTCAATAACGGGTCAAACCATTATAACCGAAGTTACCTAGAGCTGGATAAACTGCGAGCTAGACGGAAGATAAATGAGCACACACCACAGTTTCTAGATAAATGAGCACACACCACAGTTTCTCCCATCTTGTTCAATTATTTACTAGGGACTCACAAAGGGCTTGTTTATCGGGCAGGGTTTGCAGAAGCCCGGGAAGGTCATTAAAGAAACAGGATGGCAGAGTTAGAACCCAAAACTACGACAACAGGTTACAGCATCGAAACAAAAGATCCTGGCAAACGGGAACAATAGAATAAGCTTAACAGAAGAAGAAGAAGAAAAAAGGGCTTTATATTTCATCTCAAAACTAAACAGCCAGAGGCATAGACTCTGGATAAAGAAGTTAATATTTATCGTGTATTAAGATGACTCAGAGTAGAATAGTGGAAGGGGAAGGCTTGGGATGAGTCATGAGAGCAATGGATTACCCAAAAAAAGCAGATTAGATTTTCGGCAGCATTCATTTAACAAAAGGGGTGATCATCCAAATCCCGAATTGTGTTGATCACACCACACCTGGAAAACTGGATTTGCTTTTGAATGCCAAAGGTGTCTTGTGACACATTCTGAGAAGAGTAATTAGACACAGTGAAGACATTTTTAAGCAGAACCAACCCCATATTCTGGCCCGGCTTTAGTAAGTAAGAAGATGACAACTTGAAAATGAAGGCTTTGCTCTAACTGTTCTATCGATAAGCAAAATAAGGAGAAGAGACAAAGACGCGGTGAAAAATAAACTAACTGGATGAAGCTTGCTTCCCTACTCATCGTTACCCCAAAATATCAAAAACGGGAAACCTGAGTCAAAGACTCAGTTCTGGGCCTGTGCTTCTTCCACACAGGGAGACAGAAGACCCAGGGCTGCAGTGCTACCTACAGTCTGCAGGTACAACAGTTGCGCCTGGTAGCCAGCAAGGAGACAGGGAGATATCCCTGGAGCTCCTATAGTAATGCACCATTGCTCAGTAGTGCTGACTCTAGGCTCACCTGTAGCTATGGAGCTGTAGCAACTGCAGCCTGAGCTGCTTGGCCTGCTGTGGGGGCAGGGGTTGCAAGACTTCCGGTTTAGCCCAGTTGTGCCTACTGAGCTAAGCCATACAGTGGCCAGCCCTGAGGACGGGATGGTGTGCCATGGCCTGGTGATCCCGAGGAAATATGTCATAAGCGAATAGGACTGATCCATACTACTAGCCAGTACCTAGCATGGATGCACTGTAGCTTGTGCCCATGATGCTTTGCCCTGCTGGGAGTTGGAAAGCACATGGCAGCGGTGCTGCCCGCAGACTATGAGCACAATGATCATGTCTGGTGAGCTTCGGGGTGGCAGACATGGAGGGCCAGGAGGTATGTAGCAGCCAAGAGCTCGCACCCAACCTGTCCCGGGATGACCTGCCTAGCTACCACATCAGCTTGACTCTGGGCAACTGCAGGATTTCTGAGACAAGAAGTCTCGGGCGTGGTCCAGTATTTACGGTGCTTCAGAAATCAGAAACGTTATTGGTCGATAACTCACATTGCAGTTTTGATTGCCACTACAACAAATGAATAGTCACTGGAGAGGTTAGAAAGATAGAGGAATAGAGCAGTGAGAGAGGCAGAACCAGAGACATGATGGGTAGTGGCAGGTGTGAGAGAAGCCTGGGGTGACAAGGGGACACGTCCCTTTAGAGTAGGGCTAACTGAATGTGCAACAGTCTGGAGTGTGAACTCAGCCCCAGAACATGATGCCAAGCTGCACCATTGCCCTGATTCTGAGCAACAGCAGGAGGTCCAAGATGAAGAAGAGTGGGTCATTTCTGGATTGGACCTCCTATAAAGACCTCTATAGTACACACTGCCCCTGGAGGCCGCTTTGGTATCTGTAGCCCACTGCCCCAGACCATGTTGAAGCTCAAGGTTCATGTGGATTTTTCATGGTCTTACGGCCACCAGGAGCCCTGTCGACGTCACTGGCCTGAGTTACCACTCAGACCATGCGGATGCCCACAGTCCGCGCTGCAGCCTGCACCCATGTGGATGACCTTGGCCTGTGCGACTGCCAAGGGCTGTGATGGTACCCATTCCCCATGGAGCAGGAGAGGGCTGTGTTCATGTTCATGGTCTGTAGTGCCACTGGAGATCATGCTGAGGTCTGTGGCATGTACTGACATGAGAGACAGTGTGGATATATGTGGTCCACACCAGAAACCATATGTAAATCCATGATCTATGTTCCCATTGACCGTAAAGGACAAGGAAGCTATTTTTGACATGGTATTGATCACTGCAGGCTCACAAGTGAGGAAAGGGGACATAGAAAGCTTCTGTGACAAAAACGCCTTCCCCCACCTCAACCCCTCAAAACCATAACAACCTAAACAGAAAGCCATTGAAGAGAACTCTTAAAAATTGTGATAGGGATGCTGAAGTTCTTCACAAGGGAGGGCTTCTGACAGGGGTGGGGAGGGAGGACTCGGTTTTCCTTAAGGAGCAGGTCACTGGGAATTTGAGCATGCTCCAGTGAGTATACATGCAACCCTAATTAGGCTTTTATTCTTCTTTTGGATGTGGGGGCCCAAAGGGTTAGCGGCTGGACCTGGGGGGAATGGGAAAGTAAACATGTTCAGGGTTCGTGATGTGAAATTCCCAAAAAATCAATACAAATATTTTTTTCCTGTTTTCCTCAATTTTTTTATTGTATATATTCTATATTTACAATTCATTTCCCTTTTTCTGGTTCCCCACCCCCAAAGGTCCCACATGTCCTTTTCCCTCCCCCTGCTCCCGCATCCACCCCCTCCCACTTTACTGTTCTTGTACTCTCCCACAATGATGTTTTGGTCCATTCTAGCACCAGTGTCCACTCCTTTCTTCTTGTGAGACATCACTTGATATGTGATTTGTGTCTTTGGTGTTCCAAGCTTCTAGGCTAATATCCACTTATCAGTGACTGTATACCATGGGTATTCTTTTGAGACTGGGTCACCTCACTTAGTATGACATTCTCCAGCTCCATCCATTTCTCTAAGAATTTCATGAATTCATTGTTTCTAATGGCTGAATAATACTTTGTTGTGTATATATACCACATTTTTTGTATCCATTCCTCTGTTGAGGGACATCTGGGTTCTTTCCAGCTTCTGGCTATTATATATAAGGCTGCTAAACTATCATCAACAGCAAAAGAACTTCTGGGGGAATCAATATCCCGGACCTCAAGCAATATTGCAGAGCAGTGGTATTAAAAACTGCATGGTATTGGTTCAGTGACAGGGAAGCGGATCAATGGAATAGGATCGAAGACCCAGAATTGAACCCACACATCTATGGCCAATTGATCTTCGACAAAGGAGCTGAAAACATCCAGTGGAAAAAAGATAGCCTTTTCAACAGATGGTGCTGGCTCAACTGGAAGTCAACATGCAGAAGAATGAGAATTGATCCACTCTTATCTCCTTGCACTAAACTCAACTCCAAGTGGATCAAGGATCTCCACATAAAACCAGACACACTAAAACTAATAGAAAAGAAACTGGGGAAGACCCTTGAAGACATTGGCTCAGGGGAAAAATTCCTGAACAGAACACCAATTGCTTATACTCTAAGAACAAGAATAGACAAATGGGACCTCATAAAACTACAAAGTTTCTGTAAGGCAAAAGACACTGCCAAAAGGATAAATTGGCAACCAACAAATTGGGAAAAAAATCTTCACCAACCCCACATCCGACAGACGGCTAATCTCCAATGTATACAAAGAACTCAAGAGGTTAGACCCCAGAAAACCAAATAACCCTATCCAAAAATGGGGTACAGAGCTAAACAGAGACTTTTCACCTGAAGAAATTCGGATGGCTGAGAAACACCTTAAAAAATGTTCAACTTCACTAGTCATTAGGGAAATGCAAATTAAAACAACCCTGAGATTTCACCTCACACCAGTCAGAATGGCTAAGATTAAAAACTCAGAAGACATCAGGTGTTGGCGAGGATGTGGAGAAAGAGGAACACTCCTCCACTGCTGGTGGAAATGCAAGCTGGTACAACCACTCTGGAAATCAGTATGGCGGTTTCTCAGAAAACTGGGCGTGATACTTCCGGAGGACCCAGCCATACCACTCCTGGGAATATACCCAGAAGATTCACCAGCATGCAATAAGGATACATGCTCCACTATGTTCACAAATATTATTTTTAAAAAGTTCAGTCCTTTTGGGAGAGAAAAGGGGCATTATCTTACAAACATTCAGATAATTACCACACAAAGCAGTTCTGACTCTGCCATGGTGACATACTTCTGAATTCTCTACCATTGTACTCATGGGATATGTAGTCGTATGCTAACACACAATGGGAATCATGCCTTGGTAGTATAGATAATTGAGATTTTTAGGCTAATATAAAGAAGACACAAACATACTGATAGTCTCCAAATAACATTAAAGATAGCCACATCAGAGAAAAA
The DNA here is from genome assembly GCA_964023405.1 of Apodemus agrarius. Classification (NCBI taxonomy): domain Eukaryota; kingdom Metazoa; phylum Chordata; class Mammalia; order Rodentia; family Muridae; genus Apodemus; species Apodemus agrarius. Next base: position 69,745,859 of record OZ030014.1, read on the forward strand.
TGATGGTCCTCTAATATCTTTATATAAAACAGGGTATTAAAAAATTAAGAGACTTTTAACAATCCAATATTTCTTTCCCCTTTCTCCCTTTCTCTCTTTCTTTCCTTCTTTCTATCTCCTGTTTCTTCCTTCTTTCCTTTCTCCCTTTTTTCTTTAAGAAAGTATCACAAGTCCACATTCTAGGAGTACAGGCAGGCTCAGCCGATGCTCCTGTTTCCTGAGGCCAGAGCGAGCATACTCCGGGGCAGCACTTCCCAGTACTGACACGTGGATGAGTATAAGAACACAGACTGGATGCTGATATAGCAGAAGGATTACTCGGGCAATACAAGCAGTAGATGGGTGTTTGGGCAGCTTTTAATGATCTCTTCCAATAATGAATTTCCACGGGTTACTGTGTCATCACCCAAGCATTTATTGACTTATCGGCTACATAGTCAACATCATTTCAAAAGCTGAGGAAATAAGTAAATGGAAACAAATCTTCTCTCACAGGGTTTAAATCTGATAGAATAAGAAAATGATAATATAATAATAAAATGCACTGTGCCAGTGAGGGTTGCCAAGAAAAATAAAGCAGGCTGGCAAGAGGGGAAGGGGCCAGGGATAGGAAGGGCAGCAGAGGCCTCTCTAGCTAATGAGCACACACCTTCATTAACCGTAGCTATATCCTTGGTCCTCGAGCCTTCTTAGGGTCCCCGTCTTTCTTTGACACATTTCTTTTTTTTTTCACATTAAAAAAAAAAGATTTATTTACTTGTTTTATGCATGTAAGTACATGTCGCTATCTTCAGAAACACCAGAAGAGAGCACTGGATCCCATAGGTGTGAGCTACCATGTGGTTGCTGGGAATTGAACTCAGGACTTCTACAAGGGCAGTCAGTGCTTTTTTTTCCCCTATATTCTTTGTTTACATTCCAAACGCTTCCCCCTTTCCCAGTTCTCCCCTCACCATATGTCCCATAAGTCCTCTTCCCTCCATCCAATCCCCAATCACCACCCCCCCCCATGTCTTTATTCTAGTATTCCCCTATAATACTGGATCAAGTCTTTTCAGGACCAGGACCCTCTCCTTCCTTCTTCTTGGGAATCATATGATTTGCTAATTGTGTCTTGAGTATTCAGAGCTTCTGGGCTAATTAATATCCACTTATCAGTGATTGCATTTCATGTGTATTCTCTTGTGATTGGGTTACCTCACTTAGGTATTTTCTTACCATCTACACAGTTAGCCCTTAACTTCTCCAACCAGAATGATTTTCTAAACTCAGAAGAGGTTAACAGTGAAACTAGTACAGCAAAATTTAAAATCTGACTGCTAAAAGCTAACACTCTTAGCTTAGAACTATCCATGGGTACGGCTACATACCTTGTTTCTGTGCAATGCTCTCTCCCAAGCCAAAACTTTTTAATAATTTGTTGTGGTTCTGTTTTTATGGTCTTAGGTTATTTCAGTAGAGGGGACACAGTTATTCATCCCCATCTCCTGTCCATCTCAAGAAAACTTTATGTCACCAACTAAATATGCCATCCACTTCATTTACTGAGGAAAAAAAACTGAATGTTTATATTTAATTTGAAATTCACATTTTATGGCATGGGAATAAAAAACACATTGATACTAACATGTGACCAAATCTGCTTTCAAGGAAAAAAAAGATAAGTATTGTTATAGGAGTCTCTTCAAAGCTAAGAGGAAGATAAAAAAAAAAAAAAACAATTGAAGTATAGATTATTCACAAACACAGTAGCTAATGGACTTAATTTTTATTCTTAAATGTGTGTGCTTAGCCAAAGTACAAAGAGCTATCTGGAGGATCATCTAAAAAAAAAGATTATTAGAATAAGAAATACTTTTCCATATTATACAAAAAAAAGTCAGAAGGATATTGTTTTTACTTTCTACTTACAGATTCATAAAGTTATACATTAACATAATGTATTGTTCCTGCTTACACTGATATCACAGATTTTATAAAGAAAAATGGTAGTGCTGAAAACCAAGGATATTTTGGTGAGAGTCTTGAGAAGACATTGGAAGAGAAAGGGCGATTGGATCACAGAGAAAACAGAGCATGGTAAGAAGAGCTCAAAACAGTCTCAGAATGTGTGAGGAAACCCAGGAGAGCCTCAGAGGTGGCATCGGCCAGAAGCAACGTGCACACTGTGCAAAACCACGAGGGGACTTTTTTTCCCACACATTTACTTCCACCCTTCACGAGGAGGGAGAAAACAGTGACTTCAGAGCTTTAACTTTTGACTTCAAAACTAATCCTGAGGGTTCTCCACATACCAGGTATGCTAAGTCTCTGGTTCCTCCTGGCTCCCAAACAAAGCACTATCCCACTGGTTTCCCAGACAGCAGTTAAAAGGCCTAAGATAAGCCAGGGACAGAGGGATTTTAAAGCAAATTACTTGGGGCCTAACAGCACCCATGAGGGCACCACATAGGATAAAGTCTCTCTCTCTCTCTCTCTCTCTCTCTCTCTCTCTCTCTCTCTCTCTCTCTCTCTTCCCTGGGCTCAGAACTGTTTGAGAAAGTATATGAAATATTTAGGGTTTCCCATATTCAGGCTATGCAAATGACAGTCCAGGAAGAAGTTAAAACCGTTAGTCACGTCAGTGAGAATGAGTTCGGTCACTCCAGAAAACGATTTGAAATTTTTGTTTTCCTTTCTCTTTTGATGCTGTTTCATTGTATGCTAAATAGCCCAGGCTGCCCCCAAACTCACTATCCTCTTGTCCCTTCCTCCTGAAGGTTGGGACCACATGCGTGAGCTATGGCAGATAAGTGAGGAAACTTAAAGCATTTGTATAACCACCCTAAAACCTGACAACGACAATATTAGGCTTATTTAAAATTAAAAAAAAAATTAGATCTACACAAAACCTGTATAGAAGTACTCAGCAACCCAAACCAGCAAATAACCATCCTTTTAATTGATTGACTTCAGGGAACAATACCGAAACAGAACAAAACTCAAATCCTAGTTCAGAAAACAGGTAGGCATACTTTATGAAGTTGACAAATCCAGAGGACAATGCAGGAGGTGTGGGTGGAGAGCAATCTCCCAGGTCACATACTGTACCATTCCACTTATGTAGAATTTCTGAAGAGGCGAATTGTGTAAGCGACGATTAGCTCAAGTCATTCCTGGGAGTTAGGGAATGGCTCAGAAAAGGAGACTAGAAGCGGATGGAAGTTCAAACATTACAAACATGACCTCTTATCTTGCGGTGAAGAAACGGCCAGTACGCCTTGGTACAAAAAAAAAAAAAAAACCTAAAGATTTCACGTTTACGGGAAAGCTGGTAAAAAGTTCATGGGGACTTCCTACATCATTTCTTAGACGCACCGGATGTTCTGCCAAGTGTGGCTTGGAATGCCATCTTGACAGTAGCGCCAGGTTGGGTTCTACCCTCCAGAAAGGCATGGCCCGCCTTCCCGCCAATGAGATCCTTAAAGAAGAAATCCTCAGCTACAACAAGGATTGCGGTAAAGAAAACAGAAGGAAAGGAAGCCCGAAGGCAATCCAAATGGATCTGTGGGTATTAGTGAAATACTGGTAGCAAAGAAGACCTTGGCCCTGGCGGAGGCCCCCGCGGAGGCCCTGGCGGAGACCCTGGCGGAGGCTGACTGCTCGCACACTGCTCGCACACTGGAGGACATCATCAGCTTCCCCCAGGGGCTGAGCCCACCGCGGGCTTCCTGCTGAGCTGCTCCACCTTTCCTCCGCCAGGTGGAGCCTAAACTCACGAAATCCTTTGGAAGGTTCAGAGGTCACGCAGTGGAGCTGAGGCAAACCGGATGGGGCGGCTTTTGACCACAGAAGCTTGCTGTCCGTCGCTTCCCAGCTCAAACGCTGCAGCCCGCTCCTCTCCGTGAGTTTTCTCAGCTTCCCACCCCGCCGGGAGCTTCCCTCCAAGACACCCCCAAGGAAGGAAGCCATCATGCCCCATCTCCGAGCCCACGAAGTCCAGCAGCTGTTGCACAACAAGTTCGTCGTGGTCCTGGGGGACTCGATCCACAGAGCCGTCTACAAGGACCTGGTGCTCCTCCTCCAGAAGGACTGCCTGCTGTCTTACAGTCAGCTCAAGAGCAAGGGCGAGCTGAGCTTCGAGCACGACGTGCTGCTGGAGGGCGGCAGGTGGGGGCGCATGCACAATGGCGCCCACTACCGCGAGGTGCGCCAGTTCTGCTCCGGGCGCCACTTGGTGCGCTTCTATTTCCTCACGCGCGCCTACTCGCCCTATGTTGAGGACATCCTGCAGCAGCTGCGATGGGGCGAATACGCCCCGGACTTGGTGATCTTGAACTCGTGCCTCTGGGACCTGTCCAGGTACAGAAGCAATTTCCTCCGAAACTACCGAGAGGACTTGGAGAGGCTCTTCCAGCGCCTGGATCAGGTGCTGCCCGCCAGCTGCCTCGTGCTGTGGAATACCACCATGCCCGTGGCCGAGGTCGTGTCAGGGGGCTTCATCCTGCCGGGGGCCTCGGGGAGCCCCTCGCGCCTGCGTGAAGATGTGATGGAGGCCAACTTTTACAGCACCACCGAGGCGGTGAGGCGTGGCTTCGATGTGCTGGATCTCCACTTCCACTTCCGCCATGCTGGGCAGCATCGGCTGAGCGATGGCGTGCACTGGGACGAGCGTGCCCACCGCTACCTCTCGCAGCTGCTGCTGGCGCACGTGGCAGACGCCTGGGGCGTGATCCTCCCAGCCCACAACCCTGTGGGAAGGTGGATCAGGGATGTTCCGGCAGAACGACAGCCAGACCACCGCGCAGACCGAAGGCAGCCTCGAGACCACCACCACTATGAGCAACGTGAACCCCCTGGGGCCAGGCATTCTCCCTCTTCCAGGTACCACCACCACCATCACCACCACCACCATCACAGCCCTCAGAGATCTTCTTCCCACCCTGGAAACCTGCCCAGCCGCAGAGAGGACCGTACTCCCTCCTCTCCGACTTCCCAACAGCAGCCCTTCCACAGAGACTCCCCGAGGCACAGGCATGGATACTCCAGGGAAAACAACTCAACTGATCGTGAGCATAGACCCGGCCCCATCCGCAGAATCTATTCCCACCATGAAACCAGGGAGACCTCCCCTTACCCTACCCGGCACCACAATGAGGCACACAGATCTCATAGAAGGCACAGCCATCATCGGCATACCTAAGCAGGAGAAGAGGCAAGGGGCCTTAAGGCCCCCTGACTCTAGCATGGCCTTCAGTAACCCTATTTGAAAGCAATTTAATTCTTGGCCATTTCTTGGAGAGGAAGCCCAGATCTGGAATTTCTCACCCCATGCACTTCTTATACCTGCTGGCATTTGTTTGAAAATAATCCTAAAGACAAAGCACTCCTGTCATTAGAGAGAGGCCTAGAAATGAGTTAAACCTTAAAGCACTAATCTCTGTTGACATTTCTTTTTTTTTCCTCAAGCAAAGGTAAAACTGTCAATTCAGAACTTTATTGACTTCATCTTGACCATTGGTTTCTGCGTGTGTTAGTAGAACTTAATCTCCAAGTATTCACGGTAAGTTGGATTGGAGATCCTGTAGCTGTTATTTGTCAGTTTGAAAACAGTACTGCGTTTTAAAAATGTAACCGCTAGAGATCTATTTGCCAGAATAGTATAGTCCCCGATTTTAAGTTCATCAAGTGCCTACCGCCTCTGCCTTTGTAATTTTATTTTTCAGGAGTCTCCTACATTCAAACGCATGTATTTTGGTTCCCTTCATTCCCAATTACACACTCTCACTTGGCTCCCACTGAGCAACTTTTTTTTCCCACATAGTCACACATCTACCCCTACATTGGTACCTTTTTTATTTTATTTTTTTATTTTATTTTATTTTATTTTATTTTATTTTATTTTTTGTAATCAACTAAATTGAATTTGAGTTGCTTGCATGAGCCTAGAAGAGGTGTTCTTGAACAGTTGGGGGGGGGCGGTTCTCAGTAAACTTGTATGGAAAATGCAGAGAGGTGACTGTAGTCTCTCTGAATCCACATAGGAGGCCCCAGCACCCCCATTATCATCACCGTCATATATTATCACATGGCCATGTGTTACAGTGGATTAACTTACGTTGTTAGGACATTATCACTCCACTCATTGTCTGCTTTAGCGTGTCTTTTAGCATGTGCATCCTCTAGGTTTTGGCAACCATTTCATGATAACCACTGTCTTTTAAAAACAAAATGTCATTTCATTCCATCTATTCATCACTACGTCCTCCAAATCTCTGGAAACCAAGGGTCCATAACTGCTTCCATAATGATGTACATAGACTGTTACATAGATTTATACCTTGTATAGTGTGTAACCTCTCTGATTGGCTTATTTCACATAGTAATGTGCGTGTATACGCTTCCTTTATGTCTTTTCATGACTTGATAACTCATCTGTTTTTAGCCCTGGATAGCATTGCATCATTGTAATGTTCCTCTCTTCATTTTCCCCTTTCTCTTATTGTAGAAAACCCTGGTTGCTTCCCAGTTGGGGAAATTATTAATAAAATCGTTATCAATATCGATGTGCAAGTGTGTGGGGTTTTGTGTGGCCGATAAGTTTCAGTTTATCTGAGTCAGCGTTGAGGACACTGCTGCTGCTGAATTGTGTCATGATGACTGTTAGGTGTTGTTAAGAGACTGCCTGGTTGGTCAGGTAGCTTAGCCGTAGGACACATACCTGGGATGCATGCGACCGGGAGTGTCAGTCCCCAACACTACAGAACAAGCCACAAAGGAACACTTGCAAAACTGTCTGCTAACGTGAACACACAGTTTTTCATTCCACTTAACAGTGACTCGGTGTCCATTTAAGCATTTGCTTTTATTGGTGTTGGGAGACGTTTTCCAGGTGTTTGAAAACATTTGTAGATATGTGTGTCGGCTTCAGCACCATTTATAAAAAAAACATTATTTTCTCCATTGTATTACCTGCTCTTTTACCAAAGATAATTTGACTGTACTTGCAGCTGCTATATCAGAATTCTCCATCCTGTTCCAGTAACCTCTTTCCTTGTTCTTTCATGCAGATCACACTGCCTTGATGACTGTGACTTTAATTCTAGAAGACAAGACGCTCTGTCTTATATAGTTCTTCCATATTGTGTTGGTTATCCTGGGTCTTTAACTGCTCTGTAGAAAATGTAAGACTAAGTCTTAGGGGTTATACTGATAATCTAAGTCTGTAAAATGCCCGAGGGCCTATGTATGGCCCCAAGACCCATGTTTTATAAAAAGAAGTGCCAGAAGTCATGGAACACACTTGTATCCATGATACTAGGGAGGAAGGAATGAGCAGAATTGTGGAACTTGCTAGCTAGTCAGTATCTCTTACTTGCTGTGTTTAACTTCTCAGCTAGTAACAACTGTCTCAAAACAAAACAACAACAGCAAAAGTGGAAAATGCCTGATTAGACTGAATGCTTTAAATGTTGTTCTTTGCTTACAGGGAGAGAAATAGAGGTGGGAGAGACAGAAGGGGAGAGAATTGGCCTTAGAGCTTGGTCCTAATGCAGTGGGGTACATTGAATCTATAGATCAGTGTAGAATACATTGACAATATTGAATGTCTTTACTCGTGAACATAGACTTTATCAATTTAGTTCTTTGATTGGGGGTGGAAGGTCCTCATATATGTTTTAATGATATTTTGTTAAATTTGCATCTCAGCACGTCATTTAAGGGGGGTGCTAATGTAAGTGGTAGCATATTTAGAAATCTAGCAGTATTCTAATTGTTGGATACTGATATAAAATAAAGCAAGAGAGCCAGTCAACTGGCTCAGGAGGGAAAAGATGCTTCTTAGGCAAAGCCTCAGACCTTGATCCCTAGAAACCACGAGGTAGAAAGAGAAAAGCAGTTCCAGAAAGTTGTCTCTGTCTTAGGCACCCTGGCTGGGACACCTGCAGACCTGCTTGAGACAGGTAGAGATATCTCCCTCCCTCCCTCTCTCCCATCTCTCCCACCTCCATATACAAATAAATGGGGGGGGGTGCAGAGCAGAGGGCATTTGTATCCTCCAGTTTTGCTCCAATCATTTGCCAGTCTCAAAATATTCTTGATCCATTCATTTGGATTTTGTACTTGCTGTTTTTTTGTCTCTGAATTTAGGAGACTTTAACCATTTCATGCCTGTATAACCTGTTCTGTTTTTTTTTTTTTTTTAATTAAATGGGAAGAACATCCAATATGTCTTTACAAGGGCATCATGAAAAAACACAAATGCCTTCCTCATCTTAGAAAGATGCTAGTTGTGGGGTTTGGAAACATCTTCTTTTATTTTTTCAGGCTGAGGTAGCCCCATCCTGTTCCTGATTTTCTCCGAGTCTTTATTGTAAGTGGGTGTTGAAGTTTTTTAAATTTCTGATTCTGAAACTGTGAACATTTGGCTTATTTTTAGCTTACTGGTGTGATAGGCTTTGCTAATTGAATTTTGAATGTTGGATCCACCTTATAAAAGTGCAATAAGCCCCAATTTATCTTAGTATAAAACTACTTTTTTTTTTTAGATGTTTTTAGATTTGACTTTTCACCTCTATCATTTTTGAGAGATATTGGTCTGTGTCGTTTGTTTCATGTAACTCCTCGTGTGTTTTTGTGTTAGAGTGGCATTGGCCTCATAGAATGAGTGAAGAAACATTCTGTCTGCTTCTGCCTTCTGCACAGGGACCATGGAGAAATAATACAAGTTCCTGCTTAAATGTTTAACAGGCAAAAAAAAAAAAAAAATGATTAACAGGCTTCATCAGCAAACCCTTATGGCCTTGATAGCGTCTGCTTTAGAAACTTTTGTTTGATTGGTTCTTTTTTGTTTTCTTTTCTTTCTTCATATTCTTTTTTTGTTTGTTTGTTTGTCTTATTTTGCTGCTGAGAACTGAACATGAGCCTTCGTACTAAGCATATTAGAGCATACTAAGCATATGCTCTATCATTGAGTTACACATCCAATGTCGCAGACGGTCTTAAATTACCGATAAGCTTTGAGAGTTCTGCAGATTTTTGCCTTTCAAAGAATTGTTAGGTTCCATCTTAGTTATCAAATATAGGAGTGGAGTTGCTAAGACATATTTCTAAAGTATCTGTATAATGAGTCATGTGATACCAGTAAGATCACAGCAACATCCTTTTCTTGATTATCCTCTCACTTTTCCTAAGGCATCCTGGCTAGATGCTGTGCCAAGGATTCACACAGTTTTTGGTGTGTTTGTTTTTTTCTTGCTGTATTCTGTTACCAAGTCCTTTCTTACTACTTTTTTTTATTGTTTCTTTCATTCATTAGATTTACTTCCGTTTGCTTACTTCATAGGTGAAGGTTTAGAGTATTAAGTTCACCTCCCTAGTCTTTCTGATTATATACACCAGTGCTGGATATTTCTCTCAAGAGATAGCTTTTGTTGTGTCAAAGTTTGATGAGTTGCATTTTCAGTTTGACCTAACACCACTTCTTCTTCTTCTTCTTCTTCTTCTTCTTCTTCTTCTTCTTCTTCTTCTTCTTCTTCTTCTTCTTCTTCTTTTTTTATTTGCAAGTGTCAATAGTACACATGCATGGCTTGCAAATGTAGTGTTTACTCTCTGAGTATTTGGGGTTTTTTTTTTTCATCTTTCTCCGTAACTGATTTCTGTTTTAACTTCACCGTGTACCAACAGCAAACACTTCATGGTTTCTTTTCTTTAAGTGTGTTTAGGTCCATTTTACGAAAGTAGAATGCGAACTCTCTTGGCAAATATTTCACATGAAGTGGTGAAGTGTGTATTCTAGTTAGATCTCATGTTCCAATAGAGTCACTGATATGCAGATGACTGATAGTGCTTTTAACTTAACTATCTCCTTCCTAATTTTTCTGGGTATCTCTCACTTATAGAGAGTATTGAGGCTCAAATGGTGGATTCAGATGTTTCTCTTTGAACCACTACCATGTTTTGCCTCCTGTATTTCAATGCTCAGGTTCTAGGTAGAAAGCACGCTAGAGATTGAATATCTCCTTAAACAATTGATGCCTCTGTCATAATTTAATGCTCTTCTCTGTGCTGATAATATACATTGCTTTGAAGTTTGCTCTGGTTGAAATTAGTATAGCAAATTCAGCTTTCTTTCGATTTATCTTTCTGTCTTTACATTTAATTTATATGTCTTTAAACTTACAATATGTTTCTTGTCCAACAGATTTTTATCTTGTGATTCATTCTGACAATGTGTTTTAGGTGGTATATTTATACCAATGATATTTAAAGTGATTATTGATACTGTTAGATTAATGTCTACTATAATTGCTGTTAGTCTTTATTATTATTAATTTTTTTTTTGCCTTTTTTGGTTTGTTTTCTTTCTTTTTCCTCTACTCTTTTCTGCCTCTTGTAGTTTTAGTTATTTTTATTTTGTTGATGTGGGTGTGGGGGGGGAAGAGTGGAGGGGTGCAGAAAGAGAGAGACAGAGAGTCAAAGAGAGGGGTACCGCAGCACACATTTAGAGGTCATGAACTGCGCTGTGGAAGTCTGCTCTTTTCTTTGCCTGTGTAAGGCTCAGGGGTAGACCGCGGGTCCTTAGGCTTGGCTGTAAGGCCTTTCCCCTCTAGCCATCTTCCCAGTCTGTCCTGTGGTTTCTAATTGAGCATTTTGTGACTTTGATTTTTTTCTATGTCAGCACATCAATCATTCTTATTCCTTTACCATTTTTTCATTGTTCCCCTGAAGTTTCAGCATTCGTTTATGACTAATACAAGTTGATTTTACAATAACACCATATTGCTTCCCAATTGGTTCAAGAGTATCCATAAGTTAGTTATCAAATAAAACATAGTTGCTATTTCTGCTATTTGCTAACTGCAAACTGCTAGGTGTTCAGGTAGGAATTAAAAATAAAACCTTTACCTTCATGTATCTCTTCTCTATATATTCTTTTCTTTTTCTTTTTTTTTTTACATATGAGGAACCTCTTTAAACATTTTTAGCAAGGTTTTTATAGCAACAAAACCTCTAAGTTTTTACTAGAAGAATTATTTCTCTATCCCACTGAAGGTACATTAAGTGGATTTAAAAAATCTAGCCTATTTTCCCTGTTCCGCCAACAATTAATTATTTTCTTTCATTCTGTTCCATGATTTCTGAGATATATTGCTGAGGTACATTGCTTCCCTTTTCACCTTGCTAAATTAGCATATTTCCCTTTTTCTAACTCGATATTTCTCTCTTCATCTCTGATTTATTTCAAGTTAAATGTAATATGGCCATATATAGAATCATTTATGTTATCACTTAATGTTTTCTGAGATTCACAGATCTTTATTATAGTATCGATATTAAGATGTAAATTCTCAGTTTAATTTCTAATTTCTGCTCTCTTCCTTCTCTCTTCTGTCATGGTGTTCTTATTAAGCTTGTGCTATACTCATTTTGTTGTTGTTCCTCTACATTATAATTCATAACAGTAGCAAAATTACAGTTACAAAGTAGTATTAAAAACAATTTTATTGTTGGGTAGTGATACAACATGAGGAACTATATTAAAGAGTCGCAGCACTGGAAGGTTGAGACCCACGGTACTAGGCTATGATCTTCATAAGGGCTTCAAATTGTGCTTCCAACTTAAGAGGGACTTGGGTCATATATGTACATACATACATACACATATGTATGTAAGTGATAACATATGTATGTATATATAATATACACATTTATACACATACACACACACACACACATATATATATATATGTATATATATATATAATTTCCCCATTTTTGTCTACTTTAAAGAGTTATTATTATTGCAGGGGACATTATGTATTATGGGTGGTATGTGTCTGTAGTAGACACATAGAGTCAATGACAGGTTATGGTTTATGCTCTTCCTCTCCACCTTTACAAAGTCAAGGGCCTTCGCTTGACAAGCTTGACCACTGATTTTGTGATTCCTCCAGTCTACCATAGCCTGACTCTTGGTGGATTTTTGTTACCATGTTTTAACTAATGCATGGTTTCGCAGGGTATTTTTTTGTTCATTTTGTTTTGGTTTTTGTTTGTTTTGTTTAAGATTCTTTGTTAGAATTTCTTCTTTCTATTTATATGACTGTTTTCCTGCATGCTCTATATTGTTTTTTTGCATATATGGACATGTAAGCTCTGTGTGTGTGTGTGTGTGTGTGTGTGTGTGTGTGTTTCAGGTGTTCATATATGTAACCAGATGGGTGGGTGGATGTACATATATGTGGGAAAGCCATAAGTAGATAGTGGCTGTCTCAGTAGCTCTCTGTCTTTGGTATTAGGCTCAGTGTCTTGGTGAGTCTGGACCTCCTCTGTTCAGCTAGACCAGCTTGCTCCTGGTATTCTCTATCGCTCTATCCTGACTACTGGGTCCTATGTGCTCTTCCCTTCCCACCTAGATTTTATGTGTAGTGGGGATACAAGGTTGGGGCCTCCCTGTTGTAAGGCAGACATTTTACCCACTGAGCCACACCTGTTCCAGGCCTGTTGTCTATATTTGCTTTCTAATTAGAGCCTTTAGCATATTTAGCATAATTCTTTAAATTCCTGAGCTGGTATTTCCAATATTCTTACCATATCTGTGTTTGTCTGGTGCTTGCTGTGTCTTTCCAAACTGGAGTCTTGTTTGCTGGCTTTTACAATACCTTCAAATGTTGTGGTGAAGGTGGAAGTGGCATACTAGTTAAAGCAACTATGGCAAATAGGCTGCTGCTAATAAGTTGCCACAGTACAGTGGGAGGAGAGATATAGAGTCTTCTGGTTCTCTCCACAAGTAGCTGACTGTGCTACTAGGCCAGCTGTTCTCAAACCTGTGGATCGAGACCCCCCCTTTACAGATTGAATAACCAACCCTGTCATAAGGGGTTACATATCAGATATCCTGCATATCAGATATTTACATTATAATTCATAACAGCAGAAGATTCCAGTTATGAAGTAGAAATGAAAATAATTTTATAGTTAGGGGTTACTACAGCATGAGGAACTGTATTAAAGGGTCGTAGCAATGGGAAGGTTGAGAACTGCTGTACCAGGCTATGATCTTCATAAGGGCTTCGAACTGTGTTTCCAACTTAGGATGGATTTGATGGCTACAGGGGCCTGGAGTCAGAATTCCCTGTTTGCAAGTTTAGTTGGACTTTTAGGGCAGCACAGTAATAAAGTAGGCACTGGTGAAAGAGATTGTCTTTTAGGGCAGGTGGTTGAAGAGCTTGGTAAATTTCAAAATGGCCACACTTTGCTCTTCCCGACAGAGGCCTACGGGGATATTCTCTCATCTTTATTTTGACAACCTAGTAATTCTCCTAGAAGTGAAGCTTAAACTCACAGGATCTCTCTACCACTGAGCTCCCTGAAGGTTTCAGCATTCCAGTATGTATGGAGTGAGCCTCTAGCAATTAGTCAGTTAGAATTTAGTGTTTCTTCTCTGGCTCTGGTTCCCGCAAAGATTTCCCCTCTACTAACTAAATAATAAATCAGAGAATAGGTTTGCAGGAGGTTTCTCTCAGCCCTTCGTTGCATCTTTTCCCCGGCATTAGGCATAGCAAAGTCTTGAGCTAGGTGCCCTCTGCCCAAGCCACGTGCAACAGACCAGAAAATGCAAATGTCATCACATCCAAGTGCAATACTTCGTGCTGGACATTGAAGGCAAGGTTTGCATCACTTTCCCTCAATAATCAGGGCCATGGAACTTCAATGATTAAAGTGGATATTTGTCAGTTTTGGGAGGCATGTTAAGGGACTGGGATCCTCTCTGGAAATAAACATGTGCTGTTTATATTTTATTTTGAATTTCCCTCCGAGCCCAACTTGACATTGAGTCTCCTTGTGTATGACTTGTGACAACTGTCTATCGTGGGCTCCTTTGGAAAAAGGCTCCTTTCCTTTTTTGAGACCTTTGCTAGACTCTTCCCATCTTTTCCTATGCCATAAGCCTGTTAACACGTACACATGGCAGGGGCTGAGTCTCATCTCAATGCATATTAGGTCACAAAGCACCCATCCATCTCACATGTACAGCGAAAAGATTATAGTGCTACCACCTCTTCGCTGGTGTTTTGTGCATGTTGCTTAATTTCACTGCCTCTGTCAAGCCATTCTTTATCGGAGAGTCTAACAGCCTTTGAGTGCATGGTGCTCTATCACTTATGTAAGGCTTGTATTGATCTTTCTGGTGTGTACTTCTAAAGTGCCTGGCATCGAAAGCCAGCGAGGCAGCCGGGTTGAGCAGTATGGGCCATTTACAAACTTCAGGATGAGATGCCGCAGGATGCCAGGGAAAATGTTTTTGTTTTTCCAGAGGGAACCATAGTTCATGAAATGTGGTTAGCGGACCATTTTTGTATAGCCTTAAAATCATTTTATAACCACACTGAGTGCCTCTAAACATTAAATATATTTTATAAGTAGTTGGTTAACTAGCTGTTGTAAGCTTTAAATAGTAAATAAAATGGAAAGGCACTAAATGGTGACTATATTTCATAGAGTAAGATGCTTTTCTAGCCACTCAATAATTCTCAACGTTAAGAAAAATTGATTTTCCAACTGCTGAGTGCCTCTAAAAATTAGCATCTTATCTTCCTAGAGGGGATGCTTTTTAGCTAGTGTCCTTTCTGTCAGCTTTTTACTTAATGGGCTGTAAGGTTCCCTCCTTGCTTAAAATTTCTGTAGGCTCTGTTGGAGTATAATTTCACTTGGACATCTAATAATTAACTGGGCAAAATATACAATAAGATGATTGCATGTTCTGTTTCTATAACGTAATTGCAAACAAGTGGCTTACCCATTGGCTGTTCTTAGCTCTTGCCTACTGCCTTCTACTCTCAAGGGCAGGACTGTATAGAGTGACCTAAAGCAGTGATGAAATAGAAGAGTTATTAATTCTCAGGACCTTTAAACAGCATCTGTGAGCAATAGATGTAATTTGCACTTGTAAAAACCTGCTGGGGAAAGGAATTCCCCAAGGTGACAAGAATCACATTATTTTTTCATGTAAAATTATTTCATTTTCCTTGTTCTTTATCAGCTTTGTCTGGCCTTAAAGAAAAACATATTGCTGGGCCAGCAAGTGGCTCAGTGGAAAGAAGTACTTGCCACCAAACTTGACAAACTGAGTTCAATCCCCTGTACCTACATGGTAGACAATGTAAAAGTTGTTCTCTAACTTCCAAATATACACTATAGTATATGCCCACCTCCACACACTATATTAGTTAACTAATTAACATTTAAAATCACATTGCAATGCTGAGACTTTCATATAAACAGCTCGCCATATTACAGAGTTGAAAACCAAACAAGACCCTTCACAGTTATGTCGAGCAGCAGTAAAAGAAGGCTAAGCTCTTAGTTCCGTGTAAATTACAATCCTGCTGAGTGACCTTTGATATAGGCAAGTCAAAGAACTCCTCCAAATAATATATATCATTAAAATGTTCTATATAAAGTTATATTCACACACATCCCTGTCAATGGAACGCCATTGTAACATTCATAGTTTTAGATAGATCTGGTGGCTGGAAAATTGCCAAGATTCCTTTGAGATCTAATAATGTTTAAATTTTTCTAGCCTCTTCTCCCATTCTGAGGACCAATGTGACAGACACACTGATGTGTGGCATTCCTCCCTGGTACACAGAAGTAAGTGGCCAGCATGTGGCAGACTGAAGGACACATAAGCATCACACTTGTTGGGTACATGTGTTTCTGTTTAGAAGGAATATAAGCGAGGTTCAAAACTCTTCTTAGACACGCACTTAAAACCCCCACTAACATCAGTGAGAATCCATGTGGGATCAAAGGAGGACAGGTTATTGACTTAGAGCCAAATCCAGAAATGAGCTGAATGACTCAGACAGCTTTTGGAAGATGTAGCCAAAAGGAAAACATCCCAGAAATGCTGTACTCCCTGGATGGGAATACTGTCTGAGTGGCCACTGTATTCCTGGAACCTAGTCAATAATTGTTGTTCAATGAATGCTGTGTGGAGTGAAACTAAAATTTAAGCCAATGCACCACAATAAACAAAAAATGACTAAAATAGAAAGTCCCAGGGGCATTGAGACAACACTGAGTGTGAGCCCTCTCTTTGAATGCTATAAGAAAAATGGTCATGAAAATTATATGTCCAAATTATTTTGGGTTTTTTTCTTTTTGTTTTTTTTTGGGGGGGGTTGATTTGATCTAAATACTACTTCTCTGGCAAGAAATCAGAATGAGGACTCACACTTCTTCACATATACACATATCTCAAAATATAGAATAGAGAGAAAAGATAGATGTCAGAACACATTGCCATTATTTGGACAATGTCACTTTACTACTGAAGTAAATTATAGTGGTTAACATTAATAGATGGCTAACTAGATACCAGTTACTGTTTAAGAGACCTATGTATATTATCTAATCTAAGTAATTTAATCTTAATCTTAAGTCCTCAAGTATGTATTATTAGGTACTCGTAAGGAAAAGAATCACCACTGTTTTTTTAAAACTTCCAGGATAGAATAGTTGAGAATGAAGATAAAGCTATAGCAGTCATCACTGTAATAAAAACCTGAAGTACTATACTCTACTATGATGCCTATAAGAATATTCTCTCCAAGTAAAGTCCATGATACGAGAAACCATTATAGATAAAGAACAATATGAAACACAGAGGAGTAGGCAAACCAGAAGTCCAAAAAAAAAAAAAAAAAAAAAAAAAAAAAAAAAAGATGTGACTCAGAAAGAAACAATGGCCATAGCCACAGCTGGAGAAAGACTTTACCTGCCCTCTGGTATGAGCTCAGTACATATAATCCTAGGGATTAAGTTATGTGTGCATTAATATCTTCTTAGTGATTTAGAGAAGGAAAGAGCCAACAATTGTATATACAACAGGATATTTTCCACTATGCTTAACCATTGGCTATATTGTTGTTTCTGATATATCAGATCTTGTTAGGAAGTGTGATTCTATTAACACCCAATCCATGACATTCCTGAAGGCCATGCCTGCTTCCTGGGGAGATACCAGGCCTAAAAGGAGACATCAACTCTCCCTTTAAACTGTGGTTTGCAAAGTTTTGCTAATAATGTTAGAGGTTAGAGAAATGGCTCACAGTTAATAGCACTGAATGCTTATCCACAAAACACAGGTTTAATTTCCTGTACCCAGATGTTGGCTTACAACTACCTGTTAACACCTGTTCCAAGGGTGATCTGACACCCTCTTTTAGCCGCCATGGGACTGCACATATGCAGTGCGTAGATATACACAAGCAAAGCACCCATGTGCATGAGATAAAAATAAATGAATCTAACAACAGTATCAATGAAAGGTAGATAAAATGGGCTTTTTATAAGAAGTGAAGAAACATAACTTTTGAACAACAACCCTCCCCCACACACCCATTGCTTTTTTCCTACTTCAACTACAAACGAGACTGACCCTGAGTTTTACCTAACTCAGTATTTAGTCAACAAGAATTTGCCAAAATACTATGGCAGGCACTAGGCTAAACAACATGGACAAGTCAATGAGAGAATTCTATATAACTAGGCCCAAAAAACCTGAACTGTAAGGATGGCAAGCACTATAAGGAGATGGATGATGGGTGCCTTTGGGAAGAATAGAATTTAGTGAGATCAGATGAATGTGAAAGTTGCTGTAGAAATTATATCCCTCAATAAAGATCAGGACCAATCCCTGCATATAGCTGAGGGGAGTTTCCAGGGATGCTTGCTGTCATATTCCGTGAGCAGTAATGAGGTGAAGGATAACATTGGGGCATGGCAACTGTTTGCCTCAGAAGGCTCTGAGGTTCAGCTTAGCCCTCTAGGCCATAATAAGCACTTGGAGTTTTTAATCTTAAACCAGGTAACGAATACCCAGCAAATGGTATGGTGCCATCTTACTTTAAATGGTCTATTCTGGCCATGGATTTAAAATGTGGAGAAGGAAGGTTAGAATTAGGAAGACACATTAAGAGACCATTGCAAATGCCAACTTCCTTCCTCAGCTTGGGCAGAGATAATATTGATGGAAATTTGATGTGGAAGAAATTGAGGCTAAAGCCTCAGCTTTGCTGATCAGCTTCATGGGGGACAGGAAGAAAAGAAAGAGGGAAAAGGTTTATTTAGTGTTTCTCCTGGATAACTAGAGCATTACGAATGATTATTCTGTTAAAGTTTTAGCTTTGCTGCCACAGCATAATCGGTTGCACTTTTTAGAGGACTATGACACCAAACAACTGTTTGGCACATGCACAAACTAAAATGAATTGATAATGACCCTGCCTCAAAAATCAGGCAGAAAAACAAGAAGCAACAAAGAAAGCTAGGGACGTCAACCTGAGGTTTTCACATACACATGGACAGCAGAATCAAATACATGTGGACTTTCATATACCACAAAGAAACCAAAAACAAACCTCATAAATATGTCTCCACGTAACTGTACATGAAGTGGAATTCCAAGTAGCTAAACTCATTTTTCTTTACCTTTGTTTTTATGAGCACTCTTTTGAATTCATCTCACCTCTCTCTAAGAGATGTTGATAGCATTTACTTTTAAAACCCAAATAAAGCCAAACAGTAAGAATTATAAACAGGAGTTAAAATAGTATAAAAAAATATGAATTGATAGAACTAACCAAGTTCTTGGGAAACCTTGGAACCTGGGGTATATTCATAAGTTTTGTTTCTAGCTGAAGTAGTTTTAGAATTTTATACTTCTAGGAACATGCTCCCCCAGAAACTCCACCTGGCTGTAATATTTATATCTACCCCCTTCCACAAGGTCATCATCGGGGCAGCTTACTAAAGGACGATGGCACCTGCCCAAAGGTACATCAGATACACCACTCCAGAGCTGACCTGATATGCCACCCATCCAATTTGACTCCATAAAGAACACTTAGTTATCCACTTCTTTGTCCTGGGGGCAGTCCTCTTGGCTGCCAATCTCAAAAAAGCTGCTAAAACTGTATCCTGGGTAAATTGTTCTTTCCTTTATTCCCTATGGATCCCAATCTGCAGCACTGGGAATTAAACCCACACTCTCATGTATGCTAGCCACATACTTTGTAACTGAGCTCTAATGGCCCCATATCTGCCTTACTTGATACCTGTGAGGTCAAACTTTTCCATCAGACACCTGGTTTTGCTGCTGAGACTCCTCTATGTCCCGTGTGATTCCCAAGATCCTGGGCAGACAAAAGGAGTCAGCATGTGTTCTGTCTCCCCAGTTAAAGAACTATACAAGAGTCAGTTCCTTTAAGCCATGGTCCTGACACTTGATGATTTCAAAAATAGTAAAAGAGGGCCAGGTTCAGCGCTCAGCAGTTCTTGCTAACACCCTAAGCATTGAAAGTTCCCAGCTCTTGGCCCACTCACCTTTTTTTAACAGCTTCTCACTGAACTCTTTGTTTCCAAATTGAAGGAGGAACACCACCTTGCAGTAAGCCTTCATTACTTTAGTGCAAGATTTGATGGCTCCAGATGCATGATATAATTCCTCTTGCCTTAAAAGGTCCAGGAATTACTTCATTTTTCTTTACTATTTTTACTGTCTTACAAAGGACAGTGCTTGAGGACTGAGTATGAATGAATGCATGCCCATTTTCCTATCAATGTGGTCTAAAAACCTAGATGTGACAAAAGTATTAAAACTGCCTTAGAGAGAGTAAAATTTAATCCTTGCTGTCTGTCTGGGATGTCATGATTCCATTAATGAGTAAACCCGGTAATCTTTCCACTAAATTAGGGGGAAGCTGCATGCCCAGATTCCTTTCAAGGAACTTAGCAGAATCAAATGGTGCAAAAGAAGTGAGACAGGTAGAAACAATAATTCTTGAAATAAACATTGGGAAACTGAAACCCAATAGTCTGCCTTTATCATTCCCACATGTAGCCAAGTTATGTTAAAAATAATAGTACACTCAATTTCTTCTCAGATTGAGCCCACACAGTGCCAAAGTGTTGCTTTGAAAATACTCATAGCTATCCTCTAAAAGCTATACTTTCCTTTTCATGTTTTATTTTGTTTTTTTTTGTTGTTGTTGTTGTTGTTTGCTTGCTTGCTTGCTTGCTTGCTTTTGAGACAGGGTTTCTCTGTGTAGCTCTACCTGTCTTGAAATTCTCTGTGTAGACCACTCTGGCATCCAACTCAGAGATCTGTCTGCCTCTGCCTCTGCCTCTTGAGTACTATGATTAAAGGCTTGTGCCAGCCCTGCCCAGCTATACTTCACTTTTACATACATCATTTCCTTAATATTTTTATGGATCACTAAAAGGACTAATGGATTAGGAGAGGTCCAGCAGTACAGTGAGTCATATTAGTCAGAAGTGATGTAGATGCCTACTTCATAGTACGTATCACAAAAGGCTATAAAAGGGTGGGGACATACAGTCTGGAAGGGCTACTGGAATATATTTCCCTCAAAAATCCTTACTGTAAGTAAAAGAATTTTGCTTTTTAAAACTGAGTTCAAATTTAGCTTCAGCAGCAATTGTGCTTAAGTTGAGTGTGTCAGCAGAGCATCTTGTATTTTCAATCCACAGAGAAAACACCAAGGATCAAATCAAAAGCATTGGGCATCCCCTTAGAATATAGCAGATGTTGAAAAACACATTCCAAAAAACAATGAAGATGGGAGCTAGCATAGGGGAGTTAAGAAAGAAGCAGTCTAAAATACTGCTAACATGCATGCAAATTAGAGACCAGGAATTTATATAGGGGGAAGATGATTGTTTGCCTGTTTCAGTCCATAAGCAATAAAGGATCAACTGACGTTCAAGGGGCCAGAAAGGCTAAGGATAGGATAGAACCAACTGTACCAGTATGAGTGAAACTCTAATTCAGAAAACTTTAATATACCAACCTGTTATAAAGGGCACACACTTAATTCTATGGTTGTCAAAGCTCCTGAATTTAGGAACAAGGCTGTAACATCATATGTCTGAACATATATCTGTTCTGTTCTATTAGGCTTCCTTGAACTTTAATTATTTTCTAAATGACAGTGGAGCTAATGACATGTATTATTCTAAGCTTTTGTCCTTGTCCCACTTTCTGACAAGCAGTTTGATGCCTTTAATTTTGAGTTAATGACATAATATTTAGTGGACTCCTACATAGTATCTGATCATCAGAAAGAATAAAACACAATTTCAAGCTTGAAATTTTAATACCACTCTGTCTTTAGGAAAGAGAAAAGTGAGTAGGGTTAGAGCTAGGCATTAATCATTAATCATATCTACATGGTAAAGTCTCAGGGAAAGCTCAACTGTGGATTTCAGAAAATTTGCAAGCTGGGGAACATACCCATCTGTGGTGATGGATGCACATTTAATTCTATGGTAGTCAAAACTCCTGAATTTAGGCTTCAAAGAGTCTAGAGACATAGCTGAACTCTTGATATTGTATCAGAATGTCAAAGGATTAAAAACCATAAAATTAAGTCACAAAAATATGATGGGGGGACCCTCATAATTGTTTTAAGTAAGTTTTAGTACTGGGACACATTCAAAGCTGTCCTGGGCTACACATTTCTAGTCTGTTCTACCTCTCCAGTCCTTTGGATATTTAATCGTATTAACAAACCTTTGCACCAAGTCAGCAATAATACACAAGCTCTTTTCTAAGGTTCCATGTAATACTCTAGCAAATTATGAAATATGAGGCAAGTGTTACAGGACTATCCTGACCAGGATAGGGCTTTTCAAAGCTTTAGTAGTGTTATATTCCATGCTACTAAGTCCACCTTTCAGTCCATCTGATCACTGTGGCTATCCTAAGTGGTGCGCTTGCAATCTCTGTGCCATTGCCATTTGGCTTATGTTAACATCTTTTTTTCTTAACTAGTAATTAAAAATTACTTCCTTCATTGTACTATTTTTGCAGGAAACTTTTTCCTCTTACAGTGTAATCCTTGAGATCATTTCTGATATCACTTACATGCTACAAGAGAAGGATGCTGATAGATCTAAGCTCTGCTCCACTTTGCTCCTACATTCAGGCTTTCAAACTTTTACATCCTCAGTAAGTAAAAACCAAAGAAAAAAATAGATTCTGTTTGAAGGAAATTTCATGAATTGCATCAAATCTGCCTTTGAAATCTCTTTCTCAGCTCCATTCTTCCCCAGTTCCTCTATCGAGTTTCCCTGTCTAGAACTTTTTTCAACAGTAGTCAATAGATTGAACTTTGTTTTCTTCTTCCTATCAAATATGTAATTTTATTCATACCCATACCTTCTTTAAAACTTTTCCTAGGAGAACTTACTTTTCCCTGCTAATTCTACTGTGGTTCATGTAACAGACTTTCTCAAATTTGTTATCCTTTCTGTACTGCTTATTAATTTTTTAACACTGTGTGTGTGTGTGTGTGTGTGTGTGTGTGTGTTTGTGTGTGTGTGTTATTTAGGGTTTATCTTGCTGTGATAAAACACTATCCCAAAAAGCAAGTTGGAGAGGAAAGGGTTCCAAAACACTGTTCATCATTCAAGGAAGTCAGGAAAGGAACAGGTTAGGATCCTGGAGACAGGAGCTGATGTAGAGGACATGGAGGAGTGTGGTTTATCTTATAGAACCCAGGAACACAAGCCCGGGCATGGCTCCACCTACAATAGGCTGGGCCCTCCTCCATCAGTAACTAATTAAAAAATTGTCCTTCAAGACTGCCTCCACTGAACACTATGCTCTATCATTTTCAAGCATCTACTACATGCCCTACATGCCAGAAAAATTGCATTTGTTTTCTTCAAGTTGTAAGGTTTCTTCTAATAATGCCCATATATTGGTTGATGATTTATGTTTCTTTTACTTGACTCTGATATTATACAATGCAAGGATTTTTTTTTTTTAAAAAAAATCTAACCATGACTAGAAAAATATTCAGCATTTATTAACCCCTAAATATATGTATGTTACACCAAAAAGGAATGAATTCATCAACAAAATGACATATATATGCTAATAATATATGAGCTATTTCTAAAATAATATGTTCAGAGTCTTACAGTCTTAGAATTTGTATAATAGACAATTCATGAATAGTCTTACATGAATAAGATATCTTTCAACAACCTATTTTTATTGGTAAAATTCTTCTGTACTGTTATGCTATTCTGCATTTTTGGTTACTATTTTCCCTTCCAGCTTCATCTCTTAGAACAATTGTAAGTTGACCAAATGCTTTATATATGTTTGTTATCTTCTTTGTATGTGGTGTATGGATTTTTGAGTCAAACATATTTAGACCTTTATCTTTTTCTTCTCACCTTTATAATGGGAATGAGACATGTTTGTGAAAATTAATGAAACATTCTGGCAAATTCTAATCTTTTTCTTGTCAAACTTTCCAACTTGATGAAAACAACTATGCAACTTAAAAGGGGAGGTACTTCCTTAGCTTACTGTATCATTGACCTTGTCATACAGCCACGTATCCATGGATCTTTACTGTCCTCATCTTTTTCCTTATGACATCAGAAAATTATTGCTACCCTCCACACCTACTGAATCCTGATACACGTGTATGTCTTTACTTGCCTTTTGTTTGCCTGGAAAACTGTAATTGGTCCTTTACTTCTTCCTCATAGATCATCAGTTCTCTGTGCTACTATGTCTAGACAGAGGCATATTAATAATTCCATTTCTTATAATTGACTGTTATTGGGTAAACACATAATGTCCAGTTGACTTCTCTGAGTTAGTTTTTCTTAAGGCTTTTGAGCCATGCCTCATGCAATGTTGAAAGATAGACAGGGTATTTCTGGCATCGAATTACTGCTGGGACCATACCATCACTTCACCATCTCCCTCAATATTGTAAACCTCTGTGCCTTTACCATTTTTCATCATTAACTCTGGTGTCAAAGAACTCTCAGTACTAATTGTAGGTGACTTTATAACCATGGTATCTTATTTTCTTACCAACTTACAATGCTATTTGAGGAATCAAATAATAGACATAAGTCACATATCACACTAAATACCCAAAGTAAGCATTCAATAATTTGCGTTGAAGCAGTAGTCATCATAATTCTGCCAGATGGTTTTAGAACATCACTTCAATGCTCTATGAGTAAACTGTAGTGCTGAAGATACAGTTTCCTGGTAAATAGTTAGGTATGTTTATCAAAAATGCTTACATCCTGCTTTTTACCCTTCCAAGCTTTCTTCATGTTTCCCAATATGATGAGATGGCTGAGTAATCACTTACAAAGACATGAAAATCTTTCTGGGCTAATCCCATCAGGCCCTGCATTCCTTTTTACCTCAGTCAATCCTGGAAACCACAAGTCATCTCTCACCACTTGAATTCTCAGATCTCCAGAATGCTTTGAACTGTCTCTCATCTGAAACAATCTTCCACTCCTCCCAAATCCTGCCAACACACCCTCTAGAATTCCTGATAACTCATTGACTTAATGTTTCTTCTTCCTTATAAGTGTTTCCTTTACTTTCTGGCCCAGACTAAAGCCTGCTTATGCTTATCAACACTGCTTCCCCTTTGGACTTTAGAAGGGTGGCATTTTTTTCTCTCTTATATCTTAAAAATCTAAAAAAAAATGTGATGTTGCTTGTTGGCATTTCCATGTAACTAGAACCCCTTTCCTCAAAAAAAGAATCCCAGCTCTCTTGAAGATGATGCCATTTGACAACCTCTGGTCACAATACCTACTACCCTCATTCTAGTCATCTGTTGAACCTGAGACCACTGGTCCTTATTAAGTGAAAATAAGAAGTTGCTCCCTGAAACCACCACTATTCCATAATTGTTCCAAGACTGATGATTCTGTATCCATATGGACTCCTGTGATGGAATATCCTCTCACTGTCTTTGTTCTTACTCGCTTGACCTCCATGTGTCCAATGATATTATATTATTCTCACCTCCCACTACCACCTTCTCCCAAGTCTTATGGAAGATCCTCTTGTTGTCTTGATGATAGACATCAATAACATCTTATTGAAATGTCCCAGTTGTGAGCACCTCTATTTGCTAGTCTCTAAAAGTGCTTGCAAAAACAAAACAAAAGAAGGGAATTCATTTGCACGGGTAGATCAATCCTGCCAACATTCCCTTGTCTTATCACAGCTTCACATCTCGCCTTACCCAATGTAAATGATACCAACTATCATCCTTTTCATGCTCTCCCACATTCCCCTGACAACATCACTGCACATCTTTCATTGTCTTATCCACTGCTTAGCCTGACAAGAGCTTCTTCCTATTCTGTACCTGACTCAGAGAAGCTTGGCATGACTTGACAAGACACGTAACTGAGTGAGTTGATGTGTTTACTTGAAGTGCTTGACTATCACATTGGTAGAATTGGCCCATGATGTACTCATTAAATCCTAACACACATTTCCAATTAGTTTACCTCCCTCTTACTCAAAAGGAGCACTGTCTGAATTTTTTAACCTTTATCCTCCAAACCTCAACATCTTTTATCCACTTCTTTGTACTTTCTGGCCAACCTCCCTACCTCAGATTCCATTGCTAATATACTTCCAATAAAAGAATATCCACATTTTCTTACTAGGGTTTCTCTAGGAAATAATTTGCATTCCTTTCTCTTTTTGTATGTGGTGGATCTTTTTTTGTTTGTTTGTTTTATTTTATTTACGTACACTGTAGCTCTCTTTAGACACCTAATTCTGACTATACTTCCTTCCCCAAGTATATGCACTAGACCCCATTCCTCTACTATATTCAACAGTTTTGCCCCAATTTTTTGTGTGTGTTTCACTATTTATCTCTTATTCAGAAGGAACTTGTCATAAATTCCCAACACAAAACAAGAAAATCAAAGTGCCTTGCTTCATTTCATAGCCTGAAGTCCCCACTGTTCTACTTCTGCCTTTATATCTCCTTTCTTGCTCATTTTTATCAAACTGATAGGTTAAAATTATACTACGCTACAATCTCAATTTCCTCCATCCTGGTATTTCCTGTAAGGAAATTCAATCTGTCAGGTTCCATCTTCTTGAAAACTCTCTCTTTCAGCATCACTGTAGTGATATGAATAAAAATGGATGGACCCCGTAGGTCGATAGGGAGCAGTACTAGGGGTTGGATATTTGCTAACCCTGATGCAGAACTCTCAGGTCCTTATCCAGCACCATATCTGCCCATATGCTACCATGCTTCCCACCATGATGATAATGGACTAAACCTCTGAACTGTAAGCCATCCCAGTTTTTCTTCATAAAATTTGCTGTGATCATGATGTCTGTTCACAACTAAGATAATCACCGTCTCCTCTTTGCCAAAAGCAGAAGGCAAACTCATTCACCATTGTGGCAATATTAACATAGTTGACCACTGTTAGGAACATTTATATTCCCAGCTTCTAAGATGTCTGTTTCTGCCCTGTCCTCATTTCAGTTTCCTTTTACCTTTTGGGTTTACTCTGTTAATCTCTTCTTGAGGCAACCAAACTGTATCGGTCAAAGGAGATTATTTCACAGCCATGTTCAACACAAATCTATGGCATTCCACTGTCATTCAGAAAATAAGAAAAGTCCCTTCAGTGATTTTGCAGGTATTAATTTGACTTTCTTGTAGCTATCACCATGCTCTCTGATGATTCTGTCCCATCCCACCCACCCAGCTACTATCTCTCCATGGATTTATTTCAGACACACTCATACCTCCAGTACCTTGACCTTGATGGTTTCTCTACCTTTCTCTATAAAGGAAATCCTCTAAATGTTAGAATGGCTGTCCCTATTGTGCCCCCACTGTCTTCCAGATGTAAATGTATACACCCTTTCTCCTACATGACAGTCACTGTCAAAATTCACTTAAACTTCTTTTCTCCCTGGTAGTGTTCAAAAGATGATTTGTTTATTCATTCATTCTTTCTCTTTCCCACATAAAATTAATGGCGCATGGGATTGGTTAGGGTATCACTACAGTTTCCCTAAGCAGCTAGCAATATTGGTTGCTTGATTAATATTAGCTGAATGAATAAATAAAATCCTTCATTAGAATGTCAGCATTCTTTTGATAAGCATCTATGTATGTATTCCCTTTAAAAAAAATCATTAAAAACCTTTATCCACTACTTAAACCAAATCCCTCGCACAGTGAATTGAGAATGTAGGCAAATGCATTGGCTATAACCTTCTGCTGAATGCCTTTCCTTTGTCCTAGCACAGAATTTATTGACTAATTCTTATAACTCTCTCCATTTCCCACAAAAAGCAGGGTGGTTAAAGAAGAAAATCGATAAAAATAAGAATGCTTTGAGCAGGATAGAAGAAAAGAGGGAGATAGTAAAGAGAAACACTTTAAAGGAACCCATATACACAAAGGAGTGGTACTGGAGAAACAAAATTAGGCAGGAGAAAGATTTTGTAAGGAATCCTGTTAGGAGAGCAACCTCTACCTGCCTTTGCTCCTCAGTAGACTCTAATAAGTCTTTTTTAGGCCTGCCTGTGCTCCATCAAGCAGAACAAAGGACAAGCCTTTTGGCCTCAACTTCCAGTTATCTGAGCCCAGATAGGGATAAACAGGATAGGCCTCAGGCAAAACTGTCAAGTGGAAAAACTTGGCTTATGTCTGGAAATTCCCTTTTGCCTGTTTCCCTGTTTAGAGACTGCATTCCCATACCTTCATTTAGTAATCTCCTAAATCTTTGTTTTATTAAAACTCCCAAAATAATGTCTCAATAAGACTTACATTTATAGCCAAGCTACAAATTTGCCCTTACTCCATTTAATAATTAAACTATATAGGCTTTTAAATTTCCAACCAGTTGGTCATTTTGTTGTGTAGCAATGAAAAAGAATAGACAGTCTAACCCAGGAATCTCAGACAAGCAACATTCTCAAAATAGTATTTTTCTACAAATACTTAATTTCCTCAGGTAAGGCGTCTGGTCTTATATTCTCTCACTCTTGGCGTGTAGACATGTTCTTTGGTATTTCCTGGGTAGACATGAACAAATGTCTATTCACCCCAGGTATGGCACTGACTAAAGAATCCAGAAATTTTTTCACATAAGTCTTAGCTTGGCAAAGCCATGATTTCACTTGGGGTTACCTACGGAAACAGATGATTCACAGGCAGCTACCTCACCAAAAGCCCTTCCCCTCCCCCACTTAGGCTCATGAGTGACAACTCATGAAAGCTGTGTCTTTAGAGCTTACTACCGGAAGTGTAGACAGCTCCGTGGAACATAGAAGAGACTCTCCTTTTCCCAGCAATTGTTTACGACTAGGAAGCTCGCTTCTTGTGTGTTGTAACTTTTGTTTTTCCTAAGTCCTACAAATACCTGTGTGTATTTGTAGAAAGAAAATAGCTGTGTGATCAATTCTCTGTGACTTCATGCTAGAAGAAAAGAAGAGACACCTATCCTAGTGTAACGAGGATTTACTGAAATGAAATTAATGAAAGTAAAAACTCTATTGTCACCAAGGAGAATCTAAAGGAGACTCTGGTAGTTTGCCAATAATGATGGTGAGTGTAAGGCCTTTAGCAGGCCTTTAAGGGCTTTCATTAGCTGATATATGCATATGCAAAGTAGGTGAAAAATAAGAACTATGCCTTTCCCACAGACTTGAGTTGGCTAAATAGACCTTCAGTGCTTGCCGTGGTTGGACCTAAAAGACACAGGTGGTGTCTTCTGCCTTGCTGCCCCTGCAATTCCCTACAGGAGCAGACTGCCCGCTGAGCTTGCTTTGCAACATAATCCAGCTGAAACAAAAGATGGGTCTGTGGGCTCTCCCTATGTAAACACAGTGCTGATTACTAAACTTTGAGTCTTGATCAGAAGTTTTTGTCTTGGCTTCATCCTTCTCTCACACTGGCCTTTTTCATTTCCAGCCCCCTTTCAGGTCAGTTCATCCATGGCCTCTGAATGGCTACAAAGGACAAATAAGAAAAGAGATGACCTAAACCAAGAGCCCCTCCTAGAAGGGAGCCTGCTAGACTCAAGTCAGGTTCTCAGTTGGTCCCATAGCCCATCCCTTCTCTCCCCACCTTGATGTTGCAAAAGCAGAAGGGAAGGTGGGCTAACCCCACACTGGGTTTATTTGGGGTTCTCTTTCAGCCTTCAGACTGGATCGGATCACAGCAGCAGTTTTTGTGTTCTGTTTCTCTACTACCAGAGGAAGCATGGCACATACTAAATTGGGCAAACAACACTTTTTGGGTTTTATGTCAAACAAGGCTAGGTTTCAGGCGAGGTGACTTTATATACATACCTCCATCTTCATCCATCCTTCCATGAACATCTGCCTGGAGCTTTCAGAAGATTAGCCTATCCATTTAAACTGTCTAGAATCCTCATTTCTACACATTAAATGAAGAGTGGTCAGCAAGCATTGTGGACCAGCAACATAAAGTGCCTCCAAGTTGGATGATATTCTACCTGCAGACATTAGTTCCTATATTATATTTTCCCTCTTCATTCAAGGAACAGAATTCTCCATGGATTTCATTACAGATCGGGAAGGCACAGCTATTGGACTATTGGTCTGGGCCTCCTTTAACTACTATTATTAGAGATTTCAGATGATTATAATTAATGTACTAATTTAGCATCTCCCCAAAACTAAGCTTCATTCCAGTTAAATTATCCAGTTCTTAGCATCCTAAACATTTTTACTCTAAATTGTTAATTTGGTGGTTTCCCATTACAAAATTATTACCTGACTATAAGTTAAACCGAATGAGGATACATTTTAAAAATTGTTCTTAGATGGGAGAAATGAACCAGAGATTGTTCAT
Source organism: Apodemus agrarius (assembly GCA_964023405.1). Lineage (NCBI taxonomy): Eukaryota > Metazoa > Chordata > Mammalia > Rodentia > Muridae > Apodemus > Apodemus agrarius. Next base: position 69,775,591 of record OZ030014.1, read on the forward strand.
AGCAGGTCCTGCTCTTGCACAGGACCTGATTTCAGTTCCATTCACCCACATAGAACCTCAACTGCAGAAGAACTTGTGAGCCTTTCCTCTTCCAGTCTTATTAAGTACCCATGCACTCACACACATGCGCACGCGCACACACACACACACACACACACACACCACACACACACACACACACACACACACACACATAAAGGAACATACTTGTGCACATGGAAAATAAATAAGTGTAATTACATTTAATGTTTTGACTCATTTAATTCCTTCACTTACTACCTTCCCTATACAAACACATGCCAATGCTCACATAAGTGTGCATACACGGACACACAACCAAACGGCATCATATGCATTACTTGGCTGTCACTGTTCTCAATTCATAGTGTATAATAGCTACCCAAAAATCTGTAGATATTAATTATATTTTATTAATAAAAACTAATGTCCCTCGCCTGGACAGTTCTCCCTATAATAAGGTGGTATAGTTTCCATCCTGAGGCGAGTGGCTTACCTCCATTACTTGGTCTCTGCTTCTTTCCCTGCGTGTTGCCGTTTCTCTTCCAGCCCACATCTCCCATGGTAACACCAAGATATCTAGATACAATTTAGAAGTACAACCCTCTCTCTGTGACATGGTAATCACACAGTCATCTACTTAGGATGATTAAAGGTTGCCAACCCAGTTTCAGAAATGCATTAAATGTAGAATTTAAAATGTAGGGAATCTGTGTGTAATAAAAACAATACTATTATAATATGCCTATGTATGTTGCTTTTGTCTCTGATCATAGAAAAATTCCATAAATAACTGCAGTTACAATTCACTCCTTTTGGAGATTGCATGATATTCCAGGACATGGGATTTGGTTGTTAGTGTTGCTTGTTTCTCTATGAGGACTTCATGACTTCCAAGATTTTTTTCTGTTCCTTGTAATCCTAAGCATAGGCTTGTTACTCACCCATGACTTCTAGGCCAACCTGGTCTATATAGTGAGTTCTAGGTCAACCTGGTCTAAAGAGACCCTATTATAATGAGGAACAAACAAAACACCACCACCAACAACAAAATATCCACACAATAATGATTTTTCTAAAATTGGGATTACTACATGAAAATGAATACACTTTTAATATGTTGTCATATTATTTTCAAAAATGTAACAACAAATGTTTATGCTATTACGTAAAACACATACATTGTAAATACATATGTAAAACAGCTCATTCATTTTAAGTTTTCTAATGTGCTGTTATAAAATTGTATTTTAATTTTAATTTTCTTAGGAAATTCAAAACACATTGTTTTGTTTGTTAGTTGGCTGGTTGTTTAGTTGTTTTGTTTCGTTTTGTTTTGTTTTGTTTTGTTTTGTTTTGTTTTGAGACAGGGTTTCTCTGTATAGATCTGGTAATCCTGGAACTCACTTTGTAGACCAGGCTGACCTTGAACTCAGAGATCGGCCTGCCTCTGTCTCCAGAGTGCTGGAAACAAAGGTATGTGCCACTACTGACCAGCCAAAACTAGCCATTCTTATATTTACAAAATATTTCTAATGGCCCTGGAGATCAAACCTGGGTTCTTGCACATGCTTAGCAAGTGCTCAACTAGTGAGCTAAATCCCAAGCCCTGTATTTTCATTATTCCTAAATTTTAAAAAATTACATTATGGCTCGATTTTCCAAAAAATATTATTTGATTTTTAATATTTATTACCTAATACATTTTAAAAGTTTATTTTTATTTATATGTGAGTGTGTTATGTATATGTGCCATGGAAGCCAGAAGAGGATGTCAGATCCCCTGGCACGAGAGATGCAGACGCCCAACAATTCATTGTGAGCCACCCAACATGGGAAAGGAATGCAGGGCCTCTGGAAGAACAGCAAATGCCATCATGTCTGAGCCACCACTCCAACCCCTCTACTATATAGTTTAAATATTTACAAATGGTCCCATCAACCAGGAAAATTTTTATTCTACTAAAGCAACTGTTTTAAGTTTTAAGTTTCTTATAAAGCATTTTTTAATGTGACACAAGATAAGATCTTAACAAAAGTAACTTAAAGGAGAAAGGGCTGATTTAGGTTCCAAGTGTAAGAGGCTATTCCATCATTCTAAGGGAGGAGATGGCAGGGGGACCATAGGACAACTGGTCACATTGCCTCTGCGGTGAGTCAGCAGAAAGAAATGCTGGTGCTTGACTCACTTTCTTCAGAATATGCAATCAACCCAACCGCCTTCTCAGGTCTCTACAATCAAGAGAAACCATTAGTCATCTGTCAGCCTGGAAGGCAGTTACCCACTTCCTGCTCTTCCTGGGGGAAGGACAGGAAGACTGTGGAAAGTAGATCCAGTCTTATTTCCCCTTAGGAGAAAGAAAAACATGAATCACTAAAGGTCTTTTTAGACCTGTGAACAGCTACCTGGTATTTTGTGATTTTCTTTCACTCCAGTTTTCACCTCCTTAATAAGCATTTTATACAGTTAGCACAGCCATTCTCCACTGTTACCTGAGCAGTTGAGCCAGATGGAGGGAAGAGTTATTGGATGCAGAAGTGGGAAGGGGAATAAGAAAAGGTGTGGAACATGGTGACCTAGTGCTCCTCTAAAGGATGCAGGAATGAGAGAGGACATTCCTTCCAGGTAGTACCATGCAGGTGACTCCCATCAGGATCCCCGCTTCCACATCCTGGCACAGTTGCCTCTCATTTCTTTCTCTTGACTCAGCAGCTATTGATTTTGAACCAGGCCATGGACATCCAGGCCATGTGGACTAGATTAAAAGACAGAGATAGTTCTTGCCAATTAGAGAATTCAGGTGCTTTTAGAAAAAGATGGGAAACAGATTACAGCATAGTAGGGACCATGCAATAATTGAGAAGGAAAGTTCTTTGGGGAAACAAACAAACAAACAGAGGGCCCAGTACCTGTTAGAGACTCAAAAATACTGAACCAAAGCATAAATAAATGAATAAATGAATTTAAAAACCTTCAAAATCTAGAAAGCTTTCACACGCACGCGCACACAAACCACACACACACACAGACACACACACACAGAGGAGCATTTTGGTTGAACATTTAAAGAGCACATGCTTCGTAGGAATGCAAGAAGACATGGTCCTCCCAAGAGGGGAGGAAAGTGTAAATTCAGAAAATAGAACAGCAGCTTCAGAGAACTGTGTAAAACTAAATAGCTGCAAGTTAGAGATCTAACCAGTGTGAGGGTGCGCGGGGCTTAGAACAGCAGCCGGCTTAGTGGGAGACATCACTGGGGTCATAGAAGGCCATTGAAAGGATTGCAGGTTTTAACTTGTAGCTCGGGGTGGGGGTTTGGGGGGAAGCCCCTAAAAAGCGTGCCAGGTTTACCTTTGCTGAAGTTCTCTCATTGTGCTGTAGAGGAGAGCATGACCAGGTGTGATAAGGCAAAGAAAAGTACTGAAAACATCCACCAGGGTCCTATGGGTTGACGCTAAAAGGGCCTGCACCTGGCTCCTAGGAACAAGGCACACAGAGCAGACCTGGCTTATTTGTGAGGAGGAATCAACAGCTCTGGTGGGATGCAAAGGGAAAGGGTAGGAGGAAGTAGGGAGGGGGAAGGCTAAGCCTCCTTAGATGCCATTAGAGCACCAGTCAGGACTATTAGAAAATGCTTCCTAAACAGATGACTCCAACCACAGGACGACCAGAGGTTTGGAATGGGGACAAAGGCTGGGAGGGGAGGAGCCTGCTAAGAGGATGGACACTAAAAGTGTGTTTCAATAAATGGGGATGTTTCTCTAGGTCCCGCTGCAGCTTTACAAAGTGTTCAAGCATCACAGGGGTTGATGGGCCGACTGTGGCATCTGACTGGGATCTGGGCAGAGCTGAGATCCTGTCGCATCACAGACCAGAGCCTACACGCCCCCTCCCCCAGGATTCTGTGGTTAAGGAAGGGAAATTGTATCCACAGTTCCTCCTCAGACATAGAGCGCCCTGGCTGCTCTGTCCCACATTAGATTCACCTACCTGATTTGTGAAACATTGGCACTGGCAAGTGTGTGACTGAGCTGCAGGACCTTCAGAGAAAATTAAAGTTTTGATGACAGGGTCCTAGGTAAGGTCGTGAGAATTTTTCTCATTTTCATTTACTTTTACATAAATAAATCAGCAGAAGAGGACATTTGAATGCAGTATATTAACACTTGTTGAAGACTTTATATGATTCTGGCATAAGAAGGCATCTTCTCATTCAATCCTCTCAACAGCCATACAAGTAGGATACTGTTATTCCTGCGTGGGGAAGAGAAGCATGGCAGAAGTCGTTTCCGTTTTCATTTCCATTTTAAGCCTCTTCTCAATAATTTCTATTTGATTTTCATTGGTAAATGCTTCTTGGATGTATATACTATATATGCTAAAATTGTTCTTTGTGTCTTATTACTTCAGCAAATATCTGAGCTATCCTGTTGATTTTATGATTTATATTCATTTATTCTCACCTCCTATTTTTCACTATTGCACCAGAAACAGAGTAGCAGATGCTTGCCATAGAGAGCACTTAGCCCAGTTGCTTATTGTCTGAATTCCCTGTTAATATGTATGAAGGCATAAAATGTTGGTTCCGTCAAACAACTAGTCAACTCAGAGACAGCAGGCCCTTTGACACACTCACCACTAAGTGGGAACGGCATACGAGATATATAAACTTGCCTTTACTATGTCTTATGTTCCCTAGACAGCTAAGTCCCTGCCCACTTAATCTCCATTTTCTATGGGGATTTAAATTCTGTCATTAATTAAAGCCAAGATAAATTATTAATTCAAGCCATGCTAGCACCAGAAAATGATCAAGCATTGAAAAGTGAACTGGAAATAAAATGGATGGAAAAAAAATAGTCCAGCATTATGTGGACAAAATGAGTGGTTTGGGACATTACCATATGTCTCTGTCACTTGGTTTAAATCAAAGTTCTGTTGTTTTGTCTGGCCAACACTAGTAAAGTAGGGATCATCTCTTCTACTTTACCTATTGGTTCAAGTCTTCTAGAAACAGAACTGACAGCATGAATATATATTACAAGAGGAATTTTTAGATCTGTTTACACAGTAAGGTTGGAATAGCCCAGCAATAGCTGTGAGGCCAGGAACCCAGTAATTACATAGTCCAGAAGGCTGGTAATTCAGTAGTCCCACCTGTCACTGAAGGCCTAAAGACTCTTGGAGAGCGGCTGGTCCTCAGTCCTTCAGCCCTAAAAATGTAGTTCTAACATCAGAGACAGAATCAGCAGTGACAGAGAGCAGGAGCTCATCAGGGAGAGGCGAGACCCACCCCTCTAAGGAGGTGAGCTTTCCTTTGTCCAGGTTCTTTTATCAGGGCTGCTACTAGAGGTGCTGCCCACATTTAGGGTAAGCCTTCCCACATCAGTTGAGGAACTCAACATACTCTCCCCACCCATCGGCATGTCCCAGACCAGCCTGAGGTACAGAATCCCTCATCAAGGCTCTTTTTCCTGGTGATTCCAGGTTATGCCAAGTTAAAATGAGCCATGATACCCAGCATGGGATTTAGATGAGACTGGTTGAAATCCTTAACTCCAGGAAGATGTTGGAAGTGAAGCTTGTTTATGTGGTAGGCTCAAAGCAATAGTGGACTGACATACCTGGTTAGTTGAAGTGGCATCCCTGAGTGGCCTTTCAGGGCATTGATTTACAAGTACCTGATGTAAAAGGTAGCAACGGTAGGAATCTGGGGACATGAGCTACATGGACAAAGGTAGAGGCACATTTGATATTAAGATGTTACTAAGCTAAATACATACTATAAATTGCCTTTGCCTCCATAAACATTGCCTGCCAGGGACTTAAAGAACACAGAAAAACAAAATGGATAGGTGACCTGAGATGGCTTTTCTGATCACATTCCTGGATCACCTAGATCCAGACACACCTGGGTGCCAGTGCCCTAAATATTTACATATACATGAATCAATAAGTTCATTCTGTGCTTAAGCATCACAGTTTCTGACATTTATAGCCAGGGGCCCCAAATGCCCAAGAATGCAGAGATCTGTAAGCTTCAGTCCAAGGGACATAAATAATGTCTACTCCATGTTCCCGTAAAATTTAATTGTGTAGAAAATGAGGAAGATGTAGAGGAAACATCTTCTGGTTGTGGTTTGTAGGATAGAGTTATTGCCTGCTTGCAAAATAAGTAAACGAAATTGGAGAGACTATTTGTGAACACTTCTAAATTTGAAGAATCGGTGCTTTGTTAGCGTTAAAAATAATTCAGAATTTGCGTAGTCAGCAGTATGCATTATGCTTCCTACACCACTCAAGACTGGCAGCTTCATGCTAATAGATCACTTGGGCCCCACTCTTGCTCCTAGGCTATCGCTTTTACTTTAAAGGGCATTTTGTGGCAAAAATCCAAACCCTCTTGTAGCAAAACCTGTATACTAATGGAATCGTCGTGATTTAAAACTGTGAAGTACAATCTATTTTTTTTCAATGGAGGAAATAAGAGCCATGACCACAGATATTTACAGTTTCTTAACTTGTCTTTGAAGGGTATTGGTACATTTTAGTTCAGTATTTAATGACAAGGCATGGAAGAGCTTGCACAGGAGTCCTGAAGAGGCTGAACGCATCGGACCCAACATTTGGGTTCACTATTTGGTCGTGGTAGCTACTGCCTGGGTAACTGTGGCAAGTCTTATGATATCTTGTCAAGTGTTTTATTCTGATATGACTATTAAATGAGATAATGCTGATAGGATGTTTTGTTCTGTGACTCAAAACAGAAAAGCTTTAATAAGTTACTGAAGTTATTTTATTACTTCATAAACTTGTATTTCCATTTATTTATAAAATACCAGATCTTCAACCTTCCTGCAAGTATAAAAGTGGTTTTAGAATACACTTTATATTTTGAAAATACAAGCAGACAAGTTGTTCCCTTGTGTAGAAAGGACATTATATTTCCTGGATAGCAAACAGTATTTGGTTGAAAGACTCAGTCTAACGATGCTCTCTATGTTTTATCGCTTACTTACTAAACATTATAACTTCAAAAACATTTCACAGTATCAACTAACAATATAATTCTAGGGCTAAAACAGCATCTTCATGAAGTAAAAATAAGTTTATGTCAGCGGATAAACATATTCTGGTTGTATAAAGGGCAGGCAAGATCTGATAGGAAAAGAGGACATTTTGAAAATGCTAAGAAAGGGACCCTCCCAAAAGACACCGAAGCTCATACTAAGAAGGTATCAGGAAGTAAATTAAATGTGGTTCTATTTAGGAACCAGTTTGTGTGAGTTGATACTATTCTCTGGTGAACTGCCTGTGGCCCATATTGTAGGAAAAGAAGCAGAAAGGTTCTCTTAGGCTAAGTCCTTTGATAGACTATGCTAACATTTATTTAAATGGGAAAGTTTATAAGTCAAGAAGACTTTTGCCAAGATTGGCTAGATAAAGTAGTATTACAAACAGAAGCAACACTAGGAGCCAACATGTGACGATTTTAAAGAGCCTGGCGTGGACATGAAGAAGAAGATCTTTGAAACAGAATGTACAGGATAATAGGCAAGGGTAAGGGCAGATTGATTGACAGAGTTGGAGATCTTACCAGGGGTAGGTTATCGGGATTAGTCTTGATGACTTAGGTTGGAGAGAGATGCTAAGACCCAAAAGGATTAAATGAATCCAGGCTTTCATACGATAAATTGAAGAATTAAGAAACGAAAAAGCAGTAGCATATTGAATTTGATCAGAGATGTAAAAGCCTTGAAAACTTAAGGTAAGTTTAATGAAATTATACAACATGCTAGACCAAAAAAATGATATAGCTGACAAGACAAGAATAAAATGGAGTAAGCCTGAAAGATAATGAGTGAGAACATGTATCACAAAAACAAAAACAAAAACAAACAAAAAACTTGTGAACATTTTTGTCTTAAGTGTTCTAAGAACTCGTTGGATTTCCACAACATACTTTTGAGCCACTAAGCATTTTTAGGCCCATAATGCAGATTGCAAAACTGGAAGATGGTGTACTTAGACATTGTGCCTGATTTCATACAACTGTAGGTTGTGGAGATAGGACTTGAATATAGCAGTTTGGTACTAGGTTTCACAAATTTTGGTTATTATTCCCAAGTAGGTTTTTAAAAGAGGTGAGAAATGTTGTAGAAGAGAACCGGTTCTTCCTGAGTGAAAGTGAAGCATGAATTTAAAACCCTCCTCCAGTTGGCAGTAATGGTACATGCCTTTAGCCCCAGCACTTGAGAGGCAGAGGCAGTCAGATCTCTGAATTTGAAACTAGCATGTCTACAGAGTGAGTTACAGGGCAGCCAGAACTACACAGAGAAAACCTATCTCAAGATTAATAATAATAATAATAATAATAATAATAATGGGATTTTAATCCAGCAACATGGCTACTCTGGCTGGAATATAAACACGCTCTTAGCACACACATTTAATCCCAAACAGTGAAGGTAAAGGTAGTTTACAGAAGGAAACACCCATGTTCAAAGTAATGCCTAATTGAGGGGCAGATATAGTGACAAATCAGAGAAAGATTTGACAAAATTGGATATGCCCAACTCTCATGAGAACAGAGAGAAAAGAGGAGCTACTTAAGAGAGAGTAGCAGAGCGAGTCAAAGACAGAGACAAAGACACAGAGAGAGAGAGAGAGACAGAGAGAGAGAGGAGAAGAACAAGAGAGGGCAGTTTTACCAGGACTATTGTACACAGATTGCAGACAGAGAACAAGCTAGACAAAGGTGAAGACAGAATGAGCCAGAGAATGAGAAGGAGCCCAAAGATTAGAACGCATTGCCAAAGTTAGTATGAGGGCGAGCAGAGTAATTCAGTCAGAAGCTGAAAGAGCCAGTTTGAATCAGTCAGTATGGAGAAAAATGTTTGAGCCAGAACAGCTGAGTTGACGAGCCAGCCAGAGTTTAGAAAGAGATAGAAAGGGAGAACCTGTTCAGCAGTAATTCTCAGAGGCTGTAAACATTCCAGGGCTAGATAAGATTGTACATAGGCTAGAAGCTTCCAGGACTAGGCCTAGGTTAGCAAATGATGGCAGTAATCCTGTGAGACAACAATTACATCAGATGAATAAAAGACACTTTCAATAATAATAATAATAATAATAATAATAATAATAATAATTGTCTTCTTAATTCTTCCTCTATGTGGTGGGATGAGGCCATGGTTTGTTTCAAGAACTAGTATGATTTCCCATTTTGTCTATTATATTTCTCCCAAGCATAATTAAATAAAATATGTTTTCTTTAACTATTCTGTTGTTTTAAAATTATTTTGGCAAATTCTTATTCCTTCACCCTTCAATTTTTCTCTGTATAAGCACTATGCATACATGAAACTATGGTAAACATGGTCACATCTGTGTTTTAGTATTAAAAGTCATTGTTTTGATATTTTCTGTATTTATTAATTTTATTTATAGAATTTATTACAGTAAACAGACTCTATTATTATAATAGAGGGAAATATCATAAAGAAGAAATAGAAAAGAGATCATACCAATGACAAGGCTTATTCTTTGCATTTTCACAGTATCTAAAGGGAAGAACACTTGTCTCTGATGTAGCAAAATAATCCATTCTCTACATAATAGAAAAATACTTTACATAAACATTTTACAGGGACATAACTTGCTGTAGTCTTTTAGATATTGAATTAAATAAGAAGACAGAAGTAATTTTTTCATAAAAATTCAGTCATTTGTGAATAAATGGCTTAATCTGGGAACTAAAGTTACCGCAGAAATGATGCTGAGGCTGGAGAAGAATGAAACCTAATTCTAAATCTGCAACTTTCTGAATAGCACAGCTAAACTATACTAGGGTTTTATGTTCCAACAAAACCAACCAATTAACATCAATACAGTGACTGGGACACACACACACACACACACACACACACACACACACACACCTAGTCCTCCAAAAATGATTTACAGAAATAAAAAGTTAAAAGAGTATAAGGCTACAGGAGGAGAATACAATAAATAACAGAAAATAGCAAAAGTCAGTATTTGGGGAAGTAGAATGAATAATTTAACCAAATATAAGGTGAGTTCAGACAAAGAGAAAAAGCAGCAAGCTAATGCTTTCTTGTAGAACACTGGACTGAGCTTGGGAACCATGTACTGCAGTTGTTCTAACCTACGGGAGAGATGAAAACGTGTTCCTTATGAATTATAAGCAACCATCTATGTCCCTCAATGTTTTCCCCTTATCTGTCATTTTAGGCCTTTTATCCTTACTTACTCCAGGACAAGATTGGAGGTTTGTTTTCTGGAGAAGTTAAATAGGAAAGGCCTGTGATCGAGTAATTAAGAACAGTCGATTGGTGGATGGAGAAATGGCTCAGTGATTAGGAATACTTGCTATTCTTCCAGACAACCTGTTTGTTTCCTAGCACCCACAAGTCAGTTAATAACTGTCTGTAGCTCCAATCCCAGAGGATCCAAGAGCACAAGGCACCAATGTGATACACAGACACAGATGTAAACAAAACACCCCACACATAAAATAAATAAAATAAAGTATATCTTTAAAAACTTGAATATAAGGACAACTGATGGTAAAATTCTGTACTACGGGATAAATTAGGGGTCTAGGCAGTCAATGGTTCAATTTTTTTAGTATCCATCTTCTACATCAAGTATTTTTGGCATTTTGGGACATTGGTTACTTAAAAAAATACACAGTGTTAATTAGTCTGCCATTCTAGCAATTTCCTATGAATCCTGATAGCTCAAGCATGCAAAGATCATTCAACAATGGGCAAATCTTCAAAGATAAGATGCAAAGTGTTAATGGAGAGGAAGAAGTGGAGGAAAGAAGCACACATAAAACGGAGGAAGAAAACTGACAAGGAAATTACCATGTACTGCACTCACCAAATGAGAGCAAAACTTTAACATATCTAAAAAAAAAAAAAAAAAAAACCCCGAGAGAGATCTTTGTAATACACATTGAAAATGAAAATTATGATAGCATAAGTTAAAAGTTTATGATTATAAAGTCATGGTATTATATAACAATGTGCCCTGAATATGAAATCTTTAGCAGCCTCTTGAACTCTGAGAAGCCAGGGTTACCCACTTGATATCGGCACAAGATTAGGCCCGTGGATGTTCTGTCATGGAAGAACCCCTGCCCAAGGAAATCTAAGAAGTTACTGCTTACTGCTGTCTAACACCCCTGTGAGTAATACTAATTAAACTCATTGGTTCACCAGGCTAGAAATGGCTGGAATTACTTAATCTGTCACATGTGAATAAACATTTATTTTTCTCCGTTGAGACAATATGCAAAAGTTTCAAATATTAAAAAAAGACAGACTACAAAGGAAAACAATAAAATTAGATAAGAAATAAGTTTTTTAATATAGGTTTGAGAGAGAGAGAGACAGAGAGACAGAGAGAGAGAGAGAGAGACAGAGAATTAAAACTGCAAACCAATTTTAATTGTTAAGTTACGGGCACCTCCAAGAGTTCATATATTGATTTTTTCCAAATAATCCACACTAAGGCCATTGCTGTGAGATGATTAAACAACACAAACTAAGAAAATTCCTAAAAATTTTAACAAGGAAGGAAATTTATAAAATATAACACAAGATTGTTGACTGTAATTGAAAGCTAAATTCAGTCATGCAGTACCTTACAGGTCTTAAAGAAAAAGTAACCTCCATATGTAAGGCTGTACCCAGCCCACCTAACAGTTACAAATCTCATCAATAGACAGGAGAGTTTACACATATTTTAGACTTGGGCTTAATATATTTATCTTGTAAATCCTTCTTTTATTTTCTTTCCAGAATTTATTGCATATTTCCCATGACAATGAGGAAAAGCTGGGTATGATAGCAAATATCTATCATCCCACACTCTTAGAGACAGACAAAAATTATATCTACATAGTGCATTCCATTTTAGCCAATATTCTATATAGCAAGATCATGTTTTTAAAAAAAACTGGAGAATGGAAATTTCAAAGAAAGGTGAAGGGAAGATGAGGGTGTTAATTAAGAAGACCAGCTAAGAAAGAACCCAGTACCAGGGACAAGAAACCTCCTTCCCAGTTGTTCATCAGAGTAGTTCAAGAATCTCCCGAATTAGTAGAGGCCTTGGCTTTTGCCCTTGGTTTCTTCCCACGGGTTAAAGAGAAATCTCTATTGCTGAAGACACTCTGTGCAGAGTCAAGCTGGATCTGACCCAAAAGCCTCCTCCTTTTATAGTACCAAAAGGTTCTATGCAATCTGCCAAGGAAGGGAGACAATCAATAGTTCTACCCAGTGTGACACATATGGACCATATGAACCACAGCAACGGTCAGCTTGTCCGAAGGTCTCTAAAGTGCAACCAACAGCTGTAATTGGACCTAAGGCCCATTCAATAGGAGGAAAATCATGCCTCCTACTAGAAACCTAGTGAGGTCATGGATCTTAGGAAACTACTACCAACACTTAACTTGACCAACATAGTATCTAACTGCATCCTAAATGGTACCCTATACCAACAGATGAGTATATCTCTCTCACCCTTCAACAAAGCTTCTCCTTGAAGCAGAGACCATTACAGGAAACCTCAACTGGTCAAAATGTACAGAACAACTGATCATAGGGTTCCCAGCCTCAACAGATACAAAGACAACACAACTCCTGTACCTGGGCCTCTGGTAACATTGCAGGAGATAGAACAGAAAGATTGTAAGAGCCAGAGAACTAGGAAGTCTGCTGTGAGATCAAGTCTCCTAGAAATGACAGGGAAGCTACACCCTTCAGACCTAAATAATATGCCCATCTAAACAAGACATAAAGGATAACACCAATAGACATGCTAATGTGGCAGAGACATAGCCCTGTTCCTAAACAAAGAACTACAGGAAACTAATTATTGCTGAGAGAGAGCTAATTAATCTTCCCCAGGATGGTCCCCCTAATTGGTTATATAAGAGCAAGTGGTTCTCACTGAAATTATGTACATACAAGCAACACTAAATGGATTCAGCAGATTGAATTTGTATATTTATGTATACATACACACACAGAGATATATATGTATATACATACCAATATGAATATAATACTAACAATTAAAGAAAAGGAGGCCATGAACTTGAGAAGGAGCAGAGGGGGCACCAAGAAATGAAGTCTCTTTGTAACTGAAGTATGCAAGGCTCCAAGAGACATTACTCAAAGAACACCAGGGTACATGTATTAGATGAAGAATTTGGGCTCTCCTAGAGTTAGGAAGTAAGTTAATAATTGTTATAAGACAACTAAGATGACAGGAAGTATAAAATATAGGTAAAACTAAAATCACAAAACCAAACAAGATATAGATATCACTAGACCGATAATACTTAAACAATATTTTAGAACTAATAATGATAATATAAATGTGATTTGTCTAAACTGTATGGTAAGTACTTCTTAGGGTGTTCAGTAAATAAGAAAAATTGGAAAGTATCTAAGTATATAAAGGGGTGACAGAGAAAGGGAATAGAGCTAACTGTCTCCTTTAATAACTAGAAGTCCACAGATAATGTGGACAACTAACAACAACAACAAAAAAGTAACTGTGTTACCTTAAAACATAGAATTTAAAAGTCAAATAAATGTAACTAAAATTCTTGCAAATGCTAAATGAAACCAGTTGTATCAGGCAGGGTTCAACTAATTCTCATTCTGTTCCCCCATAGCATTGCATGATATTTAAAATAGATTTAGATGATTAAGAAGTCTTTGCTGTACCAAGAAAACTTGATTTCTTGTCTTTATGTACACGAAACAATGCTTTTGTGATATGTCAAATAAGAATAAAAGCAAGATGCTTTGGGAAATAAACTATCTTGTAAAGATTTGAGGGACAAACTTTGCCAGGTTCTCTCCACATACTTTTGCCTTATCTTGTTTCAGTGTTTGCAAGGAAGGTGTGTGTGTGTGTGTGTGTGTGTGTGTGTGTGTGTATTTGCATGCACATGTATGTGTTCACATGTGCTTACTGAGTTCAGAATAGGGTGTCAGATTCTGCAGGAGCTGACATTACAAGTGGTAGTGAGCCACTTGCCATGTGTGTTAGAAGCTGGACTCAGTCCTGTGAAAGGGTTAAATCCCTTTAATTGCTGAGGCCATCTCTCCAAACTAGGTAGGAAACCTTAAAACTGGATGTTGCACTAAATTGGCGGCAGCCCTAAGGGCTCCTTTCCCCCACTGTTCTAATAGTAGAATGTCATGAACTCTATGTGAAGTTCAAGCCTCTTGAGTAATTTATGCTTTTTGTAGGACCATGGCCAAATTTACAGTTTATTCAAGTGTGTTGGTGTGGGGATGGATGGGTTGTTTAGATCTAGTGAATTCTGCACTTCTCCCCACAGTATGACGTCACAGGATCCCCTACTCATAAACTGTGGATCTTACAAAGACTTCATTGGTGTCTTTTATTTCCTACTGGAAGGCTATAACACAAGCCACACCCACTTTCCAAAGCACCACCCTTGAAGTGTTATCAGACTAATAATTCAAAATAAAGTTGTGCATGCTATAGTTTTTTTCTTTACCTACATTAACTTATCTATGTTATTAATGCCTATAAAACTGTCTTATCTTTTAAGCCTAATTATGTATTTTAATTATGTACAAGTGATTTATGTACATTTTATTACAGACATATATTCACTGCTATAGTCAATCTATCCATAGGCAACATCAAGAAGCTTTCTGTCATCCCTATATTCTATTAAAATGATAAAAAAATAAATTTACCCTAAAAGAGATAATTTTATAGACCACGTAAGCCATTGATATACATATCATCATAGAAAATGTTGTAATTTTCCAAAATAATACTCTCTCCCAAGTAAATAACTCTCTCTCCCAAATAAGAAATTAGGCAGAAGCTACTATTTGCGTCATTACAATACTTTCAATATTTGAACACATTGCGATGAAAGCTTACAGTAAACGTTGAAGGATATTATGATGGGAGGGACAAGCCGGACAGAGAAGACAAATACATTCTCACTCATTTATGGAAACCAAGGCACCAGCCCTGTGGCAGGAATGGGATGCTAGTCACTAGACTTGGGCAAGGGTACAAGTAGGAAAGAAAGAAATTCAAGGGGGTTTTAAGGGCTTCTGTTGGAGGTGGAAGAGCGATGGTTGGCCATGATCAGGGCATCTCATATAAATGGATGGTGCACCACAGCAGATCCTCTTCACGTGTACAACTGATACATGAATAACTGCACTGCACGGTTTAACATTTAAAAAGAAATTGCCAATAGGGCGTCAGTGGGGAATTAGACTGAAGACTGTCAAGTCTAGACATAGAAACACTGAGGAGTAACAAGAAATGATTGTCGGTCATGGAATCCATAGAAGTTCAGCTGACTCCTTTACTCGATGATTCTGTTATTCATTTACACTAAGAATAGAACCTCACATGTATTTTAATGAGCCTTGCTCCCCTCTATCTTTAAAACTCTTTTTTGACCAAGGCAGAGAAAATGGCTCCAGTGGTAAAGTGCTTGACTTGCAAATTGGAGGACTGAGTTTGATCCATACACAAAAGCAATCAGGGTTAGTGGTACACACACGTGCACTCCCAGTACTAGGGAAGCAGAAACAGGTAGTTCCCTGCGACTTGCTAGGGAAGTGGAATCAGGTAGTTTCTGGGACTTTCTAATCACTCAGCCTACCCTGATTCCTAAGTTCCAGGCTAGTGACCAATCCCGTCTCAGGAAATAGAGGTGGATGTAAGGCATAAGAGTAACACCAAAGGCTGTCTATTGTGCACAACATATGCTCTCTCACAAGTGCATGTACACCAGGACAAAAAGAACTACTTATAATTATGAATGACAAAAGGGAAAGAAAACCACATAGTCAAACGTCAGCTATGGTGAGCATAGTCGCAGGAACTATTCCGTGCTCATGAGCTGTCTGGAAAACAATACAGGGGAAGTTGGCTTAATGGCTATCAGTATATTTGACTAAAACATCCAGGATATATACATACATACATATATATATATATATATATATATATACACATATATATACATATATATATACATATATGGCTTGTAAGCTTGAAGAGAGGGGAATCAGTTTCTACAATATTTTAAAGGTAAGACTGACTGTGTGTAATATATTTTAAATATGCTTTAAGAAAGGACTACAAAGGGGCTAGAGAAATGGCTCAGCAGTTAAGGGCATTGCAGCTCTTTCAAAGGACCAGCATTTGGTTCCCAGCATCCACACTGGACAGCTTACAACTATGTATGACTCCAGTTCTAGGGGATCCAATGCCTTCTGGTTTCTATGGACACCTACACACACATACACAGATACACACAAACACACAGAAATACACATACATACACATACACAAAGAGGCACACAGACGCACACATACATACATGCACACATAGAGACACATAAATACACATACATACACATGTAGACATGCAGACACACACATAGACACACACAGAAACACAGAAACAGAGGTACAGACACACACAGACACATAGAGACACACACGAGATACATATACATACACACACAGACACATACAGACACACAGATACAATGCATACACACATAAATAAAAGAACTTTATTCAAAAATTATAAATAAAAGAAATTTGGCTTTCTGTCCATTTATAATCCATTTCTTCTCATAAGTGCACTCTGTATTTTATGAAGCTAGCAAAATTCAACCAGACAACAATTCTTTTGAGACAAACTTTGATGATCATTTAAACTTCAGTAAGGTATTTTTTGCAAATTTGGCCTTAATAACTACAAAAATTAGCACAATTGTCATGACATATCCAACAAAGTAAATATTTCAGTTTGGTATGGCCTGATAAGACATATATTAGCAGAAACTAAAACTGAAAGACATCTATTACTAAAACTGAAAGAAACCTATTACTTTTTTAAAATAAAATAATTTTCAAACTAGTTAAGAGATGTGTGTGTGTATGTGTGTGTGTGTGTGTGTGTTTTATTACCATGGAGCAATGCTAAATAATACATTGGAAGACAATAAAGGAAACTAGGTTAGAAGAATGAAGAAAAAAACAGCACAGTGCACTAGAGAGAAGGGTATAAATATAGACAGGCTGATGGGAAATAAAAAACCACCTTCTATTAGTAGCTGTCAAGCTCTTAACTGTGAGTTCTAAAGAGCTCACGAGTCTTTGGTTGCCAGGAGAAGAGGGCTATGCGCAGGACCATTGTACAGAGCAGCACCATCTGGACAGGATGGATACAAACCAAAAACAGGGCTGATGTAAGGATGGAGGAGGAGGGAAAGTTGGTTGTATATATGTCATCTATCTATATCTATGATATATCTATGATCTATCTATCATCTGTCAATGTACCTACCATGTATAATCTCTATTATCTATCATCTATCAATGTATCTATCATCTGTCATTTCTATCATCTATGTATCATTTATCATCTATCTACCCTCTATCAATGTATTTATCATATATTTATCTATTATCTATCAATGTATCTACCATCTATCATCTATTTATGACCTATCAATGTATCTATCATCTATCAATGTATCTATCTCTCTATCTACCTATCATCACCTCTCTGCCATCTCTATCTCCTTCCTCCTTTCCATTCACACTTAATTCTGATCGACTTTTTCCAAAATAGTTTTTCGTTTCCCCTTTCAACAGATTTGTTAGAATATCCAGTTGAGAAAATTCAGATCAGTGTATCTTTTTCAAAAGAACTAGGTGCATTTTAAGTGACTCTTGAAGCTTATGACATTTTCCAAGGTATTTTCACTGCCTCTTAAGATTCAAAAAGTCATTACTTCCCCTTTGTTAAAAAGAAAAAGAATAAAAGCCAATATTTTTGAGATTTTTTACCACCTGGAGCTGGAAATCTGGTTTAGAGGATTCTAATCATTTAATTTTAGAATTGCCTGTTTACCCTTAATGTGAAGGTCAGAGAAAGTTGCTTGGGAAGTTAAGGGTATCTAATGGCAGTGTATTGGAGCGATTCTTACACTAAAGAAACTTTCCTACAAGGTAACTGAGGATCAAACTACATCTCAGATTCCAAATGCAGTCTCGAGAATAGATCACTTCTTTACAAATCCTTCCATCAATAGACAGCTGAAGAAGCCCTTGGGATATGCTTTGGTTTGATCTGCTAATACAAACTATCTCATTGTCCTGTTGCTATTTCAAAGCTTGTTGTTTTAGCGAAACAAGTCAAGACTTCAAAAGATACTTTTTGCCTGGTGTGTTCCTTAAAGCCAACAACCTTTGAAATGCTCTGGATGATTCTAAATAAATTCAGGAAGACAGGATTCTGACTCCAGACACATATCAGGCTCCCGGAGCTGCTAATCCCTGGAGTGTTTTACTAGCCAGCAGGGGTGTGGCAACTGGATTCTGACCTTTCTGCCCTGAAGGAAGTCCCGTGAGCAGGGGGAGGATCGTCAATTATCTGATGATGACCTGCCTCCAAAACTGGGACATGGGTGACTCGCACAGCGCATCTGTTTAGACACCGTGCACATGACCTGAAAGCACAGGGAACCTGCAATGGAAAACAACCGATTCCTATTCCTTCTCTCACTGGCACAGGTGTCTATGCAACAGGTTTTTGTTTGTTTTGTTTTGTTGAGACGGGTCTCATTATGTAGCCTCAGCTAGCCTCGAACTCCTAGAGATCTGCTGAGGTGAAAGGTTAACACCACCACACACAGCCTATTAAACATATTTTAATACCTACTTTGCTGGGTAACAAGAATAAAAAGACACGCTCTCTGCTGTCATGGGATCTATAATCAAGTGACAAAGACAGACATTAAATATTAATCCAATAGTTTTCAAAGTTCATTATTTCTGCATCGCTTCAAGAACTAAAAAGGAAAAATATGGAGCTAGAAGAAAACATATAAAACTGGACTTTTCTTTCTTATTTTCTTTTCTTTTGATAGAGTTTATGAAGTGCCTTCTCATGCAAAAGTTTACAAAGCTGAAAAGACAGCCTTACAAGGAAAGGCAGGGTGTCTGTATGTCTTTGTGTGTGTGTGTGTGTGTGTGTGTGTGTGTGTGTGTGCATGCCTGTGTGTGTCTGTCTCTGTGTGTGTGTATGTGTGAGTGCATATGTGTGTGCATGTGTGAGTGCATGTTTGTGTGTGTGTGTGTGTGTGTGTGTGTGTGTGTGTATTAGCATCTATTTCAAGTAAAGAGCCAGAGGCCACACATCCTCAGTGTGTCTTACATGGTTTGGTAAAGTAGACCACGAACCATGAATAAACTTCCTTGTCTTTTTTCCCATGCTCCTTTTCTCTCACCATCTTGCCTGTCATTTTCATGTAGCTATCTTTTTTAAAAGGCAGTAATTGAGGAAAATGGCTATCTTGTCTGCTTTATTGGTTCTCCTGAACAAGAGCCAATAAGTGGTGCTTTATTACCATAGGATTCTGAACTTAGAGTCACTTTCTCGGGTGTATCAGTTACTGTTCTAAGTTGCCATGAAAAAAGAAAAAACATCACCAAGTAAATTATAGAAGAAAGGATTCGCTTGGAATTGCTGTTGTAAGGAGCCACGATATCAGGGAAAACATGGCGGCAGGCGGCAGGCACTGGAGCCCAGAACAGCAGGTGTGGGAGCTGGAAGAGCACACTAAGGGATCACATCTCGAACCGGGAGCAAGAAGTCAAAGCAAAGGAACTGGGAGTAGAGTGAGTCCTTGTACTCTCAAATCCCACCCCCACTGGCATACTTCCTCCAACAAGGCCATACCTCCTAAACCTCCCCCCAAACTGTGCCACCAAGCATTAAAATGCCCAAAACTACAGGGGAAATTTACCATTCAAACCATGACACCAGAGTTACCTAGCCACTTTTAGTATAAAGCTAAAGCATTAAGTGAAGTATGAAATGTCTATTTTTCAAAAAAAAAAAAAAAATCCAGTAACTACCACTTTAGTGTGAAAGAGCTCCTCTTTGGCTTTTCCACTGTTTTCTTTCCCCTAATTGAAAGAAATTAAAATAATCACACCTACGAAGTATCAACAGTGAACGAGGAGATGGTACATGCATGCGATCCTACGCAGTAGACTGAAGCAGGACAGTAACCTCAGAGTCTATACTAGCCTGGGCTACAGAGTGAGACCTTGGAGAGAGAGACAGGAGAGGGGAGAGGAAGAGACAGAGTAAGAAAGAGGAGGGAAGAAAGAAGGGAGAGGAAAAAGAGAGAGGGGAGAAATATGAATGAGAGGAATAAAGAGGAAGGGAGGGGATAAAGGAGATAGAAGGGAGAGAGGAGAACGAGAAGAGATAAGAGATGGGGAGGGAGAGAGAGGAAGGAAGAGGAGGAGAGAATGAGAATTGAGAGGAGAGAGGGAGACAGGCTATAGAGAAGAGAAAGAGAAAAATGTTTCTTTTTTTTTCCTTTTTTTCCCCCATTAGATAATTTATTTACATTTCAAATGTTATCCCTTTCTGGTTTCCCCTCTGAAAACACCCTATTCCATCCCCGCCCTCACTGATAACCAACCCACCAACTCCCACTTCCCTGTCCTGGCCTTCCCTTCTACTGGGGCACCAAGCCTTCTCAGGACCAAGGGCCTCTCCTCTCAATGATGTCCTACAGGGCCATCCTCTGCTACAAATGTATCTGGAGTCTTGGGCCCCTCCATGTGTACTTTTTTGGATTCGGGACTCATTTATCAATGAGTGCATACCATGTGTGTTCTTTTGTGACTGGGTTACTTAATTCAGGATAATATTTTCTAGTTCCATCCACTTGCCTAAAAACTTCATGAATTCATTGTTTTTAAATATACCACATTTTCTGTATCCATTCCTCTGTTAAGGGACATCTGGGTTCTTCCCAGCTTCTGGATATTATAAATAAGGCTGCTATGAACATAGTAGAGCATGTATCCTTATTACATGTTGCAGAATCTTCAGGATATATGCCCAGGAGTGGTATATCTGGATCCTCTAGTAGTACTACATCCAATTTTCTGAGGAACCACCAAACTGATATCCAGAGTGGTTGTACCAGCTTGCAATCCCACTAGCAGTGGAGGAGTGTTCCTCTTTCTCCACATCCTTGCCAGCACCTGCTGTCACCTGAGTTTTTGATCTTAGCCATTCTGACCCAGAATAGTGAAAACAATTCTCAACAATAAAAGAACTTCTGGGAGAATCAGCATCTAGGACCTCAAGCTGTACTACAGAGCAATAGTGATAAAAACTGCGTGGTATTGGTACAGTGACAGGCAGATAGATAATAAACTGGATTAAAGACCCAGAAATGAACCCACACACCTATGGTCACTTGATATTTGACAAAGGAGCTAAACCCATCCAGTGGAAAAAAGATAGCCTTTTCAACAAATGGTGCTGGCTCAACTGGCAATTAGCATGCAGAAAACTACAAATCTATCCATTCTTGCCTCCTTGTACAAAAATCAGGTCCAAGTGTATCAAGGACTTCCACATAAAACCAGACACACAGAAACTAATAGAACAGAAAGTGGGGAAGACCCTGGAGGACATGGGCACAGGGGAAATTTTCCTGAGCAGAACACCAATGGCTTATGTTCTAAAATCAAGTATTGACAAATGGGACCTCATAAAATTACAAAGTTTCTGTAAGGCAAAGGACACTGTCAATAGGACGAAACGGCAACCAACAAATTGGGAAAAGATCTTCCTACCCTACATCCAATAGAGGGCTAATATCCATTATATACAAAGAACTCAAGTAGTTAGACTCCAGAGAACCAAATAACCAGAGAACCAAATAACCCTATTTAAAAATGTGTACAGAGCTAAACAAAGAATTCTCAACTGAGGTATACCAAATGGCTAAGAAGTACCTAAAGAAATGCTCATCATTCTTAGTCATTAGGGAAATGCAAATGAAAACAACCCTGAGATTCTACCTCACACCAGTCAGAATGGCTAAGAAAGAATGTTTCAATATCTCAAATGGGCATGCGACTGGAAGTTCTGTTTTCTTAGATTTCAATCCTTATGAAATGAATAAATATATACATAGGTTTTTTTTGGTAACAGCTTCAAATAATGGAGAAAAAACATGAAAACATTACTGTCATTCTTCACCCAGCACACTTTGCCAGAAGCAGACACTTAATACCATTAAACACGCCATTCCTTCAGAAATTGTTTTTGCACATTATACTTTGCATACTATATGAATAACTGTATATATGTTAATAACATTGCTATTCTCAGACATCAGCATGTTTAAGTGTATATATGGGCCTAGAGAGATGGCTCAGCGGTTAATAGCACTGACTGCTCTTCTGACGGTCCTGAGTTCAAATCCCAGTAACCACATGGTGGCTTATGACCATCCGTAATGAGATCTGACACCCTCTTCTGGAGTGTCTGAAGACAGATATAGTGTACTTACATATAATAAATAAATATTAATAAATAAATAAATAAGTGATAAATAAATATGTAATTATTCATGGTATTTATAGTCCATAAATTAATTAACTTTGTCTCGTCATATGCTATTTATTTAAAAAAAATTCAGTAATAGAGATTAGACCTGTAGCCTCATGTATTTCAGGCAATCACTGAATCCTTAAGCTCTATTACCTAGACTTTTCTTATTTTTACTCTTTCAAACTGTAAGAAGAAGATTTCACTAAGTGGTCCATGGTGGCCAAGAACCCAGTCTGTAACTCAAATAAGTCTTGAGCTTAGAATTATCCTGCCTTGTCTCCTAGGATCTGTGTCTAACAGGTGTCCTCATACCTGGCTACAATTTCTTGACACTACAGTATCATGACATATATACTTGTTCAAGATTTTGTGCATACATATGACTATCACAACTATACAATAGTTATCTAATAGAATCTGCAGGTCACACTATCTGTACAAATCTCTGTGTTCTAAAACTCTATATATCCTGACCCTGAGATGAGCCTAAGAATGTGACTGCCACCCTTTATGATGTTTGTAATGTGCTGGCGAAAGAGTATCTTCATTGTTAGCTAACTTCTATCCAAATGATTAGAAGTGACATTATCATTTGTATTTATATTGCATTATATTATTTATATTATCAACTGAACAAAATTCATTTTTTGGCAATAATTACTAATTGGTATTTATCAGCTCCACTGTGGGCAATAAACCTCAGGACCAACATCAGCCTTCCACAAAGTGCCTTCTCAGCTCCTATCTCTACAGAGTTGCTTAATGTACTGACTAAAGGCAATTGACTTAGTTAAGATTTCCTGCTATGTCGAAACACCATAACCAAGGCAACTCTTATAAAGGACAACATTTAATTGGGACTGGCTTATAGGCTCAGAGGTTCAGTCCATTATCGTCAAGGTAGAAGCATGGCAGTGTCCAGGCAGATATGTGGCTGGAGGAACTGGGAGTTCTACATCTTCATTCAAAAGCAGACGGAAGACTCTCTTTCAGGCAGCTAGGGTGAGATTTTGTTGTTGTTTTTTGGGTTTTTTTGTTTTTTGGAGACAGAGATTCTCTGTATAATCCTGGCTGTCCTGGAACTCACTCTGTAGACCAGGCTGGCTTCGAACTCAGAAATCTGCCTGCCTCTGCCTCCCTGTCCAATTTAGGATGAGGATCTTAAAGCCCGTGTCCACAGTGATACATTTCTTCCAACAAGTCCACAGGTAATCTAACAGGGATACACTTCCAAATAGAACCACTCCCTGGGCCAAGCATATTCGAACCACCACAGCAATCAAATGTATAATTAGAAGCAATAACAGAAAAATCCTATTTTTCCCTTTGCACAAAGCAAATGACTCGACCAACACTTGCTGAACTTCTGTGTACATCCCTAGAAAATGTCTCCAACACAATGGAGCTCTAAATTTTTATAGGATTTTTTTTTCTGTCTTCTGGCGTACACACCAAATAGTCACTGGTAATTGAAAGAATCTTAAATTGCTACTATTTCATGTTCTCCCAATTCAAGCTAGATGATATAATCAACGTAATGGACTAATAACATAATGTCACCTAGAATAAAAGGCTGATCAAAGTCCCTGACAGTAAAATTATAAACAAGACTTATAGGGTTGCTATAGCCCTGAGACAGGATAATGATGATGTAATAGTAGCCCTGCCCATGGGATGCGAATTGCTCTAAGGAGAGCAAAGTGGCATATGAGATGAAGATAAAGCATTTGCCACACCAATATCTAGGTCTACGGGAGGCAGAGAGTGAATTCATTCAACACGCCAGCAATAAAGAGCACATTTTGGTTCAGTAGCCACTACTGAAGTTATATAAAGTGGGCATTCCTCCAAAATCATCTGTCTTTCTTTGTAGACAAAATGAGGAAGTTGAATCGAGTAAGCTGGGGAAATCGTTGCTTCTGTATCACACAGGTGTGTGATATCGTTAATTATCACAGCAAATCCGCTGAAAAGGCAGAATTGCCTTTGGGTTGCTACTTCTTTTATTGAAGCCAGTTCTAGTGGCTTCCAAGATTATATGGCACTTTGTATCATCATACATATTATTGAGTATATAATTTTCCAAAATTTGTAGGGAAGATTTGCAGACATGCTAGGCCAGTGGACTTCAATTACCTGACCTCAGTAAGTCACTATTTTGAATATGGATCATGCTGCTGACAGTCTCCAGAAATACATATTTTTAAGATTGCTTAATAATCCCTTAAAACCTAGTTATATATACTTCCCTAATGAATTGTCATCTTGTGATTTCAGATCCCATCTGAAATCTATAAATTATGACCACATAGCAAGATCCTTCCCCCAACATGATCAGAATTCCCTTTGACTCAAGGTTCTCTAAACCTGTTATCCCTCAGCGGAGAATTAGTTGATGCATCTATTTTAAAGTTCTACTGGGACAACTCAAGGTGGCTTTCAAAAAAATACTGGATTTTTTTATTTATCTATTTCAGACTGGAGCAGTCTGCCAATGGACTTCAGTTCTAAGGATGTCATTATTATCTACCCAATGTCAGGGTCTCTGTTGGTCAAATTTTCTTAGTCAGTGCATTAGCCCTGCTGCCTGATATGATTATCATATCCACACCATGTATTAACCACGTACTGAGGTTCAACTGAGGTTCACCAGGTAACGTTGTACAGTTCCCACTATCCCCACTGAGTTCCTACTTACATCTGCCGGTTTCCCATTTCGATAATGACACCTAGAAGATGAATTTTTTTTTTTTGTAACGAGGCTTGTTCAGCTTAAAATTCCACAGCCTACCAATACAGAACTGCATAGTACCAGTTCTGGTGAGAGTTTAACGGTGGATAGGAGCATGCTGGGAGCATGTGCAAGAGGGAAAAATCGCATGATGAGGAAGGAAGCTGACGTAAGGGTGAGGCAGGACTTCCCTAGTTCTCATCTTTTCAAATGTCACATCTGCTTCTGTTATCACCGTCAATGCGTTGGAAACATGGTCCAACACATGCACCTTTGGGAGCGCCTACAAATCCCATCGTCCTTATAGCACTGGCCTATAGAGGCATCCTCCACAGGTCTCCTTGAGGAGGCCCATTACCATAGTTTTCTTCAGTTTTGCACAGCTTCAATGCAAAATGCAGCCTGCCCTTGAGAATTTGCGCAAGATAAAAAGGGACGAATGAGAAGATCTTCCATGATAACTCTCTCCGGTACTCTAACATCCCTATCCTTTTAGACACGTTCACTCATAGGACATCAAGAAAACTCTGGGGGGCTTAGAGGGGTGACTCCGCTGTTAAGAGCACTCGCTGCTCTTGCAGAAGGCAAGAGTTTGCGCAACACATCAGGTGGGTCACAAAATCTATAACACAAGCTCTAGGGGATCTAATGTCTCCTGCCTCTATAGGTAAACACATACATAAGTAAAATAAACCATGTTTAAACTGAGAGAGAGAGAGAGAGAGAGAGAGAGAGAGAGAGAGAGAGAGAGAGAGAGAGAGAGAGAGAGCGCTCTGGAATTTTGACTTGATTTGGTATAAATGATCTTTGGACCTAGGCTTCTGTCAATCAATCAAGCAGGCAGTCAGCTCTCCTCCCTGCTGTTTCTCAGGTACATGGGGAACTTAGGTCTGAGAAGTTTCCGAAGAAGTCCCCAAGCATATGTCCCAGTCAGTGTGAAATAGGGGAATGTACAAGAAACGAAGCATGACCTTCTGCTCCAGCATGCCAAGGAGTAGGCTAGTGTACACTCATCGGAGGTTTGTGGCCCTTTGACCAAAGGGCTGCTGGGAAGTACTTCTTAAGTAGGAGAACGAGGAGTGTGAATGACCGCTGATATAGAAAGGGGAAACACGGTGGCCGCTTGCGGGCATGTGGAGTGGCAGCAGAACCTCGCGCGCGGGAGGCTGGAGGCCGCTAGAGGGACACACACCCCTCCGCTCTCACGGAGTCAGCGGATGAGTGCCTGGCCTCAGACAGGATGCATTATTCCTGTGGACTCCTGAAGCCAGGCCTCAATGCTAGAGAAGCAAAGGGCAGTGGATGATGTGACTGGTCTGAAGCAGCCTTTGGCTGAATTCAAATCAGATCTGGAGTGGGTTGAAAAGTGACCCTGGGTCCAGTGCCAGAAGTCAGTGAAACCCAGTCAACACCCCAGAACCAGGACCTGAAGAAAGGTGTTAATCCAGAAGATGACTTCCAGAGGGAAGAGAGTTTCTACCGCCCAGGCCCGGGCTGCAGGGCTTGTAGTATTGTCCCGACTTCATCAGCTCCAAGTCCCTACGAAGCGGCCCACCGATTATTTGGGGAAAAAAAAAAAGGCCAAGTCTGATCAGCAGCTGCGAAAGATTTGACAGAAGCTGCAGACTAAACAGGCCGCCATGGAGAAATCTGAAAAGGCCGAGCAACTTCGAGCGCAAACTAAGGTCCTTCAGAAGAGGCAGCCCTCTGGACCTTTCTGGTACTTCTTGATGGCGTTCATCATCTGTGCTTTCTCCCGCTGCCTCTTCTCCTGGGCATATACCCAGAGGATTCCCCTGCATACAATAAAGACACATGCTCCACTATGTTTATAGCAGCCTTGTTTATAATAGCCAGAAATTGGAAGGAGCCCAAATATCCCTCAAAGGAGGAATGGATACAGAAAATGTGGTATATTTATACAATGGAATACTACTCAGCAATTAAAAATAATGAATTCATGCAATTTGTAGGTAAATGGTTAGATCTGGAAAATATCATCCTAAGTGAGTTAACCCAATCACAAAAGAATACACATGAAATGCAATCACTGATAAGTGGATACTAACGAGCCCAGAAGCCCTAAATACTTAAGGCACAATTAGCAAGTCAAATGATTCCCAAGAAGAAGAAAGGAGAGGACCCTGGGTCTGAAAAGATTGGATCCAGTTTTGTAGACCCAGAACAGAGAAATCGGGGGGGGGGGATGATTGGGGAATGGTTGGAGGGGGAGAGGAATTATGGGACGTATGGTGGGGGGGGGACTGGGAAAGGGGAAAGCCTTTGGAATGTAAACATAGAATATAGAAAATAAAAATTTAAAAAAAAATCAACCAAAAAAGAAGAAGAAGAAGAAGAAGAAGAAGAAGAAGAAGAAGAAGAAGAAGAAGAAGAAGAAGAAGAACCAGAAAGGCTTCTCCGATAAGATGGATTTCTTTTAGGGCGATCAGAGAGGCCTGTGGAACGCGGGTACAAAGGCAGGAGCTAAAGGCCAGCAGATGAGTAAAGGGCCCAACGCCAAACGAAGATACACAAATCAGAAGTTTGGTTTTGGTGGAAAAAAAAGAAAGGCTCCAAATGGAACACTCGAAAGAGCCACAAGGATATCTCCAGCTTCCGAGCCAAGGTGGTTCACGGCAAGGGTGTGTGTTATATGCATTCATGTGTGTGCAGGTAGGAAGTGTTGGTTTTTCCACGCAGTTCCTGCAGCCCACGCGAGTCACCTGTATGCCTGCCCCTCCGACAGTTCCACGTGGCTTTATTTAAGATGGGGTACAGGTGAGCGGGCGGGAAGAAGGCAGGGAATGAAGAAAAGGAGAGAGAGGGGAAGAAACGCTACCCTTTTATATGGGTGGTAATGTAAATTACAGGTGAAAAGGTAGGCCCATTGAATTCTGGGTACATGGTGGCCGTTGCCTTGGTAACGGGCCTATGCTTGTGGTGCAGTGCTAGTTGTCGCCTATATGACGTCACAGGTCTCGGAACCAACAGGAAGACCCTTGTGTACATACAGACATGTAGAGACCTGAGGTCAACATCAGGTGTCTTCCCCTGTTTCTATCTACCTTATTTTCTCTCACACTGAACGTGTAGCTCACCTGGTTGGCTACAGTGACTGGCCAGGCTTCTTCTTTTATTTGGCCCCCATTCTCTAGACCACCAAACTCAGCTTTTCCCTCTGGTTCTGGGAACCAGACTGAGCCCTCTCTCTGTCCAGGAAACACATCTTTCTGCTAAATTCCCTGTCTTTGAATAGAATGTATAACAAGTACTTTTTCAATGGTTGGGTTTCTTTCTTCTTCTTTTTTTTTTTTTTATAAGTTTCTCACCAATTCTAAGAAAAAAAATGTTAATTGAATCATCACTGAGTAGATAAAAATCTAAATTTAGTTGTCGTAACTGTCAGGCCACTTAGAGACCAAATAATTCACACCCTACTAATTGCTTTTGTGTTCGTCTATCCAAGAGGCATGAGTCACAGCTCAGAAAATCGTAATTATGAATGGCTTACACCTTGCTGATGACAGACTTCTGTGTTGTTCTTACAAAAACTTCCCAAAATGTAGTCCTCTCAAAGTAATTTCAACTTTCTATGATTTGTGTTTATCTGATAAACCTCCGTCTTTTCTCAAAAATATATGACCCAGGGGCCTCACCTTACCGGTCTTTCTTTCCTTAGCCTAAGGTTGTCACAGAGCCAGGAAAATGGAGTTTTTAAACTTTTCTTTTGCTGCAGAGTGTCAACGCTGTGATGACAGATTAACCCAAAGACATGACTGCTGAAGCTCTGTACTAGGAATATGCAACCCCCCCAAGTGAGGAACCCAAAAATACTGTGAACAAAAATGGTGGCATAAAAACCCATGTAGTGTGTGTGTGTGTGTGTGTGTGTGTGTGTGTGTACATATATATATATATGTTTAGAACGTTCTAATTGAAATTCTAATAGAAATAGAAATTTCTAATTTCTAGGTTCTTTGAATTGCATGTGAACGATGAAGATTCCTTTCAAGACAGAGGAAGAAGAATTCATAGAAAGGCACCTCGCTGAATACCAAAGGACCTAGCAATACAGTCTGCAGCTTATGATTCTACTGTTACCTATACCACTAAATATGGAGGCTTTTCTTAAGCCTTACCATGCTAGTACTTCCTCTTTATCTCGAAGCTTAAGCCAAACCTCTCAAATGAATCTTTAAAGGCTAAAACAACTAGCATGTAGACTCATTGGAGTACATATTCCCCCAACTGCATTCTCTTTCGCAACCTTGTTGTCCGGGCTCGGGACCACCCTGGGCTAGGCACAGGGTGTTTTCCAAGAGTTAAACCATAAAGACTAATCTTTGGCTCTTGTAAAATGACTCCCAAAGACTTTCTATCACACACTTCTGGGAATCTCGGGTTAAGGAATGATTGACGCGTAATTAAAGCAGAGTTCGTGTATTTATTCTGCAGAGGGAGTGGTAGCACCAACTGTCTGGAACATTATTCCAAGTGGGAGGATCCAGCAGCAGGGATCAATCTTTCTGCTGAGTCAAATGTTGGCCTCTCTTCTGAGGATCCTGATCTACAGGCATCCAGGCGAGCTATGTACAAGGATAGCTTTTGTCTTGTGCTGACCTTTCTAGAAGACGAGAGTAAAAATGTCAGTACTTTTTTTCCTTTTAAGTCAGAAACTACCTTTCCTCACTGCCATTAATATTTATAAATTAGCATAAATGTAGTGTTCCTAAAGTACTCTAAGGTCTTAGAAGATAAGTTATAGAACTCTGTTTTTCCTATGTGGAAATATGCATACGAATAGCTAAGAGAAGGGGCTGTGTTTACTGGAAGTCAGAGTCCGGAAGAAAAGAATAACTACTCCATTATTTTTAAGTGATCACAAGAAAGCATACACTTCTGAAAGCATCGTCATGAAGTAGACTTGAACTCCAGGCCTGCTGTAATTTATTTATCGTATTAAAGTCTTTGGGATCCTAATTAATTTTTCTTACTTGGAGCCCTTTTGTGCTTCATGTAACACATCCAAGGTAATTTTAATGATGTAATTTAGATTGAAACATCTTAGAATTGAGCCGTCTCTGCAATAAGAATACTAAATTTTCCAAATAAATTCCCACACTGTATGAAGTATTTGATGAGTGTGTCTTATGTGAAGTGAATCTTACCTCCACTCTTCCCCTCTGTCTCCTCCCCTTCCCCCTCTTCCCTTCTCTTCCTTTCCCTCCCCTCTCCTTCACCTTCCCTTCTTTCCCTATTTCCCTGCTTCTCTTCTCCCCAATTTAATTGTATTGTTTATTGTGATAGTAAGTAACATTACAGTTTTTAAGGGTAGCGTCTGCACCACGCTCTCCTGTTGCTCTAAATTGTTTCCTACAGAATAACACAAACCATGCCCCACCCCCCCAAGCCCGCCCCTCCCCCATGTATCCATCCTCACAAGCTTCCAGTGATCTCATTCTTACTAAGAAATACAGGCAGTTTAAGCCAGAAGACAATTCTCTTCAAAGCAGGGATTAGCAATGCCGGTGTCAGGCACTCTGGGTCAGTTGTAAATGTCACATGACAAAGGGAGGGAACCGTTGACAAAAGTGACTGTTTAATAAGCTCACGGGTTTAACCATTTGCATGCCCATAGGAAGAACATGCACAGTGCAAATCTCGCTGATGGCTTCATTTTGCATTCATGCAGAAATTAAAATCTTACTGTCAGGGTCCTCTTATTACAGGAAATTAGCTTCCTAGATGAAGATTATTAAGAATATTTCATAATCCTTTTTTGTTGCCAAGGTCAAGAACCAGGAAGCATGGAGTTAAACAGACCACAATCAGTAAGGTAGGACTTGGTTACCAAGCATGGGACAGGATCAGACAGGCTAGGAACCTGCTGGGCACAACGCTTCCTGGTCCTGAAAATACAGGTCAATAATCAGAGCTCAGAGCTGAGCCCTGTGCAGAATGAACCGGCCCAAGAGGCAGGGGCTAGACAGAAGGCAAAAGTGAAGAAAAGATTTTACTCACTGTAGTTACTTGAGAACGGGGAGATGCAGACTAATGATTGGCAGTGACTGATGTCAAGTATTCTTTTCAGGGGCTAGAGCGATGGGTAGGGGGTTAAGAGAGCTTTCTGCTCTTCTGAAAGGCCCACCTGTTCAGTTTCCTTTACCTACATAAAGAAGCCCACAGCCCCAGGGGAGTCATCATCATCTACTTGTGGTCTCTGAGGGCACCCTCACTCAAGAGACATACATTTAAACACATACACAACACATATACACATACACACACACACACACACACACACACACACGCACGCACGCACGCACGCACGCACGCACGCACGCACACACACACACACACACACACACACACACCTTTTCATAGACACATGCACAGGCATAATTCTTTTCATTGATCAAATCTGTCATGGACGCCGTGTGGTAGAACAGGTATTGCTCTCATCTTTCTAAAGCCTAGGATAAAACTTCAGTGTTTGATAATCTTCAATTTAAAAAAAAATACTTGAAAAGAAAAAAAAACCTATTTCAAAATCTTGTCTGTAAGGTTGTTAACAAGGAAATGTTACCAGAGGCAGCTAAATGAACACAGTCAAGCCATATGCCACTTCCCCCCCATACTTAATACGTTTTTTGTTAAAACACCTAAGATTGTGTGTGAAAACTAATTGGTTCATCTATTCTTGCTTCAAATAAGTATCGAGTCTGGATCGAAGAAGTAGAAGAAGTAGACTCGGGGATCTTCAGATGATAGGGGGAGATTAATATGGGGCTTCCTAGAACAGTGGCCATGGTTCCAGTCCAGACAATTGTTAGAGGCAAGTGTTTTAAATGCTGCTCATAGGTTGACTAAGTCTGTGAATGTTGCTAACAGATTAAGAACTGATGTCTGCATTAAGTCCTGGAGAGCCTTCGTGATTCTGGCAGGATCAGTCATTTAATTGGAGATGAAGGGGCAAAAGTCTGGTGGGAGGAAGTTGGAGCTTAAGTAGACACAAAAAAAGCATGGGTTTCTAGAATATTCCAAATCTCCAAGATCTCTGGAGAGGAGAAAAATGGGGCAGTGGGTAAGTGTGAGTCCTGTCAAAAGAGGGTTTTTAAGATGGGTTAGCTGAATTTCATCCCTGACGGGGCACATGTCCGTGGGAGCAGGATCCTGTTCTACTACACAGCAGAAAAGCAACTCAAGAAATACATGAATTTTAAAACCCGCCCCCCCCCCAAGTCAAGATCTTGAGTTTCTTCTTCATTAGTTTCCAGATATGTTCATTCTGACCTGGTGTCTCTTGATGCTTAGTTCTGATTATGATGGAAGGCAAATGAAGGGCTAATGCCGACATGTGTTGGACATGTAGTTAAATTTAGAGAAAGGTTTTCTTCAGTCTTCATAGTCACTCAGGGTACCTGAAGTGGGTAGAAATGTAAGGGGTATAGAAAAGTTTTCCACTCCTTCCTATTCCTTTTCTTTTCCTCTGAGAGACGGGCTGGCTGTGTGCAGGCCATTGTGTGCTGAAGATAAACATGGCCTGCCTGATTATCCAGAAGATAACCTTGCTTCCCTTCATGAGAGATCTTGAATCTTTGAGCTCGTCAGTGAGGAGTGTAGGATCAGTCCCTTCCTTCCATGTGAAGCACTTTGACATTTAAAGAGTTCGTGGAACCAAGAAAAAAGGTAAGCCCTATTATTGCAAGAAAGAAAATGCTGTAACCCTCATGGAATGTTCCTGGAGTCCTGCCATGCAGAGAAAGGGATGTGTCCTGGGTGGCAAGAAGAGGTGATAGTCACCCTGGTGATGAGTCGTCCATCAAGTCCTTTGAGGTCTGTGATCATAGATCATCTAGGCAATGAAGGGCCAGGCTCCTTGCAGGCTGGGCTCCAGGACTGGTAGCCCTGACTACCCTCTCATCATCCACATCATGTGATCAAAAGGGATTAAGTGAATCCAGTCCTTCCTTTGCTCTCTCTCCTCAAAAGAGTAAAACAGACTCTGGCAAATATTTGCTTAAGACAGATCCTTTCTGATAACCAAACTGGATGGCTTTCAGAGCAACCACAGGGGTAGGATTAGAATTGTCTGGGTGACTTGAAGGAGGTGGTTGAGGAAGGGAAGTTGGGTGTTACCATGGAAAGCAGGAATCCTGCTCTACTGGTAAGTTAGCCTCTGCCACTTAGGAATCTCTTAATTGCCACAAAGCCCGGTTTCTGGGTAAACACAATGGAACTCAGTATTTTTTGAAGAAAGGGGAAGGGCAAAGAGCAGAGAAACAGCCTTCTCACCTGGGGGAAAACTTAGCAGGTCCTCCCCAGGGAGAAAGGAGATTCCATGGCATACGATTTAGCAGGGCCCCTGTGCAGGGTTATGGAGTCATTGAGTTAGCAAATTATCACACTGAAAGGTCATACAAGCACATAAAAGACCCTGGTATATTCAGAATCGCCCCAGCTGAATGCTCCAGCCATCTTAATGGGGAGGAAAGAATACATTGAATAACTTAGCTACTCAGGGTAGTTCTAGGTTAAAAAGCGATACAACTTCCCTCTTCGGTTTTTACTAGAAAACATCTCCAAGAGAGAAGCTAACTGTCTGTCTATTGTCAAAGCAGCGTGGCTAGACAGCTTTGGCTTAGCTGAGGGCCACTGACTAAATTTAACACCAGGCCTTCTTGTTCTGGAAGCGGAAGGACAGCAGCAGTGTGGATGCTCTGCCCTACTTCGTTTAAATCCATTTTTAATTATAGCATATGCACAACAGTCACAGCAGAGGGGGATTGCAATGGACTGTTCCAGCAGGTATCAGCTTGTTTCCAGCCCAATAGGTGGTTTTTTTTTTCTTTTCTCACCCCACAGCCTTTTTTTTTATCTTGAAGAAGCCCCAGGTTTGAAAGGATATTCCTCATCTTGTCCACTTACTTAGTTTTCTAAGACATTAAAAAAGCTTTTAAGCCTAGAGTAAATAAGGCAAAACGAGGGCTATTAGTATTTTGTCTCTTTTTTTCAAATATAGTGCAAAAAATGGGGAAATGGAGAATTTGCATATTTTAAAAAATAATTTCTTATAATG
The DNA here is from genome assembly GCA_964023405.1 of Apodemus agrarius. Taxonomy (NCBI): domain Eukaryota; kingdom Metazoa; phylum Chordata; class Mammalia; order Rodentia; family Muridae; genus Apodemus; species Apodemus agrarius. The sequence goes on from OZ030014.1 coordinate 69,809,930, forward strand.
GTCTAGGGTTCTGTAAAATCTTAATGTTTTGATGATGAGGAAAATGTTGTTTCTAATATCAAACAGGTAAAATAAATAATAAGATTGGTTCATTTATTTCCAGATTTATTATAGGTGGGGATATACATTATTTCTGTATTATTCCTGTTTTATTATTATTAATTATTATTATTAATTGATATAGTACTTTTCATTTTCTCTGGGTGCTTCTGCATATGTGGGCATGTAGAAACTGGAAGACAACCTGGAATTTCATTCCTCAAGTAGAATCCATCATTTTGCAACAAGGGCACATTGGCCTGAAACCCTTTAGATAGACTAGGTCAGACTCAGGGACCTGCTAGTTTCTACCTCACCAGTACTAGGATAATAAGTGTACACCAGCAGGTAGCTCTTTTTACGTGGGCTCTGGGTTCACATATTTCAAGTTCACATGCTTGCAAGGCAACCAAGTCATCTCCCAGCCCCTACTTTTCGATATATAAAACACTTTAGAAGAAAAAAAAAAGAATGGTAATTCAGATCGAGCGACTTGCTTAAAGTCATGAAATAGCTAGTTATACATGGGAGAGTCAGAATTTGAATACGGGTCTTCAACTCAAATTTATCCAAGTGCAAGAAACACTGTCAAATTTTCAACTTTCCACCTTTTCGTATTTTACTCAAATCTCTTTTTCCAGAAGTACATAGATTAACTGTGGCGTTGAACAATTTTTCACTGGGACTAATGTTATTTTCTATCTCCTTAAAGCCTGCCAAACAGTAACCAGGTCTAAAGCATTAAAGGCAGTCTACTGGTTAGAATATGCTTTCTTGGACTACCTAATATATGAAGTCCTTGATTCATAAATCTACAAAATGGGAATTATAATTGCAACTCCTAGTAGAAATATTTAGATACATTGGAACAAAATGTATTTATTATTCTAAAAACAGCTGACGGAGTTTTATTGAAAATGTCATTACTGCTCTAGGAACTTTTCCAGTAATACTCAGCAGTAGATTTAGCAAAAGAAAGATATAAGCAGACCCTCTTTAAGTATGAAAGCGAATAACTAACACTGCACAAGGATAAAGCGGCTTTTCATTTCTCTGCTGTGTGATAAGAGGAGAATATCAAGCAATTTTTGTTAGGATAATTGCATTTTGGAATGTGAAATTTCAAACTTAACTTGACCTTTGGGTTTTTGAGTTTGTCTACTTTTGGCATAAGATAATTTCCTGACTCTAAAGACACCAGGCGGCTCTTACCAACGAATATTTTAATTATTCAAGTTGCATAAATGACTTGAAACCATATGGAACCAATTTCCCACGCAATGCTCATTGGTTAGAAAATTGTGAGAGAGATGGCTTTGCTATACATGGAGTTGAATTCCTTGAACTTCAGACTTCACAGGTTTGGGCAAAGCCAGATCTCTGTGAGGTCTTCTGCCATTCAGAGGGGTCCATACTCCTGCTCTTAATCTGAACTATTTTAAACATTCTCTTTTTTTTTTGCCTGCATGAAAATCAGCTTCTGCCTGTACAATAGCATTAATAACATCATATTTCCCGTACCTGTCAAGACACATTCTTATTTGTATCTCTTGAAACTGAAACTTTTCCAGGAAAACCCAGCATGCTATAACCCATAGAGCAGAGAACACCCCAATACATGATGCCCTGCCGCAATAATTTTGCGTGGACTTTAGATAAGATACAAGCCCACTGATAATAAGTTAACTGCATAGTTAAGTTCATTCGCCATGTATCAACTCCTCAACGCCGTGCCCCGAACTTCCGTCTTCTGTGATTTGTACCACATGTTTTCTGGGTATGGAGTCCAAGTCACTGGGAGCTATAACCCTGCTGTTCTCTCGCTTATTTTTCTGTCACTTCACTTAATAGCACAGAGCATCATGTGGACTGCGTGGGATTATAGCACTTCGTATGAAAAAGTTAGTGGGAGGATATTATAGCAACAGTTACACTGAAATGAAGAGCTGGCATGCGGGCAAAAGCATCTTCCAATTCCTACTCCTTTCCAATTTTGGACCCACTATCATATGTTGTTACTAACATTTATTTTTAAGTTGTTATCCCTCGGACTGATTTAATTTTGTGACACAGTAATTTTCAACTTCTTATGCTTGAGTTGACTTAGCCTCAGAACTATCATCGGAAAATGCCTCGGTGGCTTTGAAATGGCATGGCTTGAATCTAAGTCAGTGATTGTGCTAATAATAAGTGATCACTGAGCTTCCTGGTGGTAAGACCCGGGTCTACTGACCTCTCACTGTATCCCATGGGGATATAAGTGGCCACAGGATTAAATTTCTTTTCATGTTTTTTGTTTTTTTTTTTTTTTTTACTTTGTATATTGTGTATTGGTCTTCTCTCTCCTTCCTTCTTCCTTCTCTCCCTCCTTTCCTCTCTCCCTTCCCATCCCTCCCACCCTGCCCCATCCTGCCCTGCTCCACCCTGCAGCACGTATATGAGTGTGCAGGTTCATGCCCCTGTCAGCAGAGGCAGAGGGCACGCAGAGGATCCTAGTAGACTTCCTTAATTCTTGTTCAGTTTATTGCCTTGAGACAGGACCTGTCACTGAACCAGAAGCTCGCTACTTTGCTCAGACTGGCTGGCTACGAAGCTCTCAGGACCTGACCATCTCCGCCCCACGATGTTTGGTTTACGGGCATGTCCAGCCATGCCCAGCTTTTCATATCGGTGTTGAGGATTTGAACTCAGGTCCCCGTGTGCATACAGCGAGCACTCTTACCCTCTCCGAACTAGTTCCCTAGTCCTACTGACTCTTTACCAGTTCAGTCTTTGTGAGCTCAATCTGCCTTCTAACATGTATTCATAACTTCAAACTCAGGACTCGGAACGTTTTGCACTCGCTCACCTGCAAGCACAAATGGGCCACAGGTTTGAAGCTCCAGCAGGACAAGGTAAAGCCACGCCCCACCTTTTTGTTTTAGATCTCAGACTATAAACAAGTGCCTGCCCCACCCCACCCCCTTTTAATAAAACATGATGTACTGCTTAAAAAACAACCCCGGGCATCGTTTTGATGTTTTGTCTAAGGGTCCTATATGCAAACCATCTAAGAGGTACCTCAAGGAGAAAATGCACCCGTTAGATAAGCCTTTTTCACCCATGTGTGATAGTGCTATTGGCTATATGGTAAAGGCTAGTGAACCAACTGTACTGAATAAGGTGTCCTAAACAGAAGCATACCTCAGTTAAGTCTAGGTCTTCCTCCCTGATGGAATAGAGTTACAGGAGTCTTGTATCTTCCCTGGTTTAAAATTTGCTGCCAGACTGTACTAATGGTGGGAATAAAAGGTACATGACATTTTCCTCCTCTTTTAAAGTAGCATATGGACAAGCCGATATTAACAAACTAGTTTGCTTTGTTAAGGAGGTACTATATTTCAACATACATATTATGCTTGCTGTATACTTCCCATTATCATCTCTAGTGCCTCTTTAAAAGAGCTGTTGTTCGGTTAATTAACTAATTAGTTTGCTTATTTTACAGCTGATAGGGCGTCACTGAAGATAGTCCCTGAGTTAATGCTCAGGGGAGTGTGGTTTGTTCTTAGGAAGTTCCATAGGAACTATTTTAACCACCTGGCCATTCAATGTGTCACATGGACAGCATCTTTTAGGGATATGAGTACAGCTCCCAAGCACAGACAGTGCTCATCCTTTAAAGGTAAAAGGGACCCAAAGATATCTACAAAAATGCACTTATATAGTCTAGAATGACATTTTGCCTGTTGGTACTTTCCTGTTCCTTCATCTGTAAGGGAGGGACATTGACACCTACTTGCAGAGGCCACTCAACTCAAAACCCAAATCCAGAAGCTGGCAGCCCATCTTGATGGTGAGATGGTGGGAAACTCAGCACTCAGGCTTGTTCTGCTTCTGGGCACTGTCTCCTCTGAAGACAATTCAATGTTCTTCTTAACTGATGTAAACATAGTCGCGCCATCCTGATTCCCCTTGGAACAACTGAGGCAGGTAGAAAGGTTTTGAGTCTTCACTCACTAGTAAGGAGCACGAAGTGCCAGGTCTTAAAATGAGGCTTCTGGGATGTTTTATTTGATGGTGCCTCTACATAGAACAGGGTGAAGACTGAGGTATTAGAAGTTGGGGGCGGAGGGGCCCACAGTACTAATTTTTAAAACCAGCATTTGGAGTATGGAGTCCTCTAGTTAACAGGAATTCAATCTGAAATCCTCTAGGCTTCTGGGTCTGTCATTTCGTCCCCATTAGCTAATAAATTCCTTTTAGAAGACAAATCCTACACAAAGCAAAATTCCAGTTATACTAAGGGGCCCAGGTTGGGGTTTCTGACAAGGCTTTAAAAGAGACGTCGCTAAAGAGGATGGAGACAGAGAACGTGGGATGGATGCCAGATGGATTAACCAGTCATATGCTGTAAACTTAACCCGAGTTGGCTAACAGACTGTCTTACTGCCACCCAAAGAGTGCTGAAGTGACGACTGGATGCCACAAAGACTGGCATGAACCAAGTACTTAGTACTAAAATAGTCTTTTCTAGCATGTTTGAAAGGGTGTCTGTCACTTGAACCCAGAGCTTGATAATTAGGCTGGTCATGGGGTGCTGGGATTTGAACTCATGTCCTCATACTGTGTAACAAGTGCCTTCCCTATTAAATTATCTCCCCAGCCCTTAAAACGCTCTTCTGGAATATATTTGTCAATAAAATTGGTTTATCATAAATACATACATATATGTGTATATATATATATAATATATATACATATATATGATAAATATATATAAATTATATATGATAAATTTATATAATAAATATAAATGTATATTATATATATATATATATATTTATATATATATGCTTTGGATATAAAAGTATAATATCCACTGTGAAGGTCCACAGCTTGTTTTGAATGGGAATCCTAACTGAATAGTTCCCTACATTGTACAGCCTTTGGATAGGATTACATTTGTTGCGTGAAGTTTTATACTTGCTGTCGTTTTTTTTTTTAAATAAATATTTTCAAATTTTAAAAAATTAGTCAGAGGGTCTTAGAACCTTTTCATAAAGTTCTACAGTAAAGGAGAAAATATCATTTTAGAAATTTATATTCAGTAATTGAAGCCATCCAATTCAAAGCGCATTACAAACTGGATTCATACAACTGCTGAAGTCTGCAGTGGGGAACAGTGCTCCCATATTTCAGAAGGCAAAGAGATAATATGTGCACGTTTTCAAGGTATAGGCCATACAAGACTGAAGATTTTGGCTTTTCTATTCAGCCAATGGTCCATACGACTAGTTGCATGAATTAATGTTACTGACTGGATGCTCCTGCTCCTGAACCCGTACCACATTTTATGATTTTTAAGTCTCAGAAAATTCTGTTCAGTATCTAGTGTGAGGAAATAAAGGAAAAAAAACACTTTAGTAAAGAGTGTTAAATGACTTCTCGGCTGGTCAAATCGGGGAGAAGGGAATCAGAGGCACACATTTATTTCCTGATTCAGAAAATGACTCACTGGGTAACTTTGTGAATGTTGCTTAACCTTTTAACATTTCAGTTTCTACTGCTGAAAAGCAGGGATAATATTTGTCTGCTATACAATAGTAAATACTTTAGGAATAAAAATAATAATAATAATCTTGAATCCAGGGACTGCAGATCTGGTTTTTCGTGTGCTTGAGAGACTACTGACACATTCACTAAACAGTTTCTGCCAACGCTGCGTGTTTAGTGCCTCCAGATCGCCTCCCGAAACACCACATTGTGCACTGAACTCTCCTTATCCTGCCTCGAATCAGACTGGTGGTTGCCATGGGGTGTGTCAGATGGGCTGCCTCATGCTGCCTGTACCAACCGCCTGTGCCAGGGTGCTTGTCTGCTTGGTTGTCAAGGAAGACTCAAGTCAACAGAAGGGAAGGAATCCATACGGTGGGAAGAAATGTTCTCCTTGAATTATGATTCTGGAGAATATGACTAAGGTTACGAAACAGCCTATTTCCTTTGCAGTTTTTCTGCCTTATGACACATCTCTTCTCATTTTTCTCACATCCTAGAGACCCAATCTCAGAGGGAACGTGTAGTTTCCATATTTCTTGGCTTATTATCTTTTTTATTACCCTCCCTCCTTAGATGTTCTGTAAGCTCCTGGGTTTGTTTATTTGTTTGTTTGTTTGTTTGTTTGTTTGTTCTTAAAGGCCAGTTTTATGGGATCCTCTGATGTCCATTGCTTGACTTATTAATATGTTCTCTTACTATTCCCACAGCCAGCAATAACTAACAGCTTGCTGAAGCTCATATGCTGTGGTTTCTTCTGAACTTGTCTGTTGATGAGGTGGAGCTCGGGAGATTTCCATGCACAGATAGAGGCAGAACTTCTCACAGGAAGGTTACACCAAGCACACAGGAATAAACTCCCGGACTAAAGTGCTGCTCAGACCAGAATAGATCCACATCTATTGGAATTGACACTGAAGGCCAGCGCTGTTGGTACATGGGACAGGAGAAACACAAGAATCCAAACTGAGACGGGCTGGAGATAGGTCTGTTGGGAAGTCGGTAAGATTCTGCACTAAGAGAATGAAATGGGTTCCTTCTGGGGACTTGGCAGGACATTGTCTATTTAACAAAGGTCTCAGATCTGTGCTGTTGGTGCGCAAGGATGTCTCTCTGGAAAATTCTACCGGGATCCTTCTCTTTGGTGTCACTGCCCTCTACTGCACATAGGACTGAGCCATCGGGATCCGTGTCAGCGTAAATGTTAGACTGACAAGTGACTAGGAGTAAAGAAACCTGAATCCTGGTTTGGAGACAGTTCAGTGGGTGTGAGTGCTTGCTTCAAAGTATCACAACTTAGGTTCTGATCCCCTGCAAACACAAACTAAAATTTTGTCAACTGTGATCTCAGCACCTTCAGGGGTAAAGACAGGAGGACACCAGATCTTTGCTGCCCGCCAGCCTAGCTACAGGTTCACTGAGAGACCCGAGGGAATAAAGAAGAAAGTGATAGACAGTCCTCGTCCGACCTCAGCATGCGCACATGCACAGACACGTGGACAAGCATGCACAAACACACTAACACACATATCCACATATACACAATCGCATACACACAGATATAAACACACACACACACACACACACACACACACACACAACACAACTGAATTTTGCATCAAGATTTTAAGATCTTGACCACCCAGAAAGCTTAGGCAGATCTTCAAGGGAAATTTTGTTTTATGCCAGAAATAACCAGCTTGCTTTCCTTAAAACAGGTGTTATTTTATACTATGAAAATAGTTTCAGGTTTAAAAATTGCTGCTTACTATACATCCCTCTTTAAGAATTCATTCTATTCGTTAGCATATCAAATCCTTCAAAGTTCTTCAGAAGGTAGCAATTTTTTTTCATGGATATCCCCACAAAATAGCCAGAATAACAGTTTATCTGTTTATTTTCCTAGCGCTATAACAGAAATATTCAAGCACTCCATTGAGATATTGAAAATACTATTTCTACTTGATCTTATTTTTTTAGGTTTATTTAGTTTTTAAGTTTTATCTGTTTAATTTTTTATATTTTTATTTTTATGTGAATTGGTGTTTTGCCTGTATGCGTGTCTGTGTGAGAGTGTCAGATCCCCTGGAACTGAAGTTACAGACAGTAGTAACTGTGGGTCCTCAGCGCCATGTGGGTGCTGAGAATTGAACCTGGGTCCTCTGGAAGAACAGCCAGAGTGCTCTTAACTGCTGGGCCATCTCCAGCTCTAGCTCTATTTATTTTTATTCAATGTGTGTAGGAGTTTTGCCTGCATGTTACACCACATACATGCAGTTCGTATGGAGACCAGGAAGAGGCAACAGATTCGCTGGCGTTCGCTGCCTTATGAGTGCTGGGAACTGAACTTGGGTCCTCCAGTAGAACAGTGAGTGCTTCTAACCATTGAGTCCCCACTCTAGCCCACCACTTGATCTTCTAAAATACATTTGTATTTGTTTGTTTAACTTATGAGCGTGGGGTACCTACATGCACGCAGGTCAAAAGGCAACTTGTGAGTGTTGTTTCTCTGCTTCCATCACGTGGGCTCTGGCTCTAAGGAAGCAACTCAGGCCACCAGGGGTGGCACCAGGAGCCCTGCTTCACCCAAGAAGGCATCTTGCAGGCTCCTTATCTTTGTATGTGGAAGTGGACGTCTATCTTTTCTGGGCTGATCCCTTGAAGACATTGTAAAATACATGTTTATAAAACCGACTTCCCTATTAGCAGAAACCTGTTCTAGATGTGACCTGGGGAAAGATTAGCTACCATTCCTTTTTCTTCTGAATCTCCCTTTAAAGAATTGGTGGCTAAGCAGCGTCCTCGTTTTGGACAGGGAGCCAGCAGATGGGTTTAATTGGATCAGAGCACCAGGACACCAGGAACTTCTACAAGGAAAAAAAATATTCAAAGGGGCAAAAAGAAAAATGATATTTTTTCTCATTCTTATACTTCACTGTTATAGTTCCTGTTAAACCAGGATTGTCAAAGACGTCTTAAACAGAAAGATGGTGCCGCATTTGCCCTGTTCACACTTTAATTGTGAGCTCCTGTCCTTTTGGTACTGAGCTGTCCTGACACTCCAGCGTCTGACAGGTGAATTAGAGGAGAATTTGAGCGGCAGAGGCTGCAATGCAGGCCTATCAGTTCCCTTGAAAATACTTTTATAAAGTAAAGTTCATAGAAGCTATCCTGAAGAACGTTAGTCTTTTTCCCCTGCCTTCACCCCCCTGCACCCCCCCCCCGTCCCAGTCAACTCTGCCCGTGTCCACAGAACTTGAGGCTCTCTTTTCCGTTTATCTGTAAAGCCAAATTTTGCTTTTCTTTTTCAGACTAGCATGCTAGTCTCCTTAGAGATGCCCAGAAAGTGTTGCAGGCTTATTCTATATCGCTGTTTAATCTGTGAGTCTCAGACTTTGGAGATACGATTTGAATGGTGGCATCATAAGGTGTCTCAGTTCCTGTTCTAAAGGTGGAGGAAAGAACAGGAAGACTGGGCACCTTCGGCCATCCCATCGTGACACAGGAGTCACCCCCTCCCATGACAACGGTGAACCATTTTCTCTATCCACTCAATGCAATCATATTTTTTTTATTGTTTTCAGACTGAGCTTTGTGTCCACTGCCAACTAATTCATGATTCATTGAAGCTATAGAAGAACATACATACGCACATACACATCTCTATATTTTACACACACACACACACACACAAACAGAGAGAGAGAGAGAGAGAGAGAGAGAGAGAGAGAGAGAGAGAGCTTTGTATCACGGCAGCATTATCCCTGATTTTTTTTTCCGACATTTTAATTAGCATTTGTACCAGGTCAATACTCGTTTCCCTGCTATGCAAACCCACACCCATGCAGAGTGTCTCCAAGGTTAGGAACACGGTGATGATATGTCTGTTTGGTTTCGATGTTTGCGTGCAAGTAGCCTCAGGCCGTTTTTCAGGGGAGAGCGATTGACTGAAGGAGAGCCTTACCGAGGAAGTGACCGTTCCCACCCCTCAGTGGCCACAAAAAAAGCAGGTGGAATAGAGAATCAAAAGTGATGGAACGTTTAAAGTCGTCGATGGTTAGTTCCCACTCAGTCAAGCATCTCAGAACGCTAACATTTTAGTGCCGTGAGTAAGTGGCTTCAGGAGACTTCTGGACTCTTGGGGAGAGGGAGCAATATACCCCATGGAAGCGTTCCATCTCCATGACTGACAGGCTACCCTGCCCTTTGAGATCTGGGGCTCGTGCAAATTCTGATCCAAAATGTGAGCGCATGCGCAGCGGTGGCTCCTGTGGCCACAGAGTCTCTCTCAGCCTTGGTTTCTGAGCCTCTAACAGAGGTCACAGGCTTTGCAGGTCCAATGCTTTTACCTGCTAAGCCATCCTCTTTATTTTAACAATGTATCTGTTTTAATGGTATGCCTGCAGGTGTGTGTGTGTGTGTGTGTGTGTGTGTGTGTGTGCAGCATGTGTGCAACCCCTGTGAAGCCCTGGAGCTAGAGTTCCAGGTGGATGGGTGGGAGCTGCCAGGTGGGTGGGTGCTGGGGGGAGGAAAACTCTACTCTCTGAACGGGAGCACAGACGGCTCTTCCCAGCTGAGCCATCTCTTCAGCCTCTTGCTGAACCCTCGTGCCAGCTCAAGAAACTCACTTCCGGAATACACACACACACACACACACACACACACACACACATCCTTTATTATAAAAAAAGACAATTTCCTGTCCTTTGAGGTAGGGACTCCTCCCTCTTGCCTTCCATCCTTGGTCACTCTCTTTCTATCCTAAGCACCTGCTAGGGAATTTTCCTAAACAATGGGTCTCTGGGTTACTTTGCAGAAAGGGTTTGGACTATGACACAGTTTTATCTGGGGCTAAAACAAGAAGTCAGTACTGCTTCCTGTCCACAGGCAATGCTTCTCAGAGAGAGAGCAACCTTGTGGAGTATCTACCATCACCTTGAGGGTTTTCTTTTTGTTCACAGCTGTACTTTTTGAACTTGTAGTACAAGTTTATATTGCACTTCAAACATCTTTCCCCCTCATTCCCCCTGAATGCCCCTGTCTTAGCCCTCGCACATGTGTGCATCATTTCTATGTATCTATATAAAATCTAGGAATAGCTGGCCAGCGGTGGCGTGGGCCTTTTTAATCCCTTCACTTTGGAGTCGGAGGCAGATGGATCTCGGAGTTCGAGGTCAGCCTGGTCTATAGAATGAGCCCTAAGACATTCAGGCTACACTAGGAAATCCTTTCTCAAAGCTCAACAATACCTCTCTCCCAGAAAAAAAAATCAAGGAACTACAAATCAGAAAACACATAACATAATACTTAACCTTGCAAGTAACTGCCTCTTGGTAAATACAGAGCACGTGGAAACTTCAGGCTTTTATTTCAATCAGTATGGTTTACAACATGGGGTTTTTTTTTAATCCACAGATATGCTTTACTTTATTAAATATGAAATATTAAATAAAAATTAAAAAGAAAAGCATCATTAGAGAGCTGGCCCAGTTTGGAAAGAACCCAAGCTTGGCGTCTCAGCATCCACACGAACGCCAGGCACAGTGCCATGTGTCTCTCACACTGTCGCTGTGGGTACAGAGACAAGCAGATCCCCGGAGCTCACTGGCAAGCAAGCATCGTCAGTCTGCGAATCCCAGGTTCAAGGGGAGACGCTGTCTCAAACCAAAGGATGAAACGGAAGGCTTACGATATTGACCCCTGACCTCTTGTTCTGTGTGCCCACACATGCATGTGTACACATATGAGCTGAATAAAAATATGGATGCATGTGTAAACACACAAAACGAATAAAAGTGTCATCTGGGTTGGTGGGGTAGCTCAGTGGTATGGTGCTTGTGTAGCGCATGTGAGATCATGGGTCTGAAGCGCGGGACTACTGAAACACAAAACCTGCTTAAATACATGAAGTAGGTGGAGTCAAACTAATTTTTGAATAAAGTAAACCAGAAAAAGTGAAGTTGTACAAATAGAATCCCACACACACACAAAAAAAAGGGTGTTACCCACTGCAGGGGCCCAATTGGAGCAAACCTCGCTCTGTTCCTCTAAAACTTGAAACATAAAATAACATGAGGAGACTAGAGTAAGAACACTCACCCCCCCCTCCGCCCCCGCTCCAGGTAAATCTTTCAGAAGGTTCACTAACTTGGAGCGGCCCAGCACTGAGGGCCACCAGACCTTGGGCTCTACCACTCAATGGACCAGATCTGCATCTTGCCTACTGTGGGAGCCTGGAGTGCTTCCTAGCCTCACCTCAGAAGAGCACGTCCGGCCTCAGAGGTGTTGTGTATATTAAATGGATAACACGTTTGTAATTTTTAGTCAACGGTTTAGCACCTGAAGGAGATGGCTGGCTTTGTTTTGACTTGGCCAGGTGACAGGCTAAGGAAGAGCCGTGCGCGGAGTCCTGACGGGCTGTGAGAAAGGATCTCTTGTCAGAAGGCTTCCCCCAAGGGAGGTAGGCAAGGTGGTTAATGCTGGGGCTGTAAGAGCCTGGAAAAGTCCACTTAGGAAGTAAGTCTTTAGGGCAGACTTCTTGACTTTATATTTTGGCAGGTTGGGCTCTTACAGAAAAGTGAATGGATTCTATAGCCCAGGTTTTCATGAAAGGCTCTGTGTGTGTGTGTGTGTGTGTGTGTGTGTGTGTCTTTTCACACAATTGACCCCAGTTTCAATGAATTTAAATGTTCTCTGATAGAGTACTGTTTTCATTCTCTGAACAAAGTGCACTTAAAAAGAAAAGAAGAAGAAAATCTCTTGGAGGGAAAAGCAGAAGGAAATTCAGAAAGCCTATGCTTACATAAGGCAGTGTCTTTCTGTAGAATAGCTCTCTTGTAACCTCATATTTATGCAATGCCTTGTATGCTGTACATGATCAATAATTATGCATTGATTTCATTTTGCATCCTTTAGAAAGCAACACTGAAAGCCCTGTTTTAAAATATTTGCAGCTTCCACAGAAGTTTAACAATATAACATCAACAGCAAATTAGGGAAGTTTTCCACTTAATTCTGGAGGGACTTAGCCACTTGGGTTCCTATGTTAACTTGCCACACGGCTATGCACACAAGAGTCTCAGGACTGGGAGTCATCTTGTGAAAGAAAAAAAAATACATGCTCTTTTCAAGTGTTCTAAGCATAAATTATGTTTGATTTATCAGTTCCAGAAGAAATCATTTCAGTCCATAACAGAGTTTTTAAGGTTGGCCTGGTCTATACAGTGAGTTCCCTGACAGCCAGGACTACATAAAGAGAACTGGTCTTTAAAAATATTCATGTTTATGCTAGGTATGGTGGCATGTGCCTTTAATGCCAGAACTAGGAAGGCAGAGGCAGGTGGATATCTGAGTTGGAGGCCAGCTTGCTCTACCTGGAGTGAGTTCCAGGACAGTGGGACAGCCAAAACAACACAGAGAAATCCTGCCCCTCCATCAAAAAGAAGGAAGAAGAGGAGGAGAAGGAGAAGGAGGAAGAAGAGGAAGAGGAAGATGATCTCCTGGCACTTGAGAGGCAGAGGCAAGCAGATCTCTGTGAATTCAAGGCCAGCCTGGTCTACAGAGCAAGTTCCAGGACAACAAAGGCTACACAAAGAAACTGTGTCTGGAAAAATAAAACAAAACTCTCTGCAAGCATGACAGAGAAACATTTTTGTGCTATTTTTATTGTGTTTTCAATGGAGAAATACATCATCTGTTTACAAAATAGCTCTTAAAAAATACAAGGAGTACAGATCCTATAAAACAAAGCAAATTCCAGTCATGATGTAAGACACTACTTACATCATGTGAAAGCAACAGTCTGATCTCCAGGTTATGAAAACTAGAAGTAAAAAGTCACTACACAGAAAAGGTTCACGTCTCCAGCCTGGGGAAACTTGGATGCAGTTACATGGAACTTTTATTAAACCGAATTTTTCCCCAATGTGTAAACAAAATGACAAGATTAAAAATCTGTGCCTGGTGATGTCAATCTAACTCCAAAGCTGCACTCACAGACTCGGGTACATGTCACCTGTTAGAGGACCATCTTCTTTATTCCAGTGGTGGAGGAAGGGCAAGGTGACTGCAGAGCAAGAGGTGGACAGCAGAGCACCATATAAACAGCATGAGTGCTAAAGAAAGCCTTAATTAATGCAGAGCTAAGGGGAAAGACTATTCTCCAACTTCAGAAATTAATCTAGAAGGACGGGGAGAGTTTTAGTAACTGCAGTGCAACAGAGAAGCATTACTAGTGTCAGGAATTGGTGCTGGCCTATGGGGTGGGTCTCTAGTTGGGCTGGTGATTGCTTGGCCTCGGTTCATTCCCCCAGTCCTGCTCCATCCCCTTTCCCCACATTTCTTATAGGCAGGATAAATTTTGGGTGGAAAGTCTTGTGGGTGGTTTGGTGTTGGGGGAAGGATTGAGGGCCCAGAACGGAATAAGAACTCCATAAGAAATGAGAAAGGAAGCATAGTATCTTGAGATCTAGATGCTCCAAGTTTCCAGGTAGATGTTAAGATGTGACACTCAAGTTTTCTGATTTTATTTTGTGAGTCATTTCCTGAGATGCTTGCTTGTTTGTTTGTTTTTGTTTTGTTTTTTATTTTTGTTTGATTTGCTTTGTTCTTGTTGGCATTCTAACATTGTCTAACTGTGGAGAGAATTGTCTTTATTTTTCTCTAAAATTCTAATCAAAGGGCAGGGTAGGAGGCATGGGTTCAGATCCCCGGTACCCATGTGACAAACCAGGCCTAGTGGCATGGACCTGTAAATCTCACACTGGGGAAGTAGTGACTGGAGGAGGATTCTCAGGGTTTGCTGGCTATGCACACTTTCACAGATGGCTGTCTCCAAACAGGCACAAGCACACTTGCTCGTGGGCGTGAGCGCAGAATTCTGAGAAACCATGGAGAAGTTTGGCTTCTCCATGCTGCCTCGGTTCAATCTAAGGCTATGAAGTGTATTTAAATGAGAAGGGTTAGGACCCCTCTGAGGCAGTGGAATGCCTCTTATTGCCAGCACAAGGAAAGGAAGTGAGCCGATGTTGGATAGGCCTCTAAGTGGACCTGATAGCTTGAGCCCTTACCAGGAAGCCACACACTAGATGACAAGCCACCATACTTCTTTCTCATCTCTCATGCCCCTTGGTGAGAGAACTGGAAAAAATTAATCTCACCACAGTTGTGCTGAGTTCTCAGACTCTCAGTTGGTTGTCTTGGTGAAGGACAAACATTTCTCTATTGTTGTTTTGTTTTGTTTTGTTTTACCCGTCCTTTACATTTTCCCAGGTCACCAAATCTGATCCTTTCTACATCTCTTATTATCCCTTATTATTCTTTGAGGAGAACAGTTGACAAAGGAAAAGTACAAGAGAAAGTTATCTACCAGAGATAGAAAATGCTTGGAATAGGGTGGTGCTTTTTTTTTTTTTAAGCAAGAAGGAATAGGAAAAAGAAAGAAGAGAGAGACTTTCTTTTTTTTTTTTTTCAGAGTCCCACCTTAGTCAGGGAGTATCAGGTGAGAGTCATTCTGAAAGGATTACCTGGCCCTCGAGCCCTGGGAATTCTCAGGCTGTATTTGTTTTTGTCTCCCAACACAGGTGTGGCAGGAGGGGTCATGCAGAAGGTGAACAAGATGTTAAATGCTCCACTTCCTCCCGATGGAGCAACACAGTCAACTCAGGCGAGTGAAAATTACTCCCCCCCCACCTCTCTCTCTCTCTCTCTCTTTGTTTTTAAATTAAACTCTTCCTCCACAAGCCTTATTACTTCACTGGATCAGCCCTTACTCCTACAGGAGCATGGAGCTTGGCAAACTCCTTCAAAAAGGAAAAAGACCAAACCACATTTTATTTGATGTTGTCTATAAAACACAATTTTGAGTTTTATACTCAGAGTTCTCATTTATTTGGACTTCTATATGAGTTAGGCGTGTATAGTTTCATAAAGAATTAGTGTTGAACCTGGTGGTAATCCCAGCTTCGGGGGAGGCCGACTGAGTGAATGACAACAAGCTCATGGCCAACGTAGGCAGATTAATGAGACCTTGTTGGGAAATAAAGTATACAAAGAAAGGGGCTGGAGAGAGGGCTCGGAGGGCTCCTTCAGAAGACCCACCAAGGTTCAATTCTGAGCAGCCACAAGGTGACTTACACTCATCTATAACTCCAGTCCCAGAAGATCCAATGCCCTCTTTTGACCTCTGTGAGCACCAAGCATGCATGTAGTACATGAAAAGAAAAAAATAAAAAATAAAAGAACAACCAAATAACAAAAACAAAAAACAAAACCATACTCATAATATGAATATATATGTATAAATATATATACATATATATGATAGATAGATAGATAGATAGATAGATAGATAGATAGATAGATAGATGGATAGATGGATGGGTGTATAGATGGACAGACAGACAGACGGATGGATGGATAAATGATAGATAGATAGATAGATAGATAGATACATAGATACATAGATACATAGATAGATACATAGATAGATATGAAATGAAGGACATGGGATATAGCTTAGTGATAAAATACTACTTAAAACTCTTTGGCCCTGGGTTCAGTTCCTAGTACTGAAGAAAAAGGAAAACATTTTTTATCAACCACTGACAATACAGTTAACTATAATATACTTAGGGATAAACAAATGATCAGGGAATCAGGAAATGATGTTGACTGTCTCTAAGCTAATCTGAATCTCCCCCTGGTGTACAAAATAAAAGACCATCAGACCAGACATTCCCCAAGAATAATCTTGCTCTGAAAATTCTTAAATTTATAAGGTCTAGATATACCTTATATATAGACTCAACTGACTTGTGGAATCTACTCCAGAAAAAAGCAGCTATGAATATCTACCAAGCTTGGCACAGGATTTAAGTACCAAGTGAGTATGACTGTGACCCAGAGAAACAAAAGGCAGGCACCTTCATTTCAATGGTGCTCCCCTTCCCTGCCTGTCAGTCTCCTTTGGGCACTTTACTAAGATGTAATGGCTGTCCTTCAGAAACCAAAGTCTACTGGGAAAAGGGCCCAGTCATCATTTGTCAGTAATGTAACACTTTCATTTCCCTTATTTAAGATGAACCTAGAAACTCAAACAATGGAAGGAGTGGGTACTGGGTGTTGCCAAAGCCGTCAAGCCCTGCTTTGTAAAAGGAAGCTGGTATCTCCTAGAAGGACAATTAAATAAGTTGGTAGAGAAATTCTTGCCTACAAGCTAAGCAGAGGAGAATCCTAATTGAAAGGAATTGATTCCCCCAATTTGTTTGTGCCCACCCAGTTCCCTCCTACGCTTACTGCACCTTTCCCCCCAATTCTTGAACACTCTCCAGTTCTAGTTAGCTTTCAAATACGTTTTGGCGTTCTCGTCTAACCGCCGTTTGGGAGTATAATTGGAAGGCAGCCTGGCCCACTGGAGAGAACACAGGGTTTGTAGCAAAATAGATCCTCCTCGGAGTTATTCTCCCATGTATTAGCTATATGCCTTAACTTCTCTCTGTTCAGTTTTCCATGGACATATTGGAACGATGGTATCAGCTTTAAGAATTATTATCAAAATTGTCAGTCGTTTAATACAAGTGAAGACTGGCATTGAGGAATAACCTAGTTAATCGCAGGTAGAGTTAAGAAAACAACTATCTTTGATGGGGTTTTGGAGTACAATTATGATCTGGTCACGTTGCTGTCCACTTTAAATCTCAGCAAGCCCCCCTTGTTCCTAGAGCCCCAGCCTTCCTTCCATACCTTACAAGGTTGTCCCTGCTGATTATGATCTCAGACCTCACACCTCTAGCTGCTCTCCAAGGCTCTCTACTGAGGGTTTGTCATAGGCTGAGCTGGTGACCTGCTGAGAAGCAGCATTCATGCTAGCCCCTCTTCCTGAACCCATGCATTCCCTCCTTGGTGCAGAGCCAAGTCTTGAGTCACCTCTCAGTTGTCCAGTCACTTTTGTTCTCGGTGTTTCCCAATGACTTTCGGGACCAGCCTGGATTGTGGCTTACCATAATGTTTTGTGTTCTTCAGCCATGGCAATTATTACCCTGTTCTAGGATTTCCCGTCTGCTGTGAATCCTCCTGACACTGTGCCTTCAGTGAGAGCTAGATTGTATTGTTCCCTTACCATGCCTAGCATAAAGTACACCGCCTCTGCAGTCCTCACCTCAGACGGAAGAGGCACAGATCTAGTTTCCGCTTCTCTGTGGGCCCGTTACATGGGTTCATGCAACCATGAGAAAGACACGGGCTTCCTGCTCATCTCTTACTCTCCACTCCCTATTTCAATAGAAAAGGAAGAAGTGGATAGACAGACTACTTGAAAGTTGAGGCACACGTCGTTGATTGGGTCTCCCCAGAAGCCAATCTTGGAGAAGCAAGCTTGACTCATAGTGGATTTACTTCAGCAAGTGTATAAATAATATGATTTTTATCACCCAGGTATATGGATGTGTTACTAACACATAGTCATAAACAGGAAAATAGTGGTGGGGCTCTACTTCATTAGTCATTTCCATCACTTCTCAGCCTTTTGGCTAAGATCATGCGTAATTAGTCATCTCCAGGCACTTTTAAAAAAATTCATAGTTTTCTCTACCATCCAATGTATATAAATACTCATTACATTAACAATGGTGTGTTGGTTACTCTCCTTTTGTGCTATGGCCAAACACTGAACAGATGCAGCGTACAGAAAGAAGGGTTTATTGTGTATTGCGGTTGGAGGGAGCAGGCCGTCCTGACGGGAAGGCAGGCATGGCAGCAGGCGCTTGAAGTGGATGGTCACATGGTACCGTGCGTTAGCAAGCACAGAGAAATGGGCACTGATGCTCAGCTTGCTTTCTCTTCCTCATTCAGGACAGAGTCCTAGCCAAGGGAATGGATTCTGTCCACAGTCAGGGCGGAATCTTTCCACTCCAAACCGGGTCTAGAGACCTCCTCAGGGTACTGGATCCTGTCAACTTGACAGCATTAACCACCACACAGCCAAGAGTACCCAGCTGTCTGGGGCAGGAAATGGAGTCTAGGCTAGCCTCAAATTGGCAGCAGTCTTCCTGCCTCAGCCTCCTGAGAGCTGACATAATAGATGTGTGTTCCACACCTAGATCAATGTTATAAAAACAATGACCTTTAAAAAATATTTTTTCTTATTTTATTTTTAATTCTTCTCTTATATAGTACAGCTCAGTTGCAAATCCCCCTCCCTCCACTCCTTCCAGTGCCCCCCCTCCATCTTCCCTCTCCCCTAGATCCACTCCTTCTCCATCTCCCCTCAGAAAAGAGCATGCCTTCTAGGGATAGCAGCTGAACGTGGCATAGCAAGATACGATAGGATTAGGCATAGACCCTCGAATCTGGGCTGAATGAGGCAACCCAGTAGGAGGAAAAGGGTCTCAAGAGCAGGCAAATGAGTCAGACACCCTGCTTCAATTGTTAGAAGTAAATTCGCCAAACTCACAAATTATGTATGACAATTAAAGTATGTGTGTCAGACTCAAGACTCAAGAAGAGAATTGAGGATGACTACTGATTTTTTTTCATATCTATTGACTCCTTGAATTATCACTTCATCTCTGTGTTTCCCTTCCCAGGCTTCCCTGCGTCTCCCCCCCCCCCCATCATCCTGCTCTCAGGCATCACACATCACTGCATCCTTATGGTTCACAGCCTCCCCGCATCTTCTCACCTCAGACATGCCTGCCGGGACAAGGCCCTGCCTTTCAAGCCCAGCGCAGCCCTTCTGCACTCACAGTGTGAGCTCTGGTTACCTCACAAGTAACTGGTGGGTTGATTACTTACTTCGTCAATTGTGGTTTTGAACCCTAATATCAGGCCACTGTTTTTCCGATTCTATATTCTATATGGCAGTGGGCATTCAGAAGTTTCTTCTAAAGCACTCTGGGTTTTACGAATAAGATGACTACTATGGCAAGATAGCAACTAAGCATGCAGGCCTGCTGTTCTAGCGGGTAGATAATCAGGTACTGACTATGCAGTCTATTGTAGAACACAAAAACAACATTTTCCTTTCTTCTGAAAAAAAATTCCTTCCTTTGGAAATCATTATGAAAAGATGTTTTTGTAATGTATGTTACATTTAATGACAAAATAACAACCTATTACTAGCTCATCAGTGACTCCTTAGCAGTTACCACATCTACTACAAAAGAAAGCTTGGGTTACTACAAATACCAGAATGTTCTGCTGGTGTCCTGTGCCATAGAGGTTATAAAAAAGTATTATAAAAATATTTTATTTTAAAATCTTGGTTTCTTATTGAAATCAGTTCAAAGTTCTTCAGAAAACTACGATATGCTAGAATTGTGAGAAGAACAGTTGGAACTTGATGCTTGTAACAGGCATGCTTGCAATTTAAGCACTAGGAAAGCTAAGGAAGGAGAATGCGAAATCGAAGCTAGCATCTTTCTTCTCTCTTTTACACATACACATACATATACACACATACACACACATATACCCACATACACATATATACACACATACATACATACACACATACATACATACACACATACACACATACACAAACACATACATACATAAACACATACACATCCCTGCACACATACACATATACATACATACACACATATACACATACACACATACACACACACACATATACATACATACATACATACACATACACATACATACACACATGCACACATACATACACATGTGCACACACATACATATACACATATATACATACACGCACATGTACTCACATATATACATACACACACATGAACACACATATACACATATACACACACACATACACATACACACATACACACATACATACACACACACACATACCTTTTAGCACTTTTTTTTTATTGGATATATTCTATATTTACAATTCATTTCCCTTTTTCTGGTTCCCCACCCCCAAAGGTCCCACCTGCCCTTTTCCCTCCCCCTGCTCCCTTATCCACCCCCTCCCACCTCACTGTTCTTGTACTCCCCCACAATGATGTTTTGGTCCATTCTAGCACCAGTGTCCACTCCTTTCTTCTTGTGAGACATCACTTGGTATGTGATTTATGTCTTTGGTGTTCCAAGCTTCTAGGCTAATATCCACTTATCAGTGACTGCATACGATGGGTATTCTTTTGAGACTGGGTCACCTCACTTAGTATGATGTTCTCCAGCTCCATCCATTTCTCTAAGAATTTCATGGATTCATTGTTTCTAATGGCTCAATAGTACTCCATTGTGTATATATACCACATTTTTTGTATCCATTCCTCTGTTGAGGGACATCTGGGTTCTTTCCAGCTTCTGGCTATTATATATAAGGCTGCTATGAACATAGTGGAGCATGTATCCTTATTGCATGCTGGGGAATCTTCTGGGTATATTCCCAGGAGTGGTATGGCTGGGTCCTCCAGAAGTATCACATCCAGTTTTCTGAGGAACTGCCAGACTGATTTCCAGAGTGGTTGTACCAGCTTGCATTCCCACCAGCAGTGGAGGAGTGTTCCTCTTTCTCCACATCCTCGCCAACACCTGATGTCTTCTGAGTTTTTAATCTTAGCCATTCTGACTGGTGTGAGGTGGAATCTCAGGGTTGTTTTGATTTGCATTTCCCTAATGACTAATGATGTTGAACATTTTTAAGGTGTTTCTCAGCCATCCGAATTTCTTCAGGTGAAAAGTCTCTGTTTAGCTCTGTACCCCATTTTTGGATAGGGTTATTTGGTTTTCTGGGGTCTGACCTCTTGAGTTCTTTGTATACATTGGATATTAGCCCTCTGTCGGACACACATACACACACATACACACATACACACACATACACACATGCATACACACACACACATACACACACACACACACACACCTTTTAGCACTTCTTAAAGGTTTGATAAAAGTAAGGGAATCATAGGCAGGATTTGAGGGAGGCAACATGGGAGGGCTTGAGGGAGGAAAGGAAAATGGAAAGCAGTCTAACGATAGTTTAATTAAAAATGTAAATTAAATACAGTTTGAGGCTATGCTGGAAAACAAAAATTTTGTACTTCATCCAATACTGTGTGTCATCAAAATAATAAGCTTTTGTGATCTGGATTTCTGTTCATGATTTCTGTAATTCCTTAAAGGTAGCACTGAAACAAATGAGAAATCTCTTGCTTTTTGTTATTACAAGAAAGAAAAGGGTTCAGTTTTAGGAAGCCCATGGGAACACAGAAACTAGAGAATGGAATGCAGACAGAGAGAGAACTCCTCAAACCCGTGGAAGAAGTTAGCATCTGACGACATTGGCACTCCATGTCTGAAGCAACTTGAACATGACAGAATCATATTTTGTGAGCTCTACAGTGCACCTTTACTTGCTCATGATCATACAGGGTGTTCCAGTGTCCCCTAATATGACCCTAATTCAAGGTAAAAGTTTTAGGACTCTCCAACGATTAAGAAAAATGGCACTCTGCCCTACCCACAGTAGGCACTTCAGTCTGTATTCATGCCAAAGTTTAATCATTAAGCAGAAATACAGGAAAGCTATGAAAAATGACTTTCCTCAATGTAGCCCAGGCTACCTCCAGCTACCTCATTTTACAGAACAATAGAAAAATATAGTTCATTATCCCCTGGGTTAGTGTTAGGGTTCCCCAGAGTTAGGGTTAGGGTTAGAGTTAGGGTCAGGGTCAGGGTCAGGGTCAGGGTCAGGGTCAGGGTCAGGGTCAGGGTCAGGGTTAGGGTTAGGGTTAAGGTTCTCCCAGGGTTAGGGTTAGAGTTAGGGTTAGGGTTAGGGTCAGGGTATGTGGCTTGGGAGAGATGTTGTTAATTGTCAAGGTTCTCATTTTTAGCCATTATTTTCTTTAGTTTTATCTTCTGAAACCTGGGAATGATACCCATGGTCACAGAGCCTTCTGAATGTTGGGGGCATAATTAGTTGGAATTTGTAAAGTACTGGTGGTAAAATGAGTTTTGTGAGTTCCATGTATCTGTTCATGTTATGGCTTGAATCATGCTGTCTCCAGTGTAGAAACAAAAGCAGCTTTTATTACAGATAACTCAAGGTTGCTGAATCAACCAAAGACATGTTACTCAGATGTCATATTGAGGTCTTAGACTTTTAACACCATAATGTTTTCTTTGCGAATCAGAATAATTTGGAAAAGAAAGCCATGCCCCTTCAGTGCGTGTTTCTGATGTTAAATGCAGATTCACATGCATTTAACAGTGGTCTTTATATAGTGTTATAGTGCAGGGTAGTAGGAAACCGAATGTCACTTTAGCAGATTAAAAAAGAAGGGTGATAGGATATGCACAGTGACTCATGTGTGAACTCAGGATGTAAAACAAGGCTTGGCCAGACCTCCCTAGAGTCATTGGGAATCTTGGATGCTGTACAAAGTCCAGAGTGCAGATGGGAGTTGATAACAGCTATGACTTTGTCACCTACTTCTCAAGTTACCTTTGTCTCAGCTTGAGAAGGCGAGACTCTCACTGACCCTGCCCCTGTCCATAGGCAGCTCTTAATCTTGCTCCATATTGAGTGGCAGCCCTCAAAAATATATCATATGCATGCCGCCTTATGTTGCCTTCTATGTGAACGGGCTTCTATTAGTATCCAGCCCTGTTACCACTGCCCTCAGGGAATGAGGCAATTCTTTCATTTGATTTAATCTTGATCTCTCTGCTCTTTGGAGCTTTTTGTGCCCACAGAAAACTTACGTTCCACTACGCTGCTTGAAACCCCGAGTTTTAGAGGAGCAGGTTGTTCAGGAATAAGAATAATTCTGGAGGGTCTCTAAAGATCAGAGATTTCAGACCACTATCCTTCAACGTAAACATTATCAATAAAAATGTCACTTTATTCTTCATGGGTGCTACTATCTTAGTTTTAAATGTTTTATACTGATCTGGGAAGGGAGATATTTCTCCTCTTGAGACCCCTGGAGATCAACACCCCCAAACCTATAGAATACTGGGAAACAGGTCTGTCATTTCTAGGCCAAGAGTTAGAAAAGCAAAATCTATGACTCCACAGGCCTGGGGTCAAATATCAGGTATAAACCAAGTAAAGGAAAGGTCAGCCACCAGGAAATAGAATCCAATTAATTCCTGTGACTGCCGAACAAATCTCTACAAGCTGAGATTTAAAGACAATAGAAATGTATCCTCTAAGTTTTAAAAGATAGAAGACAAAACTGAGCTCTCAAGATTGAGACCAAGGACATATGAACAGTCCTTTGAGAAAGATTCCAAGATTCCAAACGCATGAGATTTCAAAACACCAAGATTCCAAATGACTTATGAGCAGGGAACTCTTTGCAAGATCTAAGAGAGAATCTGGTTCTGTCTCTTTAAGTGTCTGTGATGCACTTGTTGATATATGGCTACTTGGTTACCTATCTGCAATCACAGTATCTATATTTTCCTTCTTTTCTATGTTCTAATTCTGCATGTGTCTCCCCTTAGATGGACATGTGTCCATCTAGTCCTGCTGGACTTGCTCTGATAACCCCACATGAGCTTCCTGTTGATGAACTTCGAAGAAAATTATATCTACAAAGACCTTTCTCCTACAGAGAATAACACTTGAGTTCAGAGAATTAGAACCTGGTAACTGAGGTCATCCCATGTCGCAATAGGTCAAATGTCTCAAATAACTGTTAATAGAGGAATTGAGTCTCAAGACTTTAAAAAGTAAATTTTAGCCTTATACCTGTATATGCCAAAAATTTCCCCTCTCTGTTTCTTCACTTGAGGGACGAGACAGGCTAAGAATATCAAGTGTTTTCCAAGGCCTCTTGTTCCCAGGCAGGGTTCCAACAGCTGAACTAAGGCTGGATAGCTGGTGGGTTGTGCTCTGTTGAGTAGAAAAGAAAAGAATCATACCATGTCTGCTTCACAGGCACAGGAAGGACCAGGGAGCAAGGAAATCACTAATTTTCAAGTCCAATGAGCAGAGTCCAAGAGTAAGGTCAAAAATAAAGCATTTCCTATTGAGAGCCGGTGGGATGGATCAAGCAAGTCCTGGAGGCAGAGGAGCCTGGAAGAATGCCCAGAGGCCATCGACTGCCCTGGACCCTGAAGGAATGGAGGCTTTTTTTCTTCCATCATTTCCTTTAGCTTGAGATTTATCCACATTCTCCGTCTGAATAAGGGTAATTGGAATCTAAGTCATTCACACTGTGAGATTGCTGATTCCTTGTTGTGAAGTTGTGAAGGAAAATCAAAACCCCACAAATAGAGTTAGTAGAATCTTCTGCATTAACTAATGTTGAAAATTAAATTTGCTTTCATTTTTAGAGGATGCGTTATAATACAGAATAGGAATTAAGCACAACGGGTTAGATTGAATAATATATTGATTCAATGCCTGTCTCTCCCATTAAGCTGTCTATAAACTCATGGGAAAACATCCATGTTCTATGGCCTTGGATTCATAGTCTATAAAGTGGAAGATCACAATTATTCTTAATTACTTTAAATATTTAAATAAAAGAAAATTCAAGTATATTTAACAAGGTATTGAAATACATTTTCTTTTCTTCTTCCTTTCCCCCCCTTTCTTCTGTCCTTCCTTCTCTCTCTCCCTCCTGTCCTTCTCTCTCTCTCTCTCTCTCTCTCTCTCTCTCTCTCTCTCTCTCTCTCCTTCTTTCTTCCTTTTCTGGGCTTAACATCTGACCCTTTTACCTGAAAATAAAGAGTCCAGCCATGACAACTCCTGCATCTAGCAAAGTAATCTTTCAACTTGGGAACATTTTCTAGCAGACTGGAGCAGTCAGTCTCCTGTGTCCTAGTTAATTTATTTCTGTTGTGATAAAGTACGCTGACAGAAACAACTTAAGAGAGAAAGGTTTATTTAGGCCCACAGTTCAAGCTTGAAATCATCCTGGTGGGAAGGTCAAGGTAGCATAGCAGGATCTGGAAACAATTGGTTACATTTAATATACAATCAGGAAACAGGGAGGAGTGAATGCACATTGTGGCACACAGTAGGGGGGTTATCCTACCTCAATTAACATAATTAAAATAATCCCCTGGGACAAGGGGCTGGCTCTTGTCACAAAGCCTAATGACCTGACTTTCATCCTTAGAACCCAAGTGGTGAAGGAGAGAACCAACCTCTCAAGTTGTCCTTTGACCTCCACACATCTGTTGTGACAATGTGTGCACACTCACAGTAAAATAAATGTGAGTAAAAGAGGTACAGAGAGGACCTCCTCTGTATTGGTCTTAGGACCATAGTTCAGTTCCCACCACCTGTGTTGTAGTTTATGACTTTTTGTTATTCCAGGTCTAGGGGATCTGACTCCCTCTTCTGGATTTTAAGGGACCAGCATTCATATAGGCACACACACACACACACACACACACACACACACACACAATTAAAAAATAAAATTGTATATACATTTTTTTAAAAAAAAAATAAGAAAACCTCCCATAGTCATACTCAAAGACTCATTTCCCATGAGATTCTAGATTTTTTTCAAATTGACAATCAACTCTAACCATCACATCCTGTAACCCTAAAAATAATTCTAAGATATTAAGGAAACAAGTACAATAAAACTGATATAGTACAAACAATTGGAAAAAGATTAATACAGGGATCCTAATATTTCCTGAGGAAGATCTGTGATAAATATTAATGCTTCTCCACTGGCCATCTTTTCCTATCATTACTCTGTTCAGATAAAGTACAAATTTCATTTTTAAGGACTTCCATTTACTCTATGGAATTCATAGTCACTGGGCATGGGAGTACAACTTCTGAGAACATTAGTCACTGGTGATTGTGAGAACAAAGGGAGATTTAGAAAGGTGATGAGCCCGAAAGGTAAAACACATACCTGGAGGAATAGAGCGAAAAGAGGAGGGAACCATCTTCTTGGCACCCTGACGCCTGACCAGGAATGGAATATGGCTTTCCATGGCCTCTTGGAGAGCTGAGTGGGAGGCTTCCACATGACCACACACTAGAGACCACTAGGAAAAATAAGCTTAATGGTCCTAGGGAATAAAAATTACCATAGGAATAGGGAAGCAGATTCAATCGGGTGGGGTGATAAAATTAGGCATGAATTCTAAATAGACTGAAAAAAAATTATATTAACTCCATTGGTCAAGATTGTAATGTGTGTCTGTTATAATACTAAGTACTTGGCATTTCCATTAAGAGGTAGAATTCATATTGTTCCTCTTACCCAACCAAAGAAACTGAAATTTAGAGAAAAGTACTTAGTCTTAAGTAACTTTCTGGAACTCCACGTGCTGAGTGAAAAGGACCTACTACCACCTAGACAGAAAAAGAACTCAGTGTGTAAAGACTTTCAAGAAAGCTTAGCTCACATCCTCTGAGGTAGATTGATGACAGTTGGTGCCTGGAGAGGCCATACTTTAGCACTTC
This sequence comes from Apodemus agrarius, assembly GCA_964023405.1. Classification (NCBI taxonomy): domain Eukaryota; kingdom Metazoa; phylum Chordata; class Mammalia; order Rodentia; family Muridae; genus Apodemus; species Apodemus agrarius. The sequence goes on from OZ030014.1 coordinate 69,836,898, forward strand.
AGAAAGATCCTGCTCAAAGGCATTTCACCAACAGTATCGGCAAAGAAATCTCTGAGAGTGACTAAGGTTTTGACCAGCAAGCCCTTGTTGAGTCATCCTCTTCAGAAATACCACTCTGATTCATCAGCTATGCTTTTTACGTTAATTGCATGTAACATCTGACATCTTTGTTACCTTTTCTCCACATCACTGAATCCTAAGAAGAAAATGAGACAAGCCAAACCCAGATTATGGCTGAAGTAAAAACTGAGCATTAGTGAATTAAAGTGAAAATTGAATGTGTTCAATATACCATGAAATTCAAAAGAAGGTTTTATATCTCATAAGGTAAAAAAAAAAAAAAAAAAAAAAAAAAGAATAGTGCTTTTATCTTAATGTTGATGTTAATTTTGTCTACAGGTTGTAGAATATAAACGTATCCTTTTACATAAAACCATACTAATATGATTATTGCAAGAAATGTAATTATCAGGAAGGCAGAATCATTTTAAAATTTGTTGTCTTTTTTAATCATTATAAAATTGCAAAATGAATCGCAGTAGACATATAGATCTTCTAAGCTTGTTAGCTGTTGCATAATAAGGTGAGCCCAGGCCTTTAGTTGAAAGTGATACTTGAACATGTAAAATAAGTACTCAGAAAAATATCTACAAAGCTGGATCACACCTAAATCAACCTAAAGGTGACCCTTTTTCTCCCTTGAGAAAAGGTATCACTTTTCCTTGCTATGAGGTGTCCTTGGTTTTTCTGCATTGCTGACCAAAAAACTCTAAGATCTGCGTAGTTACTGACTCTCTATTCTTTGTGTCACTTGTGAAGACCAATCAGATAGAAGCTCAGGAATTTGGCCCAAGGGCAGGCATAGTTGGTGGTGTCTTTGATTACACCTTCCCAAAGAGATCATACCTCTTCTCTGAGCTGTTCCACATTCTTCCACTAAATTCCTCTTTCTAAAAGTTAATAATTTTTTTTTGGCTGCCTTTAAACAAAGAGCATTAACTTGCACGATATACATTTTAAAATTAATGAAATCTTAAATTCTCTTAGCACTAACATTCTAAACAAGATCAACCCTTCCCTGGGTGATGGGCTCTTAACATTGTCTGCATGTGATGAACTACTCTTGAATAAAAGAATAGATTACCCAAACCTAAAGTCTGTGTCCTAAGAGATACAAGAAACTAGATAAAAATGAAGTGAGAGACAAGTTCTCTTTCAGCGTTCCTTGGTCCCCCTGCCCTCCTTACTCTGAATTTTCATCACTGGAGATAAGCCAGCAAGCTTAACTCTCTCTTTACTTGAGCTTTTTCAAAACCTGCCTCCTAGTGAGCTACCAGTGCCCAGGACAGTGTGTTGAAAGTCCTTCTGCCTGTTTAATAAAATGCACACAGAGAATTACAAAAAGCTTAAGGATGTTTGTAACAAGAACAACACAGGGTTACTGTTTTGGTTACTTTTACACTCCTTATTTTAAAAGTTAGGTCTGCCACCCACCCCCTAAGACCTACAAGGCTCAAGTTTGATGCTGCTCATGTGCTGGAATTTTGTCCCATCCCTACACTTAGCAAAGTATTATCACTCTCATCCTTTGTGTAGACCCCAAACAAGTTTGTGTTGTCACTGGATATCATTTGTCAACCAGAGGATGAATATACACAAACAAATGGCTCAGCACTGTCTTTTGTGGCTCCAATGATAGCTGGAGGACAGAACCCAGTAATAGCAACAGAATACAATTTTTTTCTTGTTGTGGTAAGAGAAGGCCAATAGAAGGACAGACTTAAGAAGGCCCATGATCTTGGACAGGAGATGGGAAACAAAACTAAAGAGAAATCTCAAAATCAAGACCATCAATCTCGGATACACTATTTTCTTTAATTAATATTAGAGGCAATAAACAGTGGTAGTATTAGCATCACCTGTGGCCTTGTCCTGAACAGTGACAGTGAGTTTCCTATCACTGTATCCCTGTTACATATCCTGAAAGGCAGTGTACACTTGCCAACTGCTTGCTAATCAATAGTTACAGTGGGATTTTGTGGACCTGCCAGCAGATGAATAAAAACACTCAGACTCTTAGGCACTATTGCTGGGCAGAGTCTCAGCTAGCTCATGCAAATTAGACCTATTACTGGCCTAGGTCCCAACACATGACACATTACGTCTCAGTCCCAGCACCCATTCCTTCCTGTATCACCATGATGAATCTCTTCCCCCTTCTTCTCCCAGAGACCCTTTCTCAGCCTGCACATTCCATTTTCCCTTTCCTGCCCAGTTTATTGGCCATCAGATCTTTATTAAACCAATCAGTTACCATGGACCACCCCAGTAGGGTATGGGGGTCCCTGGTCTCTAGGGATGGTCTTGTACCCATTATTCTTGCTTAAGATCAAGGTCTAGGCTACCAGGAATCTATAACTAAGAAAAGGAATGAAAGAAAACAAAACAAAAAAAAATTGTCACGAAAACTACAGCTCAATATGTTTATTCCGGCTGAGAGTTCCACAAATGGTTCCAGGAGACTTCCTTCTATTGAAGTCTAATACCTCAGTCTGTGGAACTTGTCACACAGATTTTAGTGGGTTTGGTGTGGCAATCAGTGATCGAGGAAGGTGTTTATTTACAAAATGCTGAAGCAGGTGATAAGACATAAGAATAACAATACCAAAATCCAGCCAGTACTCAGCTCTCTGTAGGTACAGATTTAAAAATTGAATAATACAAAGACAACCTTCACACAATGTACAAAAAGATTATCCCAACATACAGTAATTAGACACATCATATTTATTTATAAATAAACATATTGACAAGTATTTAAGTTCTTCTTTTTCATAGAAAAAGTATTTTTATGATTGATATATTTCTTTTTGTTTGTTTGTTTTCGAGACAGGGTTTCTCTGTGTAGCCCTGGCTGTCCTGGAACTCACTCTGTAGACTAGGCTGGCCTCAAACTCAAAAATCTGCCTGCCTCTGCCTCCCAAGTGCTGGGATTACAGGCGTGCACCACCACTGCCCAGCTTATGATTGATAGTTTTGTAATTCTATTTTAGACATATTTAAACAAACTGAGAAAGAACCTATCAATTTCTTCATATTGGTAAAAGACCCATTTCAATGAAAAGGCTTGAAAGGTTTTCATGTTGGAAGGCTGAGAAATGGGCCTGCAGTCAGTCCTTTCCCCTCTAACCAAGCTCCTCAAAATGTTACCACTTTCATCTTTTGTGACTGTTTGAGAGAAATCTTCCTTTTGGATAGTTTTCCCTTTGTCCACTTTGGAAGCATTGCTTTTAGTTATCTTTATTGAGAACATATAAGGCACAAATACGGTCAATAGTAATTTCAATATGCCAGGACACATTACTTTCTTAAAAACTATAAATAAACCAACAAGAAACCAAGTACCAGGTTTGGGCACTTGAATATACAAGGTACTTTTAAGTGCTAATGTTGTTGGGGTTGCTCTTGTGTGCTCTGTATTCAGATGCTGAGTTCTGTGCCCCAGCATCAGGTTGCAGTCTAGACATAAGCATTGTATTGACCAATGTGCTCTGAAGAATGCTCCCCAATACCCTCTGATTCATTAATAAAAGGCTAGAGCCTATGACTGGTCAGGAGCAAGAGGAAGGCGGGACTTGAGATCAAGTAGGGACCACTAGGAGATGTACAGAAGCGGAAGAAGAAGGATGGACTGGGAGGATGGACCATGAGCACATGGCCAGAAGAAGCTCATATTGAGGACACACATGAAACAGGGCAAGACTCAGTCATTAAGCAATGTGCCATTTATCTAGTTATTAGTAGCCTAGCCAAGTTATGATGGTCTCAGAATCTGCCCAGTTTAAACTTATAGCTTGTTAATATATTAATTTTGATGTCTCAGTGTTGTTGACTTGGGAGCTAAATGAGTAAGAGTGGGGCAGACCCCCCCCCCATAAAATTACCTCTATGCGCTAATTCTTGAAAATGAAATGTCATAACAAATCTCTTGAGTTTGCGTGCAAGTTATTTTCATAGTGGCTCCACATCTACTGTCCCTTTTCTCTTTGTCCTCACATATCCATGAAGAGCCAGTGGTCCAGGTTGAGCAAAAGGCACGAAAAAGGTCAATATCTCATTTCAAAAGACACGATACAAGAAGAATTCTCTTCTATTATACTTTTGGTAAAGGGAGTTGTTTGGCTCTGTTCTGGACTTCTTTTTAACTAGGTAGACCTAGCTACAGTCAATAGGGAAATCTAATTTTCTCATTCTATCCACACAAATGCTAGTTGATTATGGAAGCATTCTGACAGATGTGCCCAGATTGGTCTCTGATAAAACGTCAGAACCTTCCAGGGCCTGGTCAAGTTGATGTCGATGCTCAAAGTGAAGAGTCACACCTTGCCCTCCTCCTGTGACCTGGAGCCTTCCTTCCATGTTTACCACTTCTCTCCCAAGAACTATCTTCTCTGGAAGCTCCTTTATAGATTTCTTCCTACTCTCAACGGCCTCCAGCACACACTGTCCAGAGCAGGTTGATGTGGTAGGCTAGCATTTACCCAGTTGGTGACGGCATTTTGGTTTTTTTTGTTTGTTTATTTGTTTTTCTGGAAACACCAGCCATAGATAGGATTTTTGTCATATTTTTTCTGCAAATATCCCTAAATCCTAGCTAATCATTTTATTTTTCCAACTAAGTTCAGAAAATATCTACCTTTGTACTTTTTTTTTTACTAATTGAAAGACACTAGAGGATCATTCTTACAAAAAAAAAAAAAAAAAACTTGCTATTGAAACCTGACCACTGATATTGTATTTGGGGACCTGCTCAGATAGGATAATAGTGAATTTCTATAGTACTGTTTTTTTGGGTAGGTCAGATGAGAGCATTGAGAGTGACTATATGCTCATCATTTATACACATTTTTCTGGAAAAGTCTTAGGAGACATTTATTTATGAATACATGTGTCCATCATAATATCAAGTATCAAGTAGACATCAAGCTGTATTTCCAGAGACAGTTACAGTGATGCTACAGGAAATACTATGGTGATATCTAATGAAGGTTCCAGGTAGAAAATGATTCTAACCTCTCAGTATGTCTAACATGCCCATTGGCTGATTTCAAGCCAATCATATTCTGACCCTGGTAGGAAAGATGGAACTAAATTAATTGACAGTTAATTACAAGACAGTCTTAGCCTCTGCAGAGCTTGAGGCATTCCCTGCAGGGAATTAGCTCCCGTTAGCATACTTGGGGGGGAAGTTATGACCACGTGGAAGGAGGGTCAGGAGGTAACACTGAACAGTGAGTCTCTATTCCGGCCAGACTGTGTTCCAGGAGGAACAGACTGCTGTCATCGACATCACTGGTTATCCTTATAGCAATGTCCCAGGCTGGACCAAGTTCCCATCTTAGACAATGACATTGAATCTTCCTATTCTTTGGTAAACTTACTTCCATGCCTCTTTTCTGAGGATTCCCTCTCCATTTCAAACCTTCTCTTTACATTAGTTTTTTTTTTTTCAACTCTTAATTTAGGAGACCTGACCCAATATTTTCAGGGTTTGGAATAAAAGTATAAAGGCAGATTAATATCCCATCTAAGTATTTGTACGTTTAAAGTTTTAAACAAAGAGTTCCATTCTGGGTTCTAGAGTAGAGAGCAAGGTTCAAATCCCTGATGCACACAGCCTTTAGAAGGCTCCACTGAAAAGTGTTATGCAAAGGAGACCTAGCGTTGGCCTCAGGCTTTCTGCTTGTGCTGAGTTTCTTAATGTTTATGCTCCTGGCTCCATATTGTCCTGTTTAACAAGCACACACTCTGTGTAAACATCTATGGTAGCCTTTAAGTAAAGTTTTATAACCTCATACCAGAAAAATACCTCCCACAAAAAAGCATGAGACAGTGAGCAAACAGGTTAGTGCAGGTCCAAAAAGTTCATATCCCTGCAGGTAGAAAATTCACCTCTGGAGCCCAGACAGTGGTCTCAGAAGGGAATGCCCAGATTAAGGGAAAGGGGCCCAGCCAGCTTGTAACTGGAGTCAAATATCAAAGGCAGGATCCGGGGCAGGTTTTCTTTTATTTCTCTAGGTAGTGCTAGGGCTGGAATGAAGCAGACAGGAGTTCTTGTAGCTTAGTTCAGAAAATTTAAAGCCATGTAGCTGAGGAAATACAGAGACTATGGCCCAGTGGAAAATTCACCCAACTACACAGGTCAGAGTTAAAAGCAGCAGTCTTGGGAAATTTCCACAGAAACAGGCATCTGCCAATGTTGGAAAGAACTCAAGTCCTTCATACAAAGCTACTGGGTAGGCTCTCATGTACTCGGTGTCAAGTGTAGAAATTAGATTGTAGATATCCTGTGCTTTTAAACAAAGGCTCTGAAGTTTAGTAAGAGGCAGCCTTAGCTTAGAAGCAGCATAGAGCACAAAGAATAGTACCACCACCTGCAAAGAAGAATCCAGATCACATAAGGGCAAAGATTAGATACAAGAGAGATAATGTTCAGGTATTAAATTTTACTTCCACACATAAATCTGTCCAAAAATAGACTTTCAAAAGTTATGAGGCCCCCAAACCACTATTCAAAACTTGTTAGTGTTAACTGGCAGAAAACTAATTAAAAAAAAAAAAAGGTATGTGTTTAGGAAATGGGGGTGGGGCTGGGGGCTAAAGTTCTGCACCTGTTGGGAAAGTGCTATTTAGCTTTGAAGATAATTTTGAAGGGTACAAAAGCTTTCTCCTGTTGATGGTTTCACTCTAGGGTTTGTTTTCTGAAACTGCCCCGAAGCACTGAATTGTAGAAAACAAAAAAATAGAGAGAAAAAGAAAGAAAGAAAGAAAGAAAGAAAGAAAGAAGAAAGGAAGAAAAAACATGTGTGTATATTTCCTATGGGAATCTGTCATCTCCTTTGGTTCCCCTCACTGATAAGAAAGAAAAAAATATATATCCAGATTTCCTTCTTCTAGTCTTGCTTGAACATGCCAAAAAAGACTCTCACACCTGCTCCACTGTCCACAGGCATCACTCATCATTGTGGTGGTGGGAGGGGGGAAAGTGGGGGAGTGGGGGTAGGGGGTGGCTTAGGGAGGGAACCGAAAAAGGACAATCAGCAATTACCTGAAGACCTGGGCATGGCCTCAGGTGTTTTCCTTGTCTGATGGCTCAGAGTTACAAAACAGGGAAAAGTCAGGGCACATTAGTCGCATGACTCCTTCACTGGGAATGAGGCTGGAAAAGGGCCTTTCCGGTTTGTCAGCTTTCAGCCCAGCCCGGAGAAGAAGAGTGAGCTCAAGTGCCATCACTCTGCCTGCTTCTGATTTATTCGTAGCATTTGTGGACAAACCCACAGACTAGAAAGAAATTACCCTGACAACTTCTTTTTACACAACGTTGTGTTTTCTCAGCCAGCCAGCCGAGACTTGTTCCCAAAACCCATTTGTGGAGCTGGATTCGAAAGTTTCTCACCAGAATTTACTCAAGGAGCTGTAAGTAAATGAATTCTGGCTAGAATTCATTTGCCTAATGCGAAGCTATGGGCTCTTCGGCTTTCTAACCACAGTTTAACGAATAACTCTGTTCTTTAGAAGAAGCACCACAAGGTATATATCCATTTGCTTGGTGTGAATGTCTTAGAGGTAGGTTCTCTTGCCCATATGTCCATGTTCTCATCTCCAGAACCTCCAAAGACGATGCATTATATTGCTGTGATTTTACAGATATGCCCAGTTATAGCTTTTGGTGTAGAGAAAGTAGCCTGTATAATCTGGATGATCAATATTGTCATCTGGCCCTTACAAGATGAGAGCAGAATGGTCCGAATGAGCAAAGCAGAGAGACTCGGAAGGGTTGGAAGTATTCTGTGATCTTAGAAGATGCAGTGTGATGTCCATTGTCAAAGTACGCAGATGGTCTCTACAGGCCAGGTAAAGACAGCCAGCTAGCACACCAACCGTGGCCCAGGAAAAGATTTCTGACCTATACGGGATTACTTCAATGGTATTTTATCCACAAATTTATTAAAACTGATTTTTTAAAAAAGACACAAGTGCATCTATAAAGCAAAACAATGAAAAATCTGCCCCAATTGTATGGTGTAGGGAACGGTATCTAGAGTCTCCAAAACAGAGATCACAGCATGAAGTTTCGCACCATTGTTTCTCCTTACCATATTCAAATGGCTATAATTCACATACAAGGTACCTGGGCTCCAATAGGGGTGTTTTTGCTTAAAGCTAACGGACAATTTTAGACTTGAAAAACATGATCCCGCCAGTAGGCACCGACATAGTTTAAAACAGTGCCACAGATTCACCTCTGCTGAGGTAGACAGCCTGCCAGTTTATCCTGATTATTTGACTCATTGATGAGTAAAAGCTTCCATCTTGTGTAAATGGAGTTTGTGCGCATGAGAGTAGTTAACTGGAAATGCCATAAGAGTAACTAAAACCAGACTCCCCAACCAGATAAAACAGCTTCCTATACTAAAAATATTTCCTAAAGCCCGATTTCCTCTACCCTCTACTTTTACACGCCTACAAACAACCAGGAAGGAGAACACAGGAAGGAGGCTGAGATGTGTGGGAACATGGCTCACCACAGTCCATGGACTATAAACTGTGCTGATGTAAACAAGTGGCGGACAGGCGGGGCAATTTCTTTAAGAGAAGTATTACCTATAAGTAGGTAATACAGTATAGTGCTACAAGTAGACCATAAACCAAAACTCCATTCTGATGTAGCTAATTGTCTCTCTCATCTGAGACCCAGTGAGCTACCAATGGCAATGCTTCGCTGGTCACCCGAGGCTAACAGGTAGGGGTGTGCTGAGCTGGCCTTGGAATGAGCACTTAAACATGGAAATCTTGTTTGGAAAAAACATCTAGAATGTTCGTATACCACACTTAGCAAAAATCACACAGTATGATATTAGGTGTTTATGCTGGTAAGATTTGGTAGCAGTCTTTGGATTGGAAGATGGAAGAGTGTAAAATCTATAATTAGTTCTTTTATTTTTTTATCTGACAAATAATGAGTAAAGGGGGGTGTTATTTTGTTTGTCTGAGGATTTGAAAAAGGTGGGCCCTATCTGTCTTCATACACAATGGACAAATGGGACCCTTAGAGAACCAGAGCTCGCTTTTTCAGAGATAGCAACAGCTGGGAACTCCTACCTAGGTAAATGAAATGAGGGAACCTGATGTGCTTGAATAAACAGAGCGATTTCCCAATCGCCCGCCACTTACCTGCTCCCAACTTATGATTTTTATCTTTACAGCACTGACCAGGACTCTCCTCTCCTCCTTCTGCTTTTACCTACTCAATTGGTCATGCTTTAAAAAGCTGCAGAACAGCATCTGTTTGTCCTTCTCTGCGAACACCAAATATTTTTCCCTTTTTTTTTTGAGACAGGATCTACCCATTATCCACACTGACTTTGAACTGCACTCCAGGCCAGGACTACTGGGCCCTCTTGGGTCAGCATTATTACTACTTAGTACATCAGTACAATGTAGTTTGTAAACTCTAACTTCTCAAATCCCCTTAGCAATCTTAAATAAGCTTTGCTCACACCCTTTTTTTTCCAAACAGAAGTTCATATACATACATGCAATTACATATTCAATACAATGTATATATTTGCATTTTATGACTTCCAAAGCCCCTTTAAGGAAAGTGTGTGTGTGTGTGTGTGTGTGTGTGTGTGTGTGTGTGTGTGAAGTTCTTGCCTTAAAGGATTGCTCCACCCTGTGTTGGGGTTGCCAAGAGCTTTAAGAAGAGAGAAGGGGTGTAATGATGCATTTACTTCTTTGTCCAAGATAGCTTGGATCTCTCCATGAGCTGTTGAAGAGTTGAAGAGCAAATATGCGCCAACAGTTCTGAATCCCAGCGGTGTTTGATGACAACCTTCCCATGTTTGCCAACTTGCTGCTTAACAGCAATCCTGTTGACACTGCGTGAAAAGCTTTCCAGGTCCTCCCAGGTAAATAGCCCATTTCTACAGATCACCTGGCTGCCCAGTTGAACTCTCATGAATACACCCAGAATTCAGAAAGATGAGTCATTCTTTGTGCCAAATGTACATTGACACAGTCCAGATTTCCTTCCTTCATGCTATGTACCATGACACAGTCTAGATTTCCTTTCTTTGTGCTATCTATCGGGTACTATTTCAGCAAAGACAATTATAGGCAGAGATAATTTTAACTGACCATCTGGGGCTAACTACCTAATATTCCTGAACTGTTGCTGTGTACCTTACTCTGAATACTTTTAGCATATGCAGATGATTACTTGGGGAGATGAAAACCTCTTCTCCTTAGGTAGGAAACTTCTGAAATTGCTGTTCACCACTTCCAGTGAAATCTGGTGATGTCTTACTAGAGATACACCATTCTCATGTCATTAAAAAGATCATAACAAAATCATGGATCTCTGTTGAGCTAGTGGAAGAAATGCTAGTTTTGAATGAAAGTTCTGTGAGGTAGAACTGTCAGTGAAGACAAAGTTAGAAGGTTGATGGTCAGCTTTGTATTGCAGTTGAAAAGGTAATTCGACCCCTTTCAGGACAGCCTGGCAAAAAGCCTGCAGGAACAGGGGACAAACCTTGGAAGCAAAGGGTGGGGAATGTCATTTGTTGGATTGGCTAATTAGGCCCTTCCCTAACAGCCAAGCAGGAAATGGATTACCTGTGGCTGTGAGGACGAGACCTATGGCCAACAGGCCAAGTGTTCTGTTCAAAAGCCTGCCAAGAAGTGTAAAAGTAATCCCTACATTCATGGTAGTTTTATTCAAGGCTGGAAACTGCTAAGAATATTGAAAGAAAGGCCAAGGAGAGTTTTTGACAGGCAGAATAAGATAAAGAAGGTAAGATGAATAAAGGTGATTTGAAATTATGAAAGCAAACCTTAAATGAGATAATTTCAACTGGAGAAAGGCAGATCAACTACCGGTTCTGAACTAAGGGTTTTGCTGTCACAAGAACACACAGGGCAGTTGTATAATTAAACCACAGAGGAGAGAGGCATATTACATGTGATTATACTTCCTCTACACTTCCACACTTCCAGACTCAAGAGATGTTCCATTCCATAGTCTGTGGGAAAATCTGTAGGTTCTGCAGTCCTTAAAGACTGCTTTAAGAACCTGCTGATTGAGAAGTAGGCACAAGAGGAAAACCACCAAGAGAGTAATAACTGTAGGAATTGCAAGTTATCTGAATGTGATTGGAAACTAATTGTAGTACTCCCCCACCCAATTTGTTTTTAACTTGACTGACAACCATTATTTTTTTAAAGTATATCCTAATCATTCTGCAGTCACAACTGGAAAAAAGAAAGAGTGAAGGAGTCTACCCCTGCAAATGTTGAGAAAATGGTATAATTTATGTTTGTCCTCTAATTTAAATAGTAAGAAATGCTGTTCAACTATTTGTACATGTTTAATGACTTAAAGATTTCTAATTACTTTTAATTACTTAAAAAACAAAATTTAAGCTACATAGCATTATTGGATTCTAATAGCCTCAAAAAGGAGTTGAAGATTACATATATGAGTGTTAAAATTATTTATACATAGTGTGTATATGTTAACTGGATAGTAGCCAGAAGCCCAGAATACCCAAGATACAATTCACATATCAAATGATGCCCAAGAAGAAGGAAGGAGAGGCCCCTGGTCCTGGAAAGGGCCAGTGCAGCAGTGTAGGGGAATACCAGGACAGGGAAGCGGGAGGGGGTTGATTGGGGAACAGGAGGAGGGAAGAGGGCTTATGGGACTTTCGGGGAGGGGGGTCCAGGAAAGGGGAAATAATTTGAAATGTAAATAAAGAATATATCTAATAAAAATAAGAAAAAAATAGAAATTCTATTTATGTCAGCACTAGTTTCATTGTAGGTAGAGACTTAAAATATAATGCCATGCCTACAAAAAAGAAAGAAATTTATTAAGATTTTTTGCTGTTTTCTTTTCAATCTTTTTTGCTTTTGTTGGGACAGAATCTTATGCAGCCCTGGCTAGTCTGGAATTCACAGAGGTTCATCTGCCTCTGCTACCACATCCAGCCCTGTTTTCTTTTTAAATATTCAATATGGCTTCTATAACACTTAAAGTTTTGTGTGTCATACTACAATTCAAGAGATAAGAGTTGCTAGAGAAAATAGATTTTAAGATAAAAAGTAAAAAAATGTGGGATAAGGGAAAATGTATTTAAAGTATTTGTTTTATTTTTATTTTTTGAGACAGATTCTCATGAATTCCCCAATAGTCTTAATAATGTAGTAAAGGATGGCCTTGAACTACACTCTGTCAAGTAAGCTGTGTGCCCAGCCCTCGGCAGAAAAGTCTTAGAGCAGATCTGTAGATTTTATGTGGGCTCCTTTAAAAAACTAGAAGACAAGGAGGAGGACAAGGAGGAGGAAGAGGAGGAAGAGGAGGAAGAAGAGGAGAAGGAGGAGGAGGAAGAGAAAAAATGTGTATATGTACTATATATATTACGTAGATTACACACACATACACACACACACACACACACAGACACAGAGAGAGAGAGAGAGAGAGAGAGAGAGAGAGAGAGAGAGAGAGGTTGGAGAAGTGGCTTAGCAGTTAAGAACAATGGATCCTCTAGGTTCAATTCTCAGCACCCACACGACAGTTCAGAAATGTCTATAAAGTCAGTTCCAGGACACACAATACCTTCATCTGGCCAATTTGGGCAGACAAATAATGATTAAGATATACTCTTAGAAAATATGGGTTCTCAATCAAGACAACAAAAAAAAAAACCTAAAAGCAGGCACAAAAATCAGTTCCAAATTATTTAATATGTGGCTATAATTTGTGAGTTTTTTCCCACTAATTTGTTATTTCCTCAATTGTTGGTAATAAACCACTGTTTTCCATAATATTGCATAAGAAAAGAACTCAGCATGGTGGTCCTGGGATCCATAAGAAATCAGGCTGAGCAAGCCATATATGCAGACAAAATACATGTAAAGATAAGGAAATAATTAAAAAAGATTGTGAAATGACCATTTTCTGAAGAATTTAGCTTTTTCACACAAGTGAGAGATTTCTGGGAAGCATTCTGCATGTTTAATAAGGGACATCATCCATGAGACGCCACTATTAATTATTAAATTAGAAAAACCTGACATGTACGTGGTAGCCCCAAAGTTTCTTTCCTGTACATCTGTAATTTAACTCAGATGCCACTATCTTGAAATACTTGGTAACAAAACAAATTCTCAATTGTTATCATCAGTGATTAGTGCTCACGGACAAATAATGATTAAGATATACTCTTAGAAAATATGGGTTCTCAATCAAGACAACAAAAAAAAAAACCTAAAAGCAGGCACAAAAATCAGTTCCAAATTATTTAATATGTGGCTATAATTTGTGAGTTTTTTCCCACTAATTTGTTATTTCCTCAATTGTTGGTAATAAACCACTGTTTTCCATAATATTGCATAAGAAAAGAACTCAGCATGGTGGTCCTGGGATCCATAAGAAATCAGGCTGAGCAAGCCATGAGATCAAGCCAGTTAGCAGCACCCCTCCCTGGCCTCTACAAAAGCTCCTGCCACCAGGTTCCTGCCCTGTTGGCGTTCCTGCCCTGACTTCCCTCCATGATAGACAGCCACCTGAAGTGCAAGCCAAATAAACCCTTTCCTCCCAAAGTTGCTTTGGTCATGATGTTTCATCATAGCAGTAGGAACCCTGACTCAGACATGAAGATCTGGGTATTTCAATGATAAAATTATACTAGTTGGAAATAAGTTAGTGTTGGCAAATAGAAGAAATAATATTAATAAGGAAGTGGCACTGGGCTTTGAACAAGTGGAAGATACTTGATAAAAATTAACTGTGGTAACAATATAATCTCTTTTGCTATTGGTTACCAGAATCTCAAAGATGAAAAGTCATGCAAACATTAACTTCTAAAGAGAAAGAATGATTTTAAAAAAAATCATGTGGAAAATGAAATATCATACACTTTCAAAAAAGAAAAAAACATTAAATAAAATTTTTGGAATAGAAACTCAGAATTTCAAGAACACATTGGGCAGAAATGCACACTGTCTCCTGTTGCTTATGTTTTCAAAATATCATTAAAAATATCCTATAGTGTTTGAAATAGGAAGTGTCTTCTGGGATAGGAAGTCATGTGGTGGTAGAAATGTGGACAGTGGGTACCAAATGGATGAGACCTTGTGTCTTAAACAAGAGAGGCCAGAGCTGTGACCCAATCAAGTTTCTGGGATAGGAACAAACGAACAAAGTTCCAAGCAAAAAGACTGTGCACGTCACTTCCAAGAAAATGTCATAGGAAATGCCGTCACCTGGTTCCAGCTGCATCAGCAGAAAGAGTTCATGAAAACACGGATTCGCCCTTCAGGGAACTTCCAGTCAACTCATGGCTCTTGCCAGCTCTGACCTCACTCCGTGTAGAGAAATCAAGGACACAGCTGTTCACACAGCCACATGCCATGGATGAACGCTTAGTTGGAAGGGAAGAGGAAAGAGGGACCCTCTGCTTGATATTCAGTCAGATTTTGTACAAGGAATAGTTAATCTCATCTCTGTAAAAAGAAAACAGTAATGTGATTAAAAGTGTCTTATTGAAAACCAAGCTCTGTTTTATATCATTTATAAAAATGTTCAGAGTAGTCAAAAGAACCCAAATGAGAGAAGTAGCTGAAACTGAGCCGAGCTCACTAGAATAAGAGAAGGTACTTGAAGGACATCTTTTCCTTTCTTACACTTTAGTCCATTCAGCACTCAGATGAGACCTCCTAAACCCTCACGCATCCATCTCTTCAGACCCACGTTTCCGTAAGCGTGTTGGTAACAGGGCATGTGTGCTCCTGTTGGGGAGGCAGCTGGTGAGCAGCTGGTAGAAAGAGTAGCAGGTAGTGGCTGTCGCCATGTAATCTCAGAGCATTGCCCAATACCTTCTCATTCATTGTTCTATTCCTTAGTTTACCAAACATTGACTGTTTGCAATAAAATGTTTCCGAAGAGCCTACAGCGCGGCACCCTTCACATAGATATTCGCAATGTCAGGGAGCTGACTAGCAGCTGGAAATGAATCAGAATGATACCACAGTGCAATAACTCAGATAAATCTGCGGTTGCTTCACTATTATAAAATATAGGTTTGATTTTTTTCCTTAGAAAATTGCTGAGAAGCTAAATATAAGAATACTGATCCGATTGCAGATGTGTATCCGTGGGTCTATAGGCTTCACAATGAAATCGTGGCGTATGAGCGAGCACATCTATAGAACAGCAAAAAAAATCATTAAACAAATAAAGGCAGCAGGCCTCCTGCGCTTACATTTGAGCTCTGTCTCAAAGCAGGCTGGTTTCCATCACAGACCTTTCCCTGTCACCAAGGAAAAGGAGCGTGGTATCTCATCAAGTCATGGCTGTGTTCCCATCTGAACTGGAATTCCAACATGAAATAGAGATGCCCACAGCTGATGAATGCTTCAAAAGGAAACCGCGATACATTTTCTCTCTGTGATTCCAGTTCTGGTTTCAAAAGTACAAGGATGGTTTCTGTGTGCACACAGAAAAATACTCTAGGAGAGTCAGCACTCTTCAGAGATGCTTACGCTCTTCTCTGCAACATGCCCACTGTACTGCACATTCACACTCTGTTCAAGTTTCATTCAATGCACCACGAGTACTGCAGGCTTGCATTGATACCCTTTCCATTTCCCCCTTTTCCGTGAGACTAGGCCGTTCCAGGCCTATCTCCTTCCAACGGAATAGACTTGAACCTTATTCCAGACATATTAAGATCCTTGCATTCTTCAGTCTTTCCACAAATTGTCACGGGAGACCAAATCACGAAGATGTGTCTGCTTTTTCTGGCCAACCCTAGGTCTTGATTGCCTCTGGTACATCTGGGATTTGGACTATGACACTTCTCCACAGAATCATGCACTATCATTCCTGCCCCAGAAAAGTCTCCCCTCGAGTTGTGTCCCCTAAAAGTCACTTGCAGTAGTTAGGCGAGCACAAAGCAATTTTCCTTAAAGACTTCAGCAAAGAGAAGATAAATGTTTTTTTTTTATTTCGATATATAAATATGTAGTATATCTGGTGCAAGGTGCAAAGTGTCTGCAAATTTCTAGTCCCTTTACTTTATTTGACCGAGTGACGATGCTGTCTACCCTTCCATAACAAAACCCACACCAATCAGAGAGCCTGGATACTCGGAGGGCAGAGAAGGCCCCTTTAGAGATACCAAAGAGGTCCACTGAAATGCTATTATCTGTGCTCTCCTCACCTCCACCATCAGACCCTTCAGGAAAGGAAATACTACTAAATCCAGTTAGGAGTTTGTTATTCCCTATGTTAGACAAAGTAGCTATAGTGTGTGTGTGTGTGTGTGTGTGTGTGTGTGTGTGTGTGTGTGTGTAATGCCCAAATGACCATTTAGTCATTTAACATGTCCCTATTATACTAGGTAGCCCTCGGTATTACAAATTTAAGCTTGCTGCCACAGGAAGTCTTATAGAGAGACTTGGAGACATCCTATGGGCTGCCCTTGTGTATGCTCTCAGAACCCTAACATTGGTTATGCTTGGATACTTCATTTGGGAAGAGAAAGACATCTTCAACTTTCTGATCATCTACTTTGTGCCAAACATAATACATCAATACTAAACCCAGAAGATAGGTATGTATGCTCCGAATTTATACCCAAGGAGAGTGAGATTAAAGAACAAGATCACACAAAAATGGAAGCAGGTTTAGGGACTGAACCCAGATCTGACAGCTGCAAAAAGATACATGACTTTCCTGTCCCATCCAAGTTACAGGTGGAAAAGATGTTAAGCTGTGTTTTCCAACATCTTTGATTTACTAACTGTGGGGAATTTTGTGACAGTGACTGTCTTTAACCTTTTCGTAGTCTCCCAGCAGGTGATGAGATGCCATTGTGTTAGCAGAGCCTGCAGGCTGCAAGGCAGTTCTTCCCTATCAGATCTAGGACACACTTAGGACTCCATTTCAGGACTCTGCAAGAGCTGGGCTATAAAATATATCCTGAAATCAATCGGCAAATTGCATGCCTGAACCGAACTAAAACTCAGATCTAGAGGAGGTACAAAAATCATTTGTTTGAAGACCAGGCCTGACCTGCAAGCAGATGTGTGCATACACATGCTTCTGGAAGTAGATAAGAAATCCCTTATTTTGTTGATATGTCTATTGAAAGCTACTTAAGGAATAATGGATAAGTGCATCGTTGTGGCTACCCTTCATGCTAGTTTTGTTGTTGTTGGCTTCTGCTTCTTCTTCTTCTTCTTCTTCTTCTTCTTCTTCTTCTTCTTCTTCTTCTTCTTCTTCTGCTGCTGCTGCTGCTGCTGCTGTTGTTGTGGAAAAGCACAAATAACATGAACTGTGTAGTGGCATCCATTGTGTTCAGTGTCAAACAGTTTCATCTATGCCCAGAACTTTCCCATCACCCTTAACAAATCCTCTAGGCAGTAAACAAGTCTCCATCCTTCCCTCCCTCTGAACCCTGCTTCCCACCACATGCCTTCTGTCTCTGTAAATGCCTTCATCCTATACCTTCACTCATGCTAAACTTGACCTTTGGTGTCAGACTTATTTCACTTAGCACTGTATCTAAGGCATATCCACTGTTATGACCATGTGGTCATCTTTCGAGTCTCAGCTTTGTCACCATAAGAGGCAACTTATGTTATAGCATGCTCTGCTGACTTGCATCTAGAACCACGAGAGAAGAAGAAACTAAAAATGTGCACATCGACTGACCCAGGACAAAAATGTTTGTTTTCATAATATCCATAGATATTGTCAACTGAGTACGTCAGCAAAATTCAAGGGGATTATGGTTGAGCTTACCGTTATGTACACACTGTATATTCTAATATGTTGAGACTAGCAATAATTGCTTTAAATGTTCTTATTTAGTAAAGACTTAAGAAGCATCTATAGTGTTAAAAATACTGAGCAAAACAAACCACTTTTTGATTGTATTTAGAGCTCACTCCAGAAGAGAGAACCCATGTCTGGTACCAAAAGCCTTAGGAGAGAAATGATCAACTATGGTTTTGCTGAATCGATACAATAATAATCCACCCCCTGGGTCTTATCTTTACGCCCACAGATTACTGCATCTCTCAGCCCTACTTAGATAAGCTTCTTTTTGCAGTAGATAACAGTTAACATAAGGACACAGGATAAGTCAACAGGAACAGAATGAGACTGAAGAGGGCACAGATCCAAACAGGACTTCTGTATCATACTCCATTCCCTACAAGGCTCAGGAATCATCTTGGAAATGGTGGCAGGAAAATTGTAAGAGTCAGACAGAGTTAATGCCTGAAGCAATGGAGTATTTGGTGAGTATGTCAATACAACTGCACATAGGAACTCATAGTAACTGGGTCTGCATGCACAAGACTTGCTCAAGGTCAAGCCAGCAAAAACCCTAGCCTGGATGGAGGAGGAGGTCATGAAATTGTATCCCTATCTGAGGAGTCTGGGGCAACTGATGTCTGTTGGAGAAGGAAGAGTCAGTTTACTTCAGGAGTGCAGACCTTGGAAGGTTACCCAAACACATAAGCATCTATAAAATATTAAATACAATATTTTTAAATGACTTAGAAAGTGCCATGACCATATACTTTTAAAAATCTGAAAAATTGCATCCCTTTTCCTTCTCTTCTCTCTGAACTTGTAATCCAAACTCTTCTTGTAAAAACATATATTCTTTAAAATACCTCATCTGCCAGTGAAATAGTGAGACTAGATTTAAAGACGAATAAACAAACAACAGACAAACAAAAAACTATGAAAAAGTGTGTGGTCTTAAAACTAAAAACATTTACACAGGGGTGTTGAAGACACCAAGCTAATGAATGGGAATGCAGAGCTACCAAACGTTTAACCTCTCCCACTGTGGATCTGGTCACACCATCTTGCGGCCAGAAGCCAAGGCTGGATGGACCAGATCCAGATTAGATAGCATGTGGAATGAAACTTGTGACAGATCAGGATCTAGGCAGGGGACAAGTCACAGCATGGCCTTCTTCTCTGAAGCAACTCTCCTTTCCCACCTTACAGTTGCCTGTGTATAACCACTTCAGAGAGGTTTTGTTGATGCCTTGGTTCAGGAGGATGGACAGTCTCCTGGAATCTGTTGGGGTGCTTGAAAATATACTTCTGGTACTTACTAGGAAGTAAAGTCTTTCAGGACCCAGATGGTTAGCTTTTGCACAGGGTGGATCATCTAGTCAGTAGGGCCAGTAAAGGTAAGGTGCAGCAGGATCTTATGGTTCCAAGGAAGATCAAGTTGATAATACCTTGGGCCCTGGGGCTGTAAGGCCTCCGTGCTAATTGAATCAGCTCTAGCCTTTGCCATATCTTCTCTCTTCAGCCACCACACACCTCATGCTATTCTACAGTGTCAGGGGTGAGTCCAAACTCCTGTGACAATGGCGTGGTACACATTGCCATCTTTGATGTGAATGCCACCCAAGAATAGGTTGTTGGAGTTGCCCGGGTACCCAGGATCTTGAGTCCAGAGCAAGCAGCTGAGGTGGGATCTAGAGCACCTTCTGTTTTGATTGTGAGGAGCTACTGGTCCTCTAGGTCTTTGGCATCCTACGTGGTGAAAGGCTCCTGGAGTTGTCAGGGATGCCTCACACCTGCAGACCACTGCTGTCCCCAGGGGAGTCCTTGTGAGTAATCTGATCTAGCACAAACTCAACAGGAGAAGATTTGTGTCACAAGCTGAAACTTCTTGCTACCCTTGACTGCCAGGAAGTAGGTTTCTGATTTCATCTTAGGGCTCTGACTAATTCTGGAGATGGGATGGAAACATGGGTCTGAATAAGCTCCTGTTGGAAGAGGCAACAGATTCTTTCCTCTTCTTGATGTCCTTGTTCCATTGACAAGTTCTAGGGTCATGGACTTCGACCAGGATCATGTTGTCCACATCCCTCTGGACTTGTACCTGTCTATCCTGCTCAGTGATAACCCATCTGTTGAGAACCTGTTCTGATAGTGAACTGCTGGCTACATGTCCCAAGCTGCTGAATAGTCCTTAGTACTCAGATTGTTGGGGCCACCAATTACTCCTACTTGGATAATACCTTACTTCTGTACAGCAATGGTGCCTGCCACAGAGTGAAACAGGTGGTAGGGATCTGCGGCTTCATCTTTCCAAGGTGAATTTCAAGCAGTTGTCCATACTGGCAGCTGGAGGGACACCCCAAATAGTTGTTGAGTTTCATCAGCTCTATTGGCAATAGCTACCTGTCAATCTTATGTAAATATTCCTTTATCCTGTGGTTGTAGGGGACCTGATAGGGTAGCCTGGATTTCTGTGCCTTTGTTTCATGTTTTTGTCATGTTGGTGGAGGGGAAGCCATTTGCAACAGGCCTGTGGGTTCCCATAATAGAACTTGAGCCACCATTGTCTGTAGGAACACCTGCTACCTTCCAGATTACATCTATGAGTGAGGTCCACTGAAGAGGGAGCCAGTGAGCTGTATACTGCTCACCTTGGGGGCGGGGGTGGGGGGAAGGGAGAGTGTGCATAATTTTTCAGAATGATCTGGAGAAGGATTCTAAATCCAGGTCTTCAGAAGCACACATCATACTTTGGATGCACAGTTGTGCCAAGAAATTACATAGCTCCTCATTTATATCCTAGTTTATGCTCTTTATTCAAGCCCCTTTTACTCCCAAGCTGGTTGGCCTTTGATCAAACAGTCACAGTGGATGGTTAATTGTGCAGATATCTTACACCTACATCTCTGTTTTAGTTATAGCCAGGCGAGCTATAGCATCCAGCACGGAACATTTTGTCTCATACTGTATCTTGGATGGCCAGGTCTCCCAAGTGTCTGAGCAGAATCTTTCCCAAGGGAGTCAGGAACTATTTGCAAACAGGTTCTCTCTCAGGCCATAATGGATGGACACTGGAGTCAAAGCATCTCCAAGCTGCCTTGGCCAACTGGCATAGGACTGATTCCTGTAGAATAGCTGTACAACAGAGATGTCTGCCAGTGTGTAAACCCAGGCGGTAAGGCATCAATTTGTGAAATGAAAAAGATGAAGGAGTATCAGGCTGTGTGGTTTGTGCCTCTCATCAGCCTTCATTGGATGTCTTACTAAAACGTGATGAATTATAGCATGGAAACACATGGGTTAAAAATGAAGAATTACTAGTGCTTACAATGAATACTAACCCCCTCCCAAGCCATTTCTATTTCAGGGAAACTATTGTGGTCGAATACAGTGGAGAGTGTACTATGAACAATGCATTCCTAGAGAAATAATGCATATAGGCCCCGTCAACAATACAAACCAGGTCAAAGGGAGAAGTTAAAATATGGTATTTCATGAATTCTGAGACACATTTTTGTTATTATTTTATTTATTTATTTATTTATTTATCTGTTTATTTATTTATTTTATATCTCACGAATTGAGAAGTATCTTATAATCAACAGACAGAAAACAGAAAGAGATAACATATATCTTTGCTTGCCTTTCTTTTGAAGAAAGATTTGTTTGGTTTGGGGTTTTATTTTTAATGGTTTGTTTATGAACCTTCTCTTTCCCACTGTTAGTGATTATATGAGCCTAGAATTTAGATGGTTCCAAGTGTTCTTCATTTTATTTTTTTACTGACCATTACTGGGGAATACCTGGCACTACAACAGAAAAATCTAGAATTGTGGGATAGAGTTGAGCCCACTTGGTGGCATACTGTAGTTCCTGCACAGCTGTCCTTGAATTGCAATCTCTTCTACCTACCTAGCCCTGTGACTTAGATTACAAAGCAATTACTTCAGCATTACTGTGACTTCTGTCTTTCTCCTTCAGTGTTACAGAAGGCATTATTTTAAGTGATTTATTTATGTCACATCCAATCTTCTGCAAGTCATACTTAACTGTTTGCTCAATCCCATCGTGCCTCTCCATCATGGTGCTCTCTCTGGGCAATTAAATGCTTCTAACTTTTTCTCCCATTGGAGACAAAGCTAAAAGTGTATCTTTACTTTGAGGTTTTCCCACAGATAAACAAGTGTCTGTCTATACCTAACAGTTTACTCTGCTTTATTGACCAAAAGGGTCTCAACATTAACAGATCTCCAAAAGAACTCTATTTTAGCCTTCATCTAATTTTCCCAAATTCTACCCATGGTTGGACCTCATCTTTAAATGATCACCTTAGTCTTTCTCACCTCTTATCTAAGTAATCTACAAGCCATCCACATTACCTTCCAGTTCTTTCAATATATTCCCAAATCTGACAGTTTTTCAGTAAGAGTCCATTTACTGTTTGGGTCAACATCATACCCGTAAACATGAGTGAACAATTACAGTTGATTCCCACTGACTCCTTAGCTTCTGTTTTACTTCCTATCTTTCCTATCTTCTCTGAGGAGGAATGGTTCTTTTGTTTGTTTGCTTGCTTGCTTGTGTTGTTTGTTGTTGTTCTGTTTTTTTGAGACAGGGTTTCTCTTTGTAGCCCTTGATGTTCTGGATCTTAGTCTGTAGACCAGCCTGGACTTTAACCCACATGCCTCCACCTCCCTAGATCTGGGATTAAAGGTGACTGCCATCACCTCCCAGCTAGAAGTGGTTCTTTTAAATGGTGAACATTGGCATGCTTGGTTACGATGTCCCAATGATTTTCCAATGAAGTCGGGGCACCACCTCCATGGCAGGACTGCTGTAGGTTCACATCACTGTCTGCTCTCTGTCTCCTAAATTTTGATTCTGCTAGAACTACCTGGGTCTTTTTATTGGTTCTTTCACCATCTGGTGGTCCTTGCTATTCCCTTTGCACAAGTATTACACACTTCTTCCTTTCCTTCCCTTAACTCTCTTTTGGAACAGGTCTTCCTTTCTCAGTTACCATGTGGGGACAGGATCCACCTTCCTTGTCATGGTGCACCCTGTTGGCACTTCATTTCAGTCTTCTTCCTTGCCCTCATTCCAAATTGCTCTATTATCTATTTAGTCTTTGATCTCAAGGAAGAAAGGACAGTTTCATTCACTATCCTTGAGGTCTAGAATGGTGGCTGAAACTGATGAGAGATCAGTAAACACCAAATAGATGAAGAAAATGATTGGAATTTGACCAGGAATGTTGTCTTGTCCATCTTCATTTGAGTATTTGGATATCCCACTACCAATGGATTTGCATTTGTTTTAGAAATTTTATGAACATTTAAAATATGGATTAAAGAGAACTTTTCCCTCTTAAACCCAGCAGAATGTTTTCTCTCTCTCTTTTTTTCTTATCATATTTTCCTCCAGAGATTTGGATACTGTTTCTCACTTGTTTAGAGCCAATCAATGTCACCCTACAGGATGCCAAAAAGATTGCCGAGGCTTTCCATCTCTCTGGGAACTGAAAGTACAGACAGCTCTGCTCCTGAGGTTGCTGTGAGCTATGTGGAGAAATCTGGGATTGATCAAACCAGAGTTCCGTACAAGGAGGCACAGGCGAGGTACACTCAAGCTCTGTATCAGCTCAACGACCTTCCAGGTGCTTTCCTTCAATATCCATGTGAAATCTCAGTGCCCAGGAACGTGAAGCACCATGAGAATGTGCCTAATCCGCTGATAATTCTTTTATAGCAAGTACCACTGCTCTGCAGAGACCCTAGTCTCTTGGGGGGAGCAAGTGCATTCTATACTTTCTTGATTTCTAATAAAATATGTACCACCATGGCTAGTTCAAATAATAAAAACTGAATATAATAGTTTATATTAACATTTTAAACACTATCATTTTATTTATTTCTCTGACATCTGCAAGTTCTAGTGCAGGAACTACGCTCTAAGGATCTATATTGTATTATCCAGAGCGGTCCCCTTAAGCCATTACTCGTCATCATGTTTTATTTGTCTCTCCAGATGTAGTGATACACATATCAGTTCAGCCCACATTCATTGGGTGCTTACAATGTATCAAGTATTTCTATAGATGGAAGACATTTAAAGTGATTAAGACAAATAATACCTGTCCTCTCGGGGGAGTTAAATTCTACTATTGAATAAAGATAAGTAACAACAAAAAGAGCCAATTTCAAATTTTCACGATCTGCAGGAAGAGCTAAAGAATCATGAACAAACTTAGGATGTGTTCTTTCTATATCAGAGGCAGTTTCCAAAGGCAACACTATTGGGGCTAAGACTAGAAACTGAGAAAAAGTTCCAGTAAGGAAACATGAGAAGGGAGACTCCACACTTAGGAGAAGAGGCTGAACCCTTGGGGGCAGACAAGAGTCAAGGGTTCAAAGACCAGTGAAGAGGGTGAACCAGGATGAGTATGGATAAAGTAGGCAAAGGCTAGACCATATACTTCAAAGAAGAGAGTTTAGATTTTATTGCAAATCCCATCACAAGCTAAAGGAAAATAAACCCAAATTTTGCTACCTGTTAAGGAGATGAACCAGAGAGCTAAGTGAACATTCCATGGAAGATTGGGAGACAGCTATGATGCTAAGGGCTCAGGATGCTGATGCACACAGCCATCAAAGCTGAAGGTGGCAGTGGGATGCCTTAGACTAAAGTGCTCATAGTAGAGACAGAAAAACTGAAAGATGGAGTATGTCAAGTGAGAGAAAAGGAAGAAAGGACCAAGACACATTTTTTTAGCTTCAGCAAAAAAGAAAATTGGAGAGAGGTAGATTGGACTTCGAGATGAGTTTGTGAATAATTATTCTTAGTGTGTAAAACTTGATGTTAATTGTATGTAGTAGAAACGTCAAATGCATATCTTTTTGTTTGGGGTCTGAAGAGATTTGGCCATTATTGGCATCTATGTAGCATATATATTTGCAGGGTTGGTAAATCTAATGAGAGGAGCAGAGAACAGTAGGTATCTACTTAAGATCTGAGAGGAATGGAAGACTCCAGCCTTCAGTGGTGTCACTTGTGAAAAAGAACTAGCAAAGATGCAAATAGGATCCACAGAGACATAGAGAAAATGACTGAACAGTGACGTGACAATTACTAACAAAGACTATTATGACAGCCCTAAACTCAATCTGATGATTCTCAAAAGTGACTTTTAAGAGATATTACTATATTATAGGCAAGAAAACTAGGGCATGGTGAGATTAACAAATTCCTCCAACTTTATACAGGTTGTAAAGGGGTAGGCATGGGATTCAAATCAAAGCTATGTCAATCCAGAGACTATTTTTCTAACTAGGACTTGACACTCCTTTTCCAGTTATTTTGATAATCTCTCCACTGCTTGCAAGTAAAATAAAATGAAAGGAAACCATAAGGAAGGTCATTACCTAATGACGGTTTCAGAGTAGAACTGGTGCCCCAGTCTACGATACATGGATGGTGATTAGCAATGGAGTAGGTATTGGGGGAAGAGGGGTGTGGAACCATATCTACCAGTAGTTCTTGTTAGTTATTTATATAACAGAAATGACTAGACTACAGACAGAAATGGACCGTAGACCCAGAGAGAGTGGTTAGGTCTTCTGGGAGGGGGATCCTGGATGGAAGCTAAAGCATAAACAATTATTACAATAGCATCTTGGGGAAATGAGGAAAGAGGGCAGGAATATATAGGGAAAGCATCTTTAAATCACAATTACAAGCTTAAGACCTGGGAAGGATGAAGAAGATTCCATACGAAAAGATGGTTTGTATTGTGGAGCACTGAGAAAGTTCTCGTGGCTAAGTCAACAAACTCCGTTACAAAGATGGCCCAAGGAATGTAGCTTTGCTGTGTCTGGTCACAGATGGGACATAACTGGAAAAAGCTGGACCTTTGCTCAAGCACTGTGTGCTAGATACAGAGATACTGCAGTGTAGCTAGAAGCTGTCTCTCAGTTGCGCTCCCTACAAGTCACCAGCTTTGAGGAAAAGGAAATAATGGTATTTGGGGAAGTTTAGATTAGAGAGGAGGCTGGGAAGGAAAGACAGATGAAGGATAGAAGAAACATGAAAGATTGTTTAAAAGGCTATATAGAAAACCTACTATAGTATAAACTTCTGAACACACGTATACATACACATAGTGGGGAGTGCATACATGCCTGCAGTAACTCAACGCAGAGGGTAGTACTGTTTTCAGATAGATAGGCTGCCAAATACAAGTCTCCAAAGCTAAGTGTGGTATACTTCCTTCAAATGGTTGGCCAGGGATTGAGGGGGCAGGTGTCCCAGAAACCTTTCCCACAAAGCAATACAGGCTCTTGATACTGTTTTTGGTTGGCCAAGAGAGCTTGATTGTAAAATCCCATTGATGAAGACATTCCAGAGTTTGGTCAAAGGAGATAGAGGCAATCAAGGAGCTATTGACCTCAGAAGGTTTCGTCCTGCTGGTTTGCTTTCATAGTGCCAGAGGTGCTTTGGAGACTGTTGACAGACAAAAGTAACCAGCTGTGAACCTTGCAAACTACATTAAAACTGGTCTGGTAAGGTATGTGTACAATAGTAGCATAAATATTGTGGGGCTAACCAAATGCTTTCTTACTGGATTTAAAGTCTGTTCCACTGGAGAAAACTCATGCCTAATACTGTCAATGTGGTCAAGGACCCAGGAATGGGGAGCCCATAGTCTTGAGGAGTAAACCTGTTGTATTTTTTCTAAATACGAATAGTATCAGACTGTCTTTGAAGCATATAGTATCAAATATGTCTAAATACGTATTTCTATGTCCACAGATTAGTACAGCTCTCACCCCACGACAGCAAAGCTCCCATTACAGTGGACAGTAGTGAACACAGAGACAGGATACCTGATCACAATGTGTAGCCGCCTGCGGCTACATTGGAACGGGTTACTGGGTCATCTGGAAGGAAAGCTGGGGCTGGGAACAGTGTGCCGAGAGAAACATGGAGTCAAGACAAGATTTCCTGCTCAAGACTCAAAGTTTAATGGAGGTCTCCAAATATATATTGGCGGGACAAGCCCCTTCCCCCAAAAGCTGGAAACAGGTCTGCAAAACTGGTTCTGCTTGCTCAGCAGGAGGCTGGCGTCTGGTGGCGACTAGTGTCCTTGGGAAGTGGCTATCCTTGTAGAACAATGGGCTCCACCCTAGTTGTAGGGGATTATGGCTAGCAGGAATTCCTGCTTGAAGGCTGGGAGAGGAACTTCACCTTGGTCAATGTCAAGTCGTGCTAGGTGGCATAGCACCCCAATACGGCTCTCTACACCAATGTAGAGAGCAATTACCTATGGGGTGCTCAGCCTCATGTACCATGTCTAGAGCATATCCCTTTCTTCCAAAGCTCAAGGACTAAAACAGATGATAAAGGCCAGAGGTTATGGAGGACTGGGGTAAAAAGTGTTTAATCATATCTGGACATGATAGGAGTATTCATGAGCTCACAGCAGCTGTGGGGTACCTGCAGAAGACTCATACAAGATCTAGCCAGTTAGAATGGCAGTATGGATGGGGGAGGAGCACCCCACCTCTCCCTACCCTGCCAAAGAGCCTATTTATTGACAGTTGTTGACTGCTAGGGAAAAGACAGGTTTTTTTTTTTTTTTTTTTTTTTTTAGGAATGTGGCCCTTGGTATATTTCCCATGCTCCAGTGACACAAAATTAGACAGAGGGAGAGAGAGACAGTCTGTGCTGCTGAAAATCAGGGCAGAATAGAGATAGTAGAATTATGGACAAAAAAAATCACAAAAATCAGCAGAACAACTTACCTTTTTTCCATTGATCTGAGGCTACTGCATTTCATTTCTTTTCTTTTCTTTCTTTCTTTCTTTCTTTCTTTCTTTCTTTCTTTCTTTCTCTCTCTCTCTCTCTCTCTCTCTCTCTCTCTCTCTCTTTTTCTTTCTTTCTTTCTTTCTTTCTTTCTTTCTTTCTTTCTTTCTGTCTTTTCATTTGACTGAAAAAGAGAATACTCCAGTGTTTATTTCAACAGCAATAACAAAAGTATCTAAGAGTGAATATCTTAGGAGAGAAAGCCCCACTGACTACCAGGCTCTCAGCTCCCACAATTCCACAGGTAAAGAGGGGACTCGAACAGCAAAGCTGCTTTTTAACGTTCCGCGGAGTAAAGGGACATTTCTCTAAAGACGATGCACGGATGGCTGACAGGTGTATGTAAGCGTGTCACCAGGGCCAGTAGTCGAGGAAACACAAATGGAAGTCATCATGGCACTGCATTGAAAACTGTAACATAGCCAGCTGCTGACAGATATTTGGAGCCCTTCAATACTGCTGACAGGAACATAAAATGTTAAAGATTTCATGGAAAACAAAAATGGGGATTTAAAAAAAATTAGGTAAATCACACAATCCAACAATCTTTTGTTCTGGATAGTTATTCAACTGGAATGAGTATTATGAAAGATATCCCCCGTCACTCACCAATGCATTATTTACAGTGGCCAAAATGAAGAAGGGAAACAAGGCTCATGTCCATCAAAACAAATGGGATAAAGAAACTGGTCTAGTCACATAAGAAGTACTATCCAGCCTTTAAAAAGTAGTCAGTGTTGCCATATGGACGGACTTTGGGGATATTACAGTGAGTTAATGCAATCGGAGAAGGACAAATATTGTCTCGATTCAGATGAAGTCTTTAAAAGTAGCAGAAGGAGGCAGAGATAGAATAGTGGCTACCAAGAGCTTCAGAGAGCAGGTCTCAAGCAGAAAGTCTGTCTTTTCTAGTATAAAAGTCCTCGTGAATTGCTCCACAACACTGTGATTAACAGCACAGCACTGAACATGTTACAGCGTAAGAGGAAAGATCTCCTTAGTGTTGCTCTGCATAAAGCGTGAAAGGAAAACTGTCCACTCCTCCATTAAGATTTCTGATCTATGACCACCTGAATTCTCACAGCTCCACCGATACTCTAAAAAGCAAAGTTCCGAGGTCAGACCTGATAACCAACTTAACTGGTACGTCTCTGATGCTTACCAAATCATGTGACTAAATACCGCCACGAAATGATCCTTGTAGATATTGTCTCAGGAGTGCATAATACTTGGTAAGCAGGTAAATGTCACTAAGGCTGCTTCTCCATGTCCCTGATATTGATATAAATAAAAACACAACTGAGAAGCTTAAGTGACAAGACACCAAAGCTAAAAGTGATCAGCAGTGATCAGTGATTTTTATTATTTTTTTTTTTTAAATCTCGAAACACTTTTAGGATTGACATAACGTTGTGGCTCTCAACAAACATAAATCCAACTATTGAGCAAATATAATGTAAATCTGCAGGTTTGTAAAACCCCGGGTGTGTTGTCTATTTAACTGGATACAAGGTCGATTGCAGAGGTTGCATTAAAGCTTAGGGATTCTAGTATTAGGCAAAAATAAAAGAGCAAATAAATGCTCTGCCTTGACTCTTATAAAACAATGGAAAGACAATAGATAAAAACAAATAAAAACAAACAAACAAACAAAAATCACCTTCATAGCTTAGCCAAAGTACATAGTTAATGTTGTGTGTTGTAGCTCTACTATAGCAAGTATGTGTACATCTACAGTATTTGCAGAACAATACTGTATGCTCTCTCAGAATAGTCAACAGGTTCCCCATTGCCGGTGGAATGTTTCCTGAGGTGTCAATTTGCTTGGGGGAATTCATGGTGAAAATTGCTCTAGTAATCTGAGGCATCATTAACACAATAACATTGTAGCATTCAAAAAATATTCACAGCTCCTCTGGCCCCTGGGAATTTGGATGGGTAATCCCACATGGTTAACGGCTCTTGTTATGTATGGTAGAAAATGATTCCAAAACAAAAGAAGTCGCCAGGGAATAGTAAGAGCGAGGTAAAAATGAAGGGAACTTTGCTTTCCTGATGAAAATACAGCCGCTTGCAATTTGAGGCGCTCATCGATAATGCTGTGATCTCTTTAAAGCGTCTATGATGCTAGTTTTGTGGAAGAACAGGATTCTGGAAGAATTCCGTTTCCTCAACTGCTTGTGGTTTCATAACAACACAATGACGATCTCAGTGCACACATCTGACTTTGACACCAAGGGCTTGACTGCTGGGAGGTTAACTGGGTGGAGAGAAAGTGTAAGATTTTTTGGGGGGGAAAAGAGGTTTGGGACATACACAAATGCCAGGGGTCCCAGCATTGCTGCTCCCAAGCCAGTGAGAGATAAACAATGACAGACACATAAGGAAAAACAATCAGCTCCTTGGTCCTTTGTTTTGTTTCTGTTTCTGTATATTTGTGTGTCTCTGTGCATGTGTGTGCCCAAGTCAGAAGGGTACCAGCAGAGAACAGTTGTGGGCATCAAATCTCCTGGAGCTGGAGATGCAAGAAGATCTGAGCCACTCGACATGGACGCCAGGAACCAAAGTCGGGTTCTCTGAAAAGCAGCAAGCCCCTCTTAAGCATCCAGCTTCCTCTCAGCTCCTCTTACTGCCTTGTGTTCATGAAGCGATTTCCATCCAGGAAGCATGAGAGGCTGGGCACTGTACCATGCTGAAAGTAACGCCTCAGGCACTTCGTTGTCACGAAGACCCAAAGAATAAGATAAAATGCTTCTCATACTCATATTTTAGGGATAATCACTGGAAAGCAGAACTGACTTTGGTGCACTGGGCGATGGGATTAAGTTAATGCCACACGCTCTTTTCTTTGTGAAAGTTAAACTTCTCCTGCTGCACAGAGGAGCAATAATTATTCGAAATTCCTGAAGCAGGCTAACCGTTTGTCCAGAGGGCAGAGAAATCCTGCTTGACGGCCTTCCAGTCGAAACCAGTGTCAAGTTCCTGACCTTATGAACTCCCAGAAAGGCATTTGCTAGAACAGGAGGAACACTTCTTTTGAGCTGCCTTTCTGGTTTTTTTGTTGTTGTTGTTGTTTCTTGTTTGCTTTATATATATATATATATGATATATATATATATACATACATATATATATAAAATAAGAGCAGACAATGTAGTACAATGTAGTAGTGTTTGAATTGGCATACCAAATTTGCCATATTTTATATACATTGCTATGCTTTAATTGTTGAGTTATAACCTTCTTTGTTTCCCTTCCTTAAAGAGACACTGTTTTGTAAAGGAGGCCTTCTTTCTCAAATAGTGCTGCTGGATTTGAGGCAGCCATTACTGCGTCTGCACTGCGATAGCTTAGCTTATGATGCAAAGTATATTGTACACACGTCATCACAAGATGATAAGAAGTATCTTTGACAGATATGAGTACAGTCCAGAGAAGAGAGAAGCCAAACTTAAAAAGTGGAAAGTCAATGTACAAGATCTGAATCTGCTAACATTTTCCTCTGTTTTCTGAGTAGGGTTGCTAACATGCTCCCAAAACATGAAGGGAAAAGGATTTGATTATGGGTTCAGGAACTGTTTCCTTGGATAGACACACACACACACACACACACACACACACACACCACGAATGATAAGGCTTCAACAACAAACCAAAGTATGAGTCCATCAAATCCCAACTTGGGGAACCAGTTAGTTCACTGGGCTTGTGTACAGAGCCTGGGTGAGCAGTTACTTATTCACAGGAGTTTGAATGGCCCCAACACAGCCACACCACTGGAAAGTCTCCCTCCAACACGGAAAGGGCTGTATAGATGGAGTCTGTCCTCGCCTTCCTTCTCAGTTAACCATCTACTCTCTATGTAGTCTAGTGCTTCCCAAGACCATCCGGCTAAGGCAAAATTATGTACAAATGGCTGTGAAGTTCAGGAGGGAGCGGCAGGAATCTCAGGCGAATGTTCAGCAGTGTTCTTCTTCCCCTCGTTGAATGAAGAAAAGCCCTAACTCAGGGATGTCCTGAAGATTTTTTGTTTTTTATTTTCAGTTTATGTATATTTGCATGCCTATATTTATGGACATAATACATGTATATCTGATCCCCTGGAAATGGAGTTGTGTATGGTTATGAGGCACTGTGTGAGTGCTGGGAACTGGACACGGGTCATATGTAGAGGGATGCTAATCCAGTGACATGACTGCTCTGGCAAGGGATCGCATCCAAAGATGTGATCTGTCCAGATACGCCCTGGATTACAGTATGACCTGGCTGGAGTACAGGCATACCCTTAGTATATACCTTCAATCCCTAACTATGAATCTATGGTTAGTTCATACTAGGGAACAACCATGTTTGAAAGTGATGTCTAATTGAGGACAGACAAAGCGACAAATCAGAGAAAGATTTGACAGAATAATTCAGAGATTCAGAGATTCAGAGACAGAATATGCTCAACTCACATGAGAATAGCAGAGGAAGGGCTGGAGAGATGGCTCAGCCGTTAAAGGCTAGGCTCACAACCATCAAATATAAGAGAATAGCAGAGGAAGACAGGCTACGGGGTGGGGGTGCGGGAGAGAGAGAGAAACTGTGTGTTCTATGTGATGTGTATGGTACGTGGGATGGCAGTTTTACCAGGACAGTTTTTCAGAGGCAGGTTTCAGAAAGAACAAGCTAAACAAAGGTGAAGACGGAACAAGCCAGAGAATGAGAAGGAGCCAGGAGACTAGGACCTATTGCCAAATTTAGTACGAGGTCAAGCAGAGCAATTCAGGCAGAAGCTGAGAGAAGCTGGATTGAATCAGTCAGCTTGGAAGATTGGATTGGATGGAAGCTAGAAGCTTCCAGGCTTAGGCCTAGGAATAGTTAGAGCAAAGAAATCCTCCAGGCTCAGCACAGCGTGGGTATGGCTCTCATCTCATGACTTTATCTGAGGAAATAAAAGTAACATTTAGTCTTATACAAGAGCAGTAGGTTCTCTTAAAGCCTAAGCCCTTGAGAGATAGTTTCAAGGCTGTTCTGACAGAGATAATGGCCATTTAGTTCATTGGCAAGCATTCTTCAGCACTACCCAAGGTAGAGATGCCTTAAGCATGGGGAGATCTGGAAAACTAGAAAAATAGCTAGGAGCAACAACCCCTAGGAAAAAGAATAAGGTTAGATGCTCACGACCAGATCACATCGATCTTCAGAACCCTTGAGCACGCTTTAATAGATCTGTAGAACAAAGTATCTCAGTATCAGCTAAGTTGTGTCATGAAGGCCTGACTGCCTCAAAATTCTCTACCTATGATTGTTGTCAGTAGTCCCCCCTACTCAGCCGCACTGCTCTGAGCTCTGCTGAGCTCCTGAAAGACACATGCATCGGCAACAGCATTAGCAATGACTGGAACTTCATAATCAAGTGCTGGTTAGGAAGCGAGCGCTTCACTTTATATTGCACTGTAAGCCAAGTTCTTAGAACTTTCCCCATGTACTGTGCACTGCAAAAGTCCCTTGCAGAGCTGGGGAGTCTGCTTATAAGAAGACATACATGGTTTCAGATCCGACTCTTGCTGAGTGGTTTTGCAGGCACCTGTATGAAGCGTTCTGTCAATTTCAGCCTCAATATGTGCAGAAACACTGTAGCCCCATCTTGAAATATTCCTCGTAATCAGCTTGGATAAGGCACCTATTCCTGCATTCAAAGACTAAAAGAGTTTGGAGGAAGAACTTACCTGTCTCATCTTGAGACAGCCCTCCGGGGCAGGCTGAAGGTGTGCTTGGAGAAGCAAGGAAAGACAGCTTAGCGGTTTTCCCTCCATAGGCTCCTGAGCCGTCAACTCAGCAGCTTTCAGGAGAACTAAACCCACCTTTCAAAAGGAAGAGCTTGAAAGGGTTGTGTCATTAGCTATTCTGATTTTACGCAGTGCAGGAAGCATAGCTTCTTATTATACCGTGTTCTATTTTTGATCTCCCCTGTATCAACATCCTAGTCTCAGCCCAGTAATGGTGGAGAGATTCTTTGATGATAATTGGAAATGGCTCTCAGCCTTGCCCCTTCTCTGATACAGTCTGACTGTCACCTGGAGTGTCATTTGGGCTGTTCAAAAAAACTGCGCATAGGACATTGATGCGGATATGTGCAGATGCAACATACAGCATCTCAGAGAGTTGTGGAGGGCAGGACAGGATGCAGAAGGAAGGCACTGTCAGCCTCCATCCTGATAGCCTCAAGCTCCAAGCCTCTTAGCACAACATCATTTATAATCCTAGAGGGCATTGCCTTTCCGTTTTGGGCAGACACCATCATGTGTGAAGAAGAGTCATACTACAAACAGTTACAGCGGACAGTTTAATCCTTGGTGGTTTAAACCTGGTACCTTCTTGTCATGATAAAAAAGTGTAAAGAGAACAGGAAATGGCGCAGCATGCAAATCTGTTTTTTTTTGTGATAATGATCTCCGGAATGCAAACAGCATAGGAAATGGAATAGGTTGTAAGCATTCCTTCACCCTCTTCAAACGCTAGCTAGCTGCGTCGAGGCTAACCTCCCTGTCTTCCCAGCATGCCCTGCTCATGGTCCTGAGAAAAGTGTAAGGCAAATCACAAGGATGGCACAGAAGGGGTGAGCGGGTGGATCGTGCTACAAATAGGTTGGATTTATCCACACGCCTTGAGTAGGCACAAGGATCTCATCTTTGTCCTTGTGACATTGAAGAATGCCTTACAGATGGCTCCTGAACTTTAGCCTGACAAAAACAGGTCAGACATCATAGAACAAAGAAAGCTAAAAACACAAGAGTTCGCCTGGGAACAAGCACTGTGCTCGGCATCCTTTATCAGGGTGAGGAAACCCTGACCTTCCCCTAAATAGATGCAGTAAACAGAGAAGGCGCTGGAGGCTTTTCTTCTGTGCGGCCTTGAGAGCTCCTTGGCTCGGCTAGGAAAATGGAGCCCGCGTCTCATGTTCTCAACTCTCCCCTATCTAAAGAGGTTGCAATTTGATTCTGGCTCACCTCAGAGTACAAAGGAAGGTTTTAGGGACACAAGGAAGCTAGAAACGGTTGAGGTCCACCCGACCAGGCCTGAGCCAGGGCGGATACATCAAACTGCTTCTTGCTCGTTTCCAGAAGGTCTGTCTTGCTTGGGAAGTTATTTAAGCCACATTATGCGAAATGTGTACCAAATCATCTTGCCCCGAGATGACGACTTCAGATATGAGGGGGAGTACGGAAGAAGGGTCTATGAGTTTGCCAAATAGTGGGGAAGACGGAAGCCAGATTGCCTGGAGAGCTGTGCCCACACCCTGCCTCAACCAAATGGCACTCCCTCTGCCCAGCTGGCTAATAACTCCTTCCATGGCATCCAAGTCCCTGCACTATACATTTTCTTCTCCTGGGGATTTGTCCCGGCAATCACACTGGAGTGTATGTTACGTTTCCTGCATCCTGGTTATCTTTCTCTCCCAGGTGATATTTCAGCTACCAAATGGCCCTGGTTGGTTAAAGGGGAATGCAATCATGTTCCTTGCCCTGGTTATTTGTCACGTGTTAAAACGACATTAGGAGATTCCCAGGCGATTTCACATCTGAAGATTGCAAGCGTGTTGTTTTTTTTTTTTTTTTTCCTTATCAGATGCCATGCGAAATGCTTTCTGTGGGGCACATCAGTTTCCCAAGGATCCTGTCTGATCCCTGAGGCTGATAACACTGGATTTATCGGTTCAGAAAGAGGAAGGAAGCCCTATGTTGCAAATGGGCTAAAAGTAAAGCAGGTTTAGGAGCAAAAGTTAATCATTTTGTAAAGAATCCTATATGAGAACAAGAATACAGTAAAAACTGGCTTAGTCATTTCTTACCTCTAACATTTTAGAGATTTTTAAGGGATTATATATGATATTAATGAATTGGAACAACAGACTGCTTTGCTTATTTTAAAACATTCCTTAATCCTCTTCATGTGTATGTGTATGAGTATTTGTATATGTATGTGTGTGCACACATATGTATATGTATGTGTGTGTACACATGTGTATGTGTATGTGTGTCTATGTGTATGTATGCATGTGTTTGTGTGTATATGTATGTGATGTGTATATGTGTTTATGCGTATATGTGTTTATATATGTGTGTGTTTATGCGTATATACATGAGTATATGTGTGAATGTGTTTATATATGTGTGTATGTGTGTTTATGTGTATGTATATGTGTATATGCATGTGCATATGTGTATATGTGTTTATATATGTGTGTGTTTATGTATGTAAGTATGTAATATGTATGTACATGTAGTTGTTTGGGTATGGTTATGTGTACATGTAACATTTGGAGGTCAGAAGGTTTTTTTTTTTTTTTTTGAGGTCAGAGGTTAATGTTAAGTGTCTTCCTTAGTCAGTCTCCACTTTTATGGTTTTGAGACAGGTGGCCCCTGTAATCGGAACTCACCTACCTCAGCTGGTTTGGCTGTCCACAAGCCCAGATATCCTCCTGTCTCTTCCCCACTAGCATTGGGATGAGAGGTACTTGCCAGAGAATCTGACTTTCATCTGTGGACCGAAGATCTACTTCAGGTTTGCATCTTTGTGCAGCAATCTCTTCACCCTAGCCCCTCCAGACTATTCTTTTTTAAAGTTACTGTATGATAAGGACAACTAGACTCTGCTTTGGTTATTGGATGGACCTCCATTTTTATTTATTAGTTATACTTTTGTTGGTTGAGTGGTTTTTTTTACTGTTTTTTTTTTAAATAGTTTTCCCTTTCTACTTCAGTGGGAATGCCCCTGTAGTAGATCCCTAGAAAGGGCACTAACCTGACAGCAGGAAAGAAGCAGCTTTCACTGGCTCTGCTACCTGGAGGGTGTTCTGTTGGCATTTTTGATTTTGAATGCTCTTGTTTGTACAAGGAAGAGTCATCTCTTTGGTACCAAAAGACTCCTATATCTTTAAAGTTGCTATATTGATTTTGTTTGCTTGTTTGTATTGTTTTGTTTTGTTTTGTTTTGTTTTGTTTTGTATAATATGAAGCCACAACTGTTGCGGTAGAAGCCCTGGGTCTTAATGGATATCACAATGAGTACCTTTTTATAGAAAGGCACTATCTCTCGTCATGATTATAAAACGGTACACCTCCTATTTCTTACATATAATTTACATTTTAACTTAAACAAATAAGAGTTATTCTTCAATGCTTTGTTTGTGTGTAATTTTAAGGGGGGAAAAGTCACTGGACTAAGACCGATGTGGGAAGAGCTACATAAATTTAAAGCACAAAATAAACTTTGGGTAGAAACAGGTTAAAAGCTACTCCTGCCTGCACATATACAATATCCAAGGTGAGGGAATTATAGTTTCAAGAACCGCATTTGACTCATGGATGGAGAGCTAGGTCAGGCAGCAAAATGCTTGCCTCAGAAGCATACGCACCTTAGCATGACCTCCAGAACCCATGTAGGAACACCAGGCATGTCGGTGTATGCTTGTAATCCCAGTGGTGAAGAAATAGAGGCAGGCAGATCCCTGGGGCTCACTGGCAGCCAGTCTAGCCTAATTGCTAAGCTCCAGGCCAACAAGATGCCCTGTGTCAGAGGAGGCAGATGGTATCATACCTGAGGATTGCACATGAAGGCCTCCTTTGCCCTCCATAAGTACAGGGATGCATACACTAATGTCACTAACGCGCCCCGCCCAGTTATGAACAGGCACACGTTCATTCACTAGAAACAACTGCAGAAACAACAGCAGAATTGTATCCAGCTCAGAAGGCAAAGGACGTTTTGTCTAAACAACGTTCTGAATTTTATTTGGTTACAGAGACTCTTAATGTCTGAGCCATCAGATCCCTGTTTTTTAAAGAAATAAACCATTTCTTGCACACATAATTTGAGGGTTTTTTTCCAATTCAGGACTAGGAGCCAGACCCAACATCACTATTCTAGATAAATACAATTTATGTGTTATCCTGAAATGCCCTAGGCAGACGACCGCTTAACAGGGCTTTTCCCGCCGTTACTATCTGCTGTTCTCCTGCACTCTCTTGGGCAATGCAAGTTTCAAAGGAGTTCACACTGTGGGACCACAGATAAGGAGGTCTTAGGCTTATGTAGACAATAAATACAGACCACAGTAAGGTGTCATTTCCCACCCCAGATGTGGTATGAACCGAAAAGGGAACTTCCCCCTTGCTTATCCAGAGACTTTATGTCATTTGAAATTACTCCACCTTGACATCCTGTTTCCCAATTCCACGGACAGCTTGACTTGTTTATTCGTTTGAATGCTTGCATTCACCTCATCTGAAATTCTTTTCCACCTGAAATATTAAGCAAAGATTCTAAGCATTCACCTTGTAGAGTATACAGCATATAGACACTTCCTCCTGTGCAAAGACAAACTAGCACACAACGTTGCCTTCCTAGCCTGCTTCTCTCTAAGTTCAATGGTACCTTGTAGTAAGCTCTTTAGACAGTGGTTGTATCCCAGGCTCTACTCTGAGGCTAAGATGCCTTTGGCTAACAAAGGTGTTAGTAAGGATTAGGAGACCATAAAGAAATTAAAGCAGGCACTATATGCTATAATGCTATCTATGACAGAAAAACATAACCAAAATAACACAAAAAAGTGGGAGATAGAAATTTCCAGCAAAAATCCTCTGTGCTTTAGTGTACTGCTTGCCAGTGTGAAGTGACATTGTGCATGCCAGCCGTGTTTCATCGGATCTTTAGAAAAAAAAATATAGTACAAGTGTGAATTGTGGTGTAGATTAAAGAGCTTTTAACAATGAAATCCTAATGTTTGTTATGTCGTAGCTATATAGCTATGCACTAGGTCATAGACTCGCCCAAAATATACTTCAAAGTTACTTGTAGGCTCTTGTATGAGATTTAGAAATGTGTGTAGTGCTGGGCAGCCTCTGCATTTGAGGTACTCTGATTACACCACAAGTAATGAAAACCATTCGATCATATTCATGCAATGAATGCATCATCGACTCCCCCCAACACACACACACACACACACACACACACACACACACACACACCACACACACACACATAAGGAAAAGGGTAAATTTACAAAGTTGTAACCAAATAGGCAATGTCTCTAGAAAGAGTTCATATTTTCTCCATCAGGACAGGAATACACTGTAGTATATGATTAATACTGAAGCACGTTTAGAGGTCGAGAGTGTGCCTCACAGGCAGGTCATGGGAATCTGAGGAGAAACAGAGCAAGCCTGCGTACAACAATACGAACACTGACAGATGACTTCAAACTTCATTTGGGTACTTAGAGGATGTTCAGAAAAGATTTCCATGGGCGTGGTGATAGAAACTAGTTAGTGTTTAGATAAAGATCCCTGTAGAGAAGTAGGTTTCGTATATGAATGTTGAGGCCGGTAGCTAAGGTTAAAGACAAGAGCCCCGCTGAGGACTGTCACTACAGCGTGAAGGAACGAGGTGTGGCAATCACAGTCAAGCCTGGCATTATTGGGGATTGTGATGCTGGAGCCCAGATATCTTTTACTTCCTAGAAACAGGAAAAGCGGACGCTAGGAAAATAAAAGCTCATTCCAGTCAACCGTGAAACAAATGACGTGTTTTCCCAGTCTGCCTTCCTCTCCCTGTGCCTCTGGAAGTGGATTCTTTAAATGAATTTTAAAAAAATCATAGAACTCACAATTAAGTGAAATGGGACAGTTCTTTAAGTTTTTTTAATCATATACACTGAGAGGTGGAAGAGTATAGGAAGATAATGTTTAATAGTCAGCCTCAGTGGGTATGGTACTAGGAGAGTTACATTTGTTTCCTTACGTGCTGTTATTGTTCTTCATGTTGATAGATATTCTCTGTCAACACTAATCAAGCTAATCTCTTACTGCTTAAATAATAGGCTAACCTACATAATATATAATACTGTTAACTGCTTATTTATTTAGAAGAAGGAATGATTTAGGATAAAAATGAGTATAAATTAGTAGTGATATATGGATGGGGTATTAGGAAAAATGAAAGCTTTTTAATTGTTTTGGAATAAATATATACATTAAAATATATAAACAGGTAACTGCTGGTTATTTTATTTAAGAAATAGGAAAAAGATGCGGCAAAGTAAAAATCTATAAGTATTGAATGTAGAGAGTTTTATGGATATGCTTGACCAGGTAGGTTTCAGGACAAACATCAGGACAGAGGTTTGTCATTTTGGTATTTTGAATTGTATTGCGTGTTTGGGATACTGCAATAATGTAACTAATCTCTCCATGGGGGGCAACGAACAAATTTTGCAAAAGATTAAGAATCTTAAGCAATAGATGCAACATGATCTGAGGCAAGATTCCCATTTCAGAACCAAGACTTTAAGTCGGCCTTTTTGGAAGACTTATCAGTTATGAGGAATTATGTGTGGAGTACACAAATACTAGTTACATTACATCGGTCATTGCATGCATTTTTTTTATATTCTTTTAAAAAAATTAATTAGGTATTTTATTTATTTACATTTCAAATGTTGTCCCCTTTCCTAGTTTCCCCTCCAAAAACACCCTATCCTATCACGTTCTCCCCTTAGTCACCAACCCACCCACTCCCTCGACCCTGTCCTGGCATTCCCCTATACTGGAGCATGCAGCCTTCTCAGGACCAAGGGCCTCTCCTCCATTTGATGACCAACAAGGCCATCTTCTGCTTGAGCTTCAGGTGGTCTATGAATTATATCTTGGGTATTCCAAGCTTCTGGGCTAATAACCACTTATCAGTGAGTACATACTGTGTGTGTTCTTTTGTGATGAAATTGAAAACATGTGAGTACATTTCTTCAAATTAAGTTTAAAGATAATTATCCCAGGAGAAAAATACTAAGGTGTTTATTATTCCGTATGCACTAGCATATCCTATACTCTCTATAGTACAGAGTATATATAAGCAATTAATTTCAAGTCAGGCTAAGTAGGACATATTTTCTGTCTTTCAGCTGTAAAGTATTGTAGCCAAAAACAATTATAGAATAGCACAATGTCAGCCCAACATTATATTTGAGTTTGTCTTAAACAATAGGTCACACTTATTGGAATTTCTAGCGTTGATAAGTATGACTGAGAAAAACTAATTCTAGGTATCCCAGTCATCTGTTATTATAGTGAATAAGTTATAAAGTAGCATGTAATAGGCAGGCAACTTTTTTAAAAGAAAGCTGCCAGAAGCCAGCAGGGCCAAGCAGAACCTGTAGCTATGTATTATCATATCAACAAGGTACTGTACTGAGAATAACGGGAAGTCTTTAAGATAACATAACACTCGGGCATATTTACAACCAGTGTTGTTCAGTGAAAAATGAATCCTAATTCACAGGATCCTCAGAATGACTAATGATATCTCCAAGAGCAGTAAATAGAGAGGAACATTGGACAAGCCTGATCAAGTGATAGGAGTGCCCAGTGATTGGACAGGAAGTCCTGTAAGTCTATCTTGACTCAAAGTCATTCATTAAGTTTTCAGTGACATTTCCCATCAGTTCTCCAAGATTGACTGAGCTAAAATATATGATAGGTGAGCACAGAGATGACTTGGAAAATATAGATAATTAGAAGCTTGCCCACTATGGACAAACAGGAGTATTCCCCAACATCTGGGTAAATCTGTTTTAAGCTCTTCCTTCAAAATCCACTGCCTCCTTGCTTTAGTATCATGAAA
Organism: Apodemus agrarius; assembly: GCA_964023405.1. NCBI lineage: Eukaryota > Metazoa > Chordata > Mammalia > Rodentia > Muridae > Apodemus > Apodemus agrarius. Next base: position 69,878,317 of record OZ030014.1, read on the forward strand.
TCTGTATGGCACAGGTGAAATTGGGCTTTAGAATTATTTGTGTTTATTGGAAGAAGTGAGGTAGGTCATACTTGCCCTGGGAAAAGCAGGTATGGGATTTGTATTTAACTCACAGCTCTATCATCTTGAAACTCTTTCTCAGAAAGTTGGTTAAGTGTCAGACATAGAAGGATGGACTTCAGTACAAAAGTTGAAAAAGACTCTAAACATGTAGAAGAGGGGAGGGGAGACAGATGTATCATATTCTTCAGATGTAGTTTGGTCAGTGTTATAACTTAACTTGTCTTTGTGCTTTGGATGATTAATAGTATCACTTCTTTTTTTTTTAACTATTGCCTTACCAAACTTTATATCCTACACATATCAAAAGAAATTTTAAAATATAAAATGTGCCTGTTTATTTCCATCTTTATTCTTTTTTCTTTAGAATCGTACTTCATTTTAAACCACTTCTTACTAGTTAATTCATAACATTGAACAATGTAATGATTATACATCACCATCTTTGATATCCATCATAAAAATATGATCTTTATAGGTGAATCCTGAGAGCTAACTGGCCAGTCAGACAAGCTGAATGATGAACTAGTCAGTGTGAGACCAAGTCTCAAAAAAATGACCTGGAAAGATGTCAATCAGAGAACATATTTGAAATTGATCTCTGGTCTCCATAGAGATGTAAACATGTGATGCATGTACCACATGCATATATGCATATACCCACATGACCATAAATGCAGATCACATGCATAGACATATATACACACACACTGCTCTGCCTACACATACACACATGGTTCTTAGATGATATGATGTCAATGTGACCATGCAATGTAAATGTGTACCATCCCCTCTTAAAGTGTTATTCCTTCTGCTAGTTGAAACAGACCCGACACTGTTAAATAGCTGTAGGAATTTCTGCAAAAAGTGATTCTGATTATATTTTTGTAGAGGAAAAGAGAAGGATCTGCATGTAGACAATGTGCTAAGATAATGAAGTAGCGGTGAGTCTTAGCAGTCTTCAAGAGATGCTCTATAGAATTTGGCTACATAATCTCCTTTAGTGACAACTAGACCTAAATTTCAACTGTAGATATAGAATTTTATTTAAAAAATTTCCAAAGTAGGTGTTCAGAGTTCTAGCAATTATTGATACTTTTTTGGGGGGAAAAAGTCTTCACCAGTTGCTGAGTTATTGAATTTTCCTGAAATTTTAAGGTAATGTAAGGAAATGTAAAATTAATCTAATCTAAGTCTGCTTCATAGCATGGGTTCTAGCCTCCCTCTCCATCACTTCATATACTAAAACTGTCAGGACTTCAAAGATTGGAATTTGTCATTGAATGAATTTCTGTCATATCTCCAATGTAATCGTTCCAATTTTAGACATATAAGAGATGTCCTACAAACGTCTAATCATTTTAATAAGAAAATGTGTTTTCAGTCTCTCTCCTAACTACCTCTTAATTAGTTATGTTTGCTAAAACACAGGATGAGGTAATACGTTAGCATCTGTCAATTAAAACACATAACAATTAAACATTGAGTTTAGCAGGGCAGGAGGCTGCTGGGACCCGCCAATAGGAGCAAGTGATTAATTCTGAAATAATGAAAGCATGAAGCGGCCGTAGTCAGTTTCAGGCTTGCAAGGAAATGATGACTGTGAAATTTGTGACACTTGACTTAAAAAAAAATCAATGCTCTTGGAAGGTGATATAATAGCTGTAAGCTGGGGGTGCAGGGGGAATCGACATTGACACAGTGAAACTGCTTAGAAACAAGAGGGCAGAGTAATGGCTATGTTGAAGAGCAGCTAATGGAACTAATGAGGCATATCGTGATGGAGGCAAAGAGCTCCTGTCTTCTGAAGCAACTCGTTCATTTAGCTGACTAATTTGCTTACTCATCTTTTCTTAATCTCTTAGGGAGCCCTTGGTGGTCTGCTACTCTATAATACTTCTCAGAATTGGCTAGATAATATTGAATAGACCAGCACAGTTAGAGGAAGTTTTAAACGACGACCTTTATTTCCTCTAGTAAAGGGATACTCTCCCAATGCCAAAACAAGCCCAGAAGTCACTTCTCTGAGTAAGAAAAGGAAAGTTCAAGGTATACCACTATTATTTTTCCAGAGATATCAGGGAAATAGTTTGCACTTAGAGACAAGAGAGTTTCTTTGAGACCTAAAAAGCTTCCACCCTTGCTGTGTTTTCATAGGTAAGTCATTCTTAAATCTTGTTTGACTTGTAAAGAGACCTGTCAATGGTTTCTTTTTTAGTTTTTTGACTTAAAAAGAGTAGGAGATATGCATTCATGTCGCTAAATGAGCACATAAGACAGCGACCAAAGATCTTCAGACCATGCCAAACCAACTCCTCAAAGTTGCAGTAGAGCTTGTTCTTGGAAAGGTGATTTAACTCAGCTGAATGAAAGGTACCTCTTTTGGTAAGTTAAAGGGTCCCAAAAGATAAAGGATGTTTTTTATCCTGACTTAAATCTGTCAACTTGTCCTACATAAGCAAGTAATGTGAATTTCCTCCCACAGCTCTGGGATCATTAGATCATAATTAGGGTAATAAATACGGAACCACCAAATAGATCAGTGGAAACATCATAGTACTAAAACTGAGAGAGAAAAGGGGTTTGTTACTCTGCAGAAACCAGTCAGCAGCAAATTGTTCAAATTTTCAATAAGATGCTATAGGTAATTATTATAAATCCAGCAGCTAGGAAGAAAAGATGAAGACATGAACAAACTTTAACATAGCAGGTGAAAAAGAAAAAAATGAAAAATATTTCTGAATATAAAGAATATTTATAATTCTAAGAAAATGTTCATAAAATATCTTGAAGTAGGCCTTTCATACAAATTTTTACTTGTGAATAATTTTTGCAAGGAAGAACTTTGTAGTGCTGGGAGAACCAGGAGCCACAGTTAATTAGAAATCAGGTGAGTCACAACATCACATGAAGAAGAAAACCCAGAAGGAGGCTTTGTGATGTACACAACCCACACTCTTGCTGAGGATGAGGAATTCTGGTATGGAGAGAATCGGGGAGCTATCTAGAGATCTTAAAATAAGACTTCCAACTCATGAAGACTCAATGCGCTTGCCTTCTCCTTTAAAACATTCTCAAATAAGGATATTAAACTATTCAGTTTGCTCAGGTCCTTTCCAGTACACCTGCCACCATTCTGTTTGCAGTTTGTTTATAGATATGCCCCTTCCATCCTTAAATTCATCTTATCTGATAGCAGTCTGGAGCATGTCTGGACATGTTACATGTTTTCTGTTTACTTCTGAACTCCACCCAATATGTACACTTTGCCAACACTCAAGATTTTATAAAAGCTGGTCCCAGTCAGCATCCTACCACTCTAGTTGTGTAAAAGTCATATCGACTTACAGTGGATGCATTTTGTGGAGAAGACCCTGAAGCTGCTCTTCGTCTGATGTGCTTGTACTCACACATATGATATTAAAAGGCACAAAACTTGGTTTCTTTGTTGTACAGTCCTACCCTATGAGCAGACCAACTGGCATCTTCATAGGACCAACTCAGTCTACTTGCAAATGAAACCAGGGCTGGGATTTTTAACTATTGCCATTCCAGCAGAGAAGGGGTATCAGCCACTCCTCTCTGTCATTTGTATGCCATTCTACCATAACTGTATGTGTCCTGGAGGGTCTCAGGCAGACACTGGTGTATGCAGGCTGAGCAAGACTTTGGCATGTTGGTTACAATTCAAAATATTAGAAAGATGTGTGTGTGTGTGTGTGTCTGTGTGTGTGTGTGTGTGTGTAAATAAAATAGTTATTGTTAATGAATTGTGTTGGATAGTCCAATCTTACATATTTCTCTTTATTAACAAATCTAATTAAACTTTCTACTCCCCATTAAAGCCGCATGTAAGCATTATCTCAGCGATATCCCATGTATGTGGTATTAATTCATAATTTTGCCAATACATTCATACTTTTTTCCTTTTGAGTAAAGACCCAAAAAGCCCTTTGAACCATAACGAATTTGTTCACCTAATACCTAGATATTTTCCAGAAAAATACTCATGATCTTAAGATCCATCAGATATTTTAAACTATGGCTGACTTGGCTTACCATTTTTCTAAAGACAGCTGCTGGCGAGTCTGTAGATGCCATACGGGAGGAATCAGAAACAAGTTCAGAAAGACATTTAACTAAGTTGCTGTAGTGGGTCAAACTCAGTAAATGTTGTTTTAGAGAGCTAATATAATGCAAGAGAGAAACTGCCTTTATGTGGGTCTAAATACTGAAGGCTAAATCCTATGCTACAGAGGATAGAAATTGCTTAGGAAAAGAAAAAAAAAACAGTGTGGGGGGTGGGTAGATCATCAGGTACATCAACATACTCTGAAACACTGTGACCATTTTGTTGGATCACACCAATAAAGACCATCTATTTTTTGGAGTACATCCCAAATTCTCACCACATTCTATTCTCAGCACTATGCATTGAGCATGCTGTGTCTTAAACAGAAATCAATTCTGAAAACAGACCTATCTCATCCCCATATGTCTACTCCACTCCACCTCAAGTTTTCTTTCATCTTACCTTTTATGTGATACAAAATAAGTCACAATAAGGAACCACTAACGATGATTCTGGGGTTGTTCTAAATTTAAATGCTTCACGTTTATGATGGGAACCTTGGACAATGAACCACTGATCCAGAGATTCAGTTAGTGGTCCTTTTGGGTTCATTGCTATTTACGATAGCATTGTATGTAGACTCATTTTAATGATAAATTAATTTTAGTGAACAGAGTTTGTCCTTCCGTCTCAACCACAATCAGTCCTCTTTTGTCCACTTTTGGATCTTTAAATAGAAAACTTTAAGCCCCACCCTCCTTCTCTCATCCACAGTTGCTTAGGATTGTCCAATCAGTGTGCTCCTTTCTGTAGTGGGATGTTTGTTTCCTTGCCCAGGATTGTCCAATCAGTATGTTTCTTTCTTTAGTTTGTTTTCAACCTGGCATGGAATTTTGAAATATCATTCTTTGTCCCTAGAACATTTGAGTCATCAGACCACATTTACTTGAGAGACAGGTTCTAAGAGGACACATCCTTCCTTAAGTATCAGATGGAGGAAGGGATGGTGGTAGGTGGGAATGATGTCTACCTTCTCCTTCCAATTCTCACTGTGCTAGAGCAAAAGATAGCTACAATTCAGCTGATGCACAAGCGTGTCTGGGAGGGCAGGGTAATAATAAATATACATAAAATACCATGTGAATCATGATTGGGAGCTATGGAGTACAAGGTAAACAGCACAATTTCTTCGGTCCACAAATTAGGACTTAATTTTCTTAAATTTACTTATCATGATGCCTTTTATCCCTCAGATACCCAAACATCAGACATCTGGAATCTGGATGTGTCCTACAGAGTTGGTGATTCATTAAGGTTATAGGAGAGCTAGTTACTTTTACCTTGAGAGAAATTAATGTAAAAAGTATTTAAAACTATATTAAGACCATTTAACATGTAAATAGCTCTCTTCTATTGTGAGTAGGGATATTCTTTTGAACTAGACTATCTGTTTAATGTCAAAACAGAGTAGTTACTTCTCTGTCAGTAGCATGCTTGAGTGTGTCCTAACACTGGAAATTCTCCAATTGCATCCTGAAAATAGGTCCTGCACTCCATGGAACATTTAGGAGCGCTGCAAATCCGACACAGGAGTTGCTGATCACAGCCCTGGAATCTTATCCTCCTGGCGTTATTCAAAACCCAGAACGCTCGGTGTCAGTTTCTGTGAAGCGAGTGCTCCTCTGGGAGTGAGGACAGAGAGCCTCAGCCCTGAGCAGTGTAAGAGGAGTAGGAAGTATGGATGTGAATCCAACACTTAATTTTTAACACACAGACAAATGTCAAGGTGTGAGAGGTGAACTCAGGATGCAAGAGCGAGCCTCCGTGACAATCTCGTTCAGCCTGCCAGAGGTTACAAGCCAAGCTTCAATTCAGCCTTTTATTTCAAAGCCAGAATTTAAACTGCTTGGGAGTCAGACAATGACTTTGGGTCACTAGTTTTAGATCACTGGTCCAACATTTGCTAAGATGTGGGGAATTAAGTATACTCTTTTGTTAATCTGTCTCCCATTGTTTTCCATTTATGGAACTAGGAGTTTGTTGAATTACCTCTTCCTCATGGATTAAAAAAAAAAATCTGTGTTTACACATGAAGCACTCAATTCAGCGTTTGCAACTCAAATAACAAAGTTTTCACAGTTATCTCCCCAAGAAATTGTAATTTTTCTTTATGACTTTCAGAGCAATTGAAAGAGGATCTGCTTTCTATTTATACACCATTCTTTGAAGGAATTGCCTCCTTGTGGATTGCAGAATTAAAACACATTCAATTTTAGTTACTGTCTGTCACTTGAGTGGGTCTTCAGTGTAGGCGTAAGGTCACTCTTGAAAATATGTAGTTCTTCAACATAGTGGACAAACATTTCAAGAGATGGAGTTAGTTGAATGGCTTCTTCCACTCTCAAGTAAGACCTCCCAACCTGCTACTTAAAGGGAAGAGTAGAAGAGCTTAGGAGGAAAAGGTGGGAACTCTCCCTCCTCTTCCCACTCTCTACCACCATAGCCCCAGCTTAAATTGAATTTCTTACAGCCCTGCCTTTCCTAGTAGTTCTCTTACCTTGAATATTTGTCTTTCTCTTTCTATCTGTTCTTACCCATTGTGGCTATTGAAGGTCTTAAGGCTCTTGGCATCCATCCATTTAGTCCCGTCTTCCTGTTGTTTGTCCCATTCAGGCCCAAGTCACACCCTAACTCCTCAGCTGCTTTGCTGTTTTGTTATACTGTTCCTGTGTGCCTAGTTCACTTCCCTGCTAAACTGTAAGTAGTTCAAAGATCTTGAAAGAAACAAAATGTAATGACGGGGATGGGGAGCCACTGTAACTCTGATGAATTTGCCAGGACAGCAGAAATATCCCTTTATTCCAAAGCTGCACCCTGACACCCACAGCTAAGCAAGAACTAACCATCCAGCACGGTCATGACAAAGCTCCACATATATCTTAGCTTATCTTTGACTGTCACAGTAGATGCCTAACCAGCCTTTTTGCCCCCAATCTGTCTTATCCAATCCACTATCCCCGTGACCAGTCAAAGAAACCTATGTTAGGCACTTCAATAGTTAGTTGTTTACCTAAATTTGATAAACATTTTCATGCACAAAAACAGCAACTGTAGTTTGAACAATTATGTCAGGCTGTGAGTGAATTAACAAAAAGTGTGAATTTAAAGAGTCAGCAACTAAGGAAATGTTTTGGTACGATAAGGGCAGGTGGTCTGGGATGACTACCTAAAGCAGCAGGATCTTTGTTAATTATCTTACTAGCAACCATGAAGTATCATTTCCCCATCCTCAACATATGATATGAGCATCAATCGCCTCTGCAGACTACTACTGCTGTTAGAAGCTGTAACTCTACCTGCCTCTCAGCTTGCTTCAGAAAATTTAAAAATCACACTAGTAACCAAAACATACAGAACCTTGGAGCAGAAGGAAGTCCTGAGGATCAGAAAAATCCAAGAACTGTTCCAAAAAAAAGTGCTACCCTGGAAAACATCCTTAATACCGTTGAAATCATTAGAGCAACTTGTAAATACATACAACAAATATTTAAAAACATAAAAAAAATGAATCGACTCAATAGCATTTCTTTTCACTTTCAAAATATAAGGAACAAAATAAAGACGAGCATTCCAAGTTGTTTTTTTTTTTTTTAAAGAAGCTGTAACTCAGGATGTATTATAATCACATGGATTCATTCATTAATCCCATGGGTCCATTCATTAACTCAACACATAAGTTCAGAGCCTACCCCATTCCAAATACCTAGTCTGACAAAGTAGAGTACAAGCAAAACAAGAAATATCAGGTGGCTGTGAGAACATTGCTTTTGCTAACCGTGTTTTAGCTGAATTCATACTTCTTAAATAAGTCAGGGTCTAAGACGGAAACAGACACTGTCTTCAGATTCAGAATGTATGAGAAGAGTTTAAGGCTGCTTTTACAGAAAAAAAAATCAGACCAAAGTGGTACATCCTGAGACCATATTGCTCTGCAGCACTCTAGGGTTAGAAAGGGAAGCAGGTCCAGTGCTACTAAAACCCGGAGACTACAGAGAAGGCATTAGGACAGAGAGAAAAGCTCTGAAAGCCCAGAAGTTAGAGGCTGAGGAATGTATACCCACCCACCTCTCCATTCCCTTCTCTGTTTGCCTTGCCTTCCTAGAAGTCAGAAGATAAGAAAACTTTTCTATAGGGTTTATACACTTCAGACATCCATGTTATACACTTCAGATGTCCATGTTTCTGGGCATAGTGCAGGAAGAGTGTACCCAACAATCAAATAGCTTAATGACTTTGTCCAACAGCCCTTTAAAACTTTGAAATACATATTTATGTCATCACCATTGGTTTGTCAAACAGCGCAAACCCATTCTGAAGGCGCGATTTTGAGTACATTTTACATTTATTTTTAATTGGCACATAAAAAATGCACATACTTATGTGATAGCAAATGATACTTTGATACATATATAGATTGTATAATGTTCAAATCAGGGAAGGCATGTCTCTTCAAATATCAAGCCATCTTTTAAAAAGTACAATAATTTCCTACTGAGATTCTTAATGCGACGTGTCAGAGAAGCTGTCAACATCGATGCTGTTTATAGAAAATGGAAAATTAATGAAGCAAGAAGAAAAAGATCAATTCAAATTGGTTTGACTATATAAAACTTCTAATTTCAGCCATATATATTAATTGCTTGCCACTTACGCCTAATTACCATGTAGTACAATAATGTGTATCATTAAGCAAGTGCCAAATTAACTTTGCTAACTTAGTCCTAACTTTGCAGCCTGCTTTAGGATGGCTTTTGTTAAGTTTTGACTCACGGGGTGAACCTGAGCTTTCACTGGCCTCAAAGAAAATATTGGCTATTTTGATATTCTGCCCATTTACCACCTATCCAAAGAAACAAAAAGAACATCTTTTATTGGCAGATCTTTCTAAAGTTGTAGAAAATTTAGCAGCACTTAGAGGCAAACCAAAGGCCAGGATTTGGTGATCAGCTCATTCCAGCCATGATAGAAGTGGGAGAACGCTCGTGCCAGCCCCTTTATAGCTCTTAAGTCATAGGCCTGAGCATGCAGCTCACTGGCACCGGGAGGATCAGATGGGCCAGGGGTGTGCTATCTTTAGCAGCTGTATCCTGATCACGACAGCCACATTCCACCGTGCACTCGAGCTCATGCTTGATGATAGTGCAAAGACTCAAGGCCACTGTGCTTCCCGTCAAATGCAGAATTAGTTAAGATCATCAACAGGCAGCATATTTGAATTTCCAGACAGGACCTTGTTGGATTTGTGCATTCGTTCTGAGAACTTGTCATAAGCATCTCATTTTGCCTTGATAAGTGGACAATAGACATAACCCATACATTCTGGAGCTTGTAACAGCTCAACAGGGAATATTTGAAATGTATAGGCTGGACCTAGGAGTTCAGCTTCATCATGTCGAAATGCTGTAATTCATTGGTAGGTTTACTATAACTGAAGCTAGTTCAAGGTACTATGCATTTTGCATTTAAAGTATTATTTATTTTTAAAACTATGTTCCCTTGGAAATATTTGAGTTACTTTTTCTAACTTTTGGATAAGGATCTATACTCAGAAATTTAAGGGTGGGTTGGTGAGCAGGGGGAGTTGGGGGATGGGATAGGGGATTTTCGGAGGGGAAACGAGGAAAGAGGATAACATTTGAAATGTTAACAAAGCAAATATCTAATAAAGAAAAGATAAAAGAAATTTGAATTATGTGCCCATATAGAACATGAGCCCAACTGTGTGACCTTATGAGACATGAGACATGGAAGGATCCACTGAGGATTTCTCCTTGGGTATTTGTCTTCTAGGGTTAGAGAATCTATCTGTATTATTGATCTCCCACTGTAAAATTTCCCTTACAAGTGGGCAAAATGATGGTATCAAGTCCCACTATAAGTCAAAAGAGAAGAGAGTGTTCTGATAAGGAGGAGGGCCAGCTGTTAGCATTTTTACTTCATCCTTCCCCAACAATCTGTTATCTTACCTTCGGCTAGTCTGTCATTTTATTAACAAAGAGTACGACAATGTAAACCACTGAAACATTAACAGGCATTAACTGGACATCCGTGGCGTGCAACTAACAGTATCAATATACCTTGGGTATATGCTTTGTTGTTGTTGTTAAGAATACTTACTGTGGGACTGTAGAGATGGCTCAGTGGTCAAGAACACTGGCTCTTGCAGAGGCTCAGGCTCAGCTACCAGCATTCATTTCTGACTCCCCAAAACCACCTGTAACTGCTGTTTCAGTTCCAGGGGATCTGATTCCTCTTCAGGCCTCTGTAGGCACTGGCATACAAGTGGTATATATACATAAATTCAGGCACATGTATATATACATGACATTTTTTATAAAGACTATCTAGCATATGACATTAATATACTATCTATGGATACTCTTAAACTGTTCACCTCTGTTCTATAACATCTTTAACTCCATCATTAATCAATTCTTTGAACAAGCACCGACTACCTGAAAAAAGGCAGCAGGACAAATAGCCCAATAAGAAAAGAGACAAGCAGGTTGGATGTGACACCAGGTCTCATGATTTTCCCTACTCTGTGAGCTTTAGCAATGCCTTCTAGAGACACTTGTCTTTATCTCCATGGAGACTTCTGCCATCCCTGTGTACACAGAAATCCACAGCTTATCCCTGCTCTCTCTTCCTCCTGAAACATCTATCTGGGCTAATCTTCCTGATGCAGAAAGCAGCTGAGATAAATGAAACGGAAGTATTATTACAAACTTGAGCTTGGGACAAAGACCAATGGTCTGTGGTCAGTGGATCACAGCATGGAAGAAGAGTCACTGTTTGGGGTTAGAGATGTTGACTCATATGACTTCTCAGTATCACCATCCCCCCCATCCAAAGTTTTCACATATGTATTCCCGAACCAACCTTCTAGTGTGTATGAACTAGCATATAGGTAAAATGAAAAATCAGGTTCCTTATAAAGCACATCCCTTTGAGCAGACAACAGTGATATTTGAAATTTAACACGGTAGATGGTAGGGGCTTTGATATCATGCAACTGTCCATTTAGCAGGTTCAATTTCTGATGATTCCTCCTTGGTTCTCCAGCTTCTCCCCTGGCAGTTGCACTATATTTTATTGCCAATTTCCATTCAATCCATTGGATAATGGGACAACTTTGCTTTGTTTCCTTGGCCAGGAATCAGTTGCCCCCCCCCCCCGGAGACCTCGTGAAAGGATGCAGTGAGACGACGTCATTCGTGCCACAATGCCAAGGAAAGAACAGAAAAGAGCTTAAGGAGTCTGGGAGTGTCTGCTTACCTGGATTTCCAAGAATTCTGCTGGCAGAAATTATTTAATTTTTCTCAGAGTTTTAAACAATCAACATTCATGCTCTATGGTGTACTCTCTCAAGAGGTAGCTCAGGGGTTAATAATTAAGGATTTCTCCTTTGTGAGGCACAGGCTGGCCCCTGTGTCTTCCCTCTCATCCCTTCCAAATTCCTCAAGAATCTTGTTCCCACATGTTTTGCCTTCATCTCTAGAATCTTTGGGTTTTTTTCCTTCTTCTTCATTCCATTTATTGTTTTTTTCTGCCTTCAAACTTCATCATCAGACCTTCAGCTCACTTCCCTGTCCCCTCTAGCTAACTGCCTCATTTATCCAGTGTTCATTTCACAGCTTTCTAAACAAGTGCTTTAAAGTCACTGCACCAAATCTCTGACTCCTTTTACTTTTTTCCAACCTCATGCATATTGGAAGTCTTTTTGTCCTCTTCTTGTTATGTCTTTGTCATGAATGCTTTTTAATGACGCCCCCCACACACACACACCTGAAAACACTGCTTCATTCTTGCTTCCATTTTGCCTCTTCATGCCAACTTTACAGAAATACTTCTCTCCTTGTTTAAATTCTCATGAGTTTTACATCGTCTATAACTTAGTGGTTTAATGAGACGTTCTGTCTTTTTCAACAGCTAATTGACACTTGACAACCTGGACATATTCGAACGGTACTATTGAAGTTTTTGATATAGACATAGGACTAACACTACAATTATGAACATATTGGTATTCTCTAAATTTGAGTCATGAATGTTTTTAAAGATACCTCCTTTTCCCAAACTCCAGTGTTTATCCATAAGCAATCGCTAACATGGTGCCTGCCACATAAAGTTAGTTTTCCTTTCCAGGTATTTTCTAAGTTCCACATCTTTGCTTGAACAGGAGGACACTGCTACACTGGGCCTAGCCTGAGTGCATAGGAGACCTCAAATCCGACCCCACAGTAATACACTTCCTCCAATAAGGCCACACCTACTCAATAAGACCACACCTCCTAATAGTGGCCAAGCATTCACACACATTCTATGGGGGCCAGACCTATTCAAACCACCCCACCTTCCTTCAAGCTCTGTCTGACTTTTGAGTGTACTTGGTGACATTTAAAACGTCTGTCCTACTGATTTTCTTCTCTGCTGCCCAGGCTGAAGAACAACTTTCCGGACTGAACTCCGCCCTTCTCTGGATCCGTAATAACAGCATTATAGGTGCGCTCATTTTCCTCCATGCACCGAGTATCTATCATGCCTGCTCCCGGGACCCGTTACCGTGGTTAGTGTGTTCACATGCCCTTTTGTTTTGACCAAGCACCTGATTATAAGTCTAACTGAGAACCCACTTCCAGACGGCTCCAATCCACGTCTTAGATTTTTCTTCCTCCACCAAAGTTATTTTTTAAGTCACAGTCTGGCCTAAAGTTTCCCACTTCAGTTTTCATTTCTTCTAATAATGAGTTCCAGTCAAACTGATTTTTCACACTCACTTCCAGCCTCCTGTGAGATAAGCAGGTAAGCTACCGCCTAGTTACAATACCAGCCAATGCTATTTAGAAAAACAGACAAAACAAAACGACAAAGACAAAAGCAGACAAACAAAAAAACCAAAATTCAAACACACAAACGATTCACTTCATAAATGGAGATTTTCAGGAACATTTAATCATATGTATGTCAGCAAGGCTGTAAAACCTATGCATTATCACACAATTTGATCTCAAGGCTCCTTTAAGTTGTACGTTCAGAGTTTCTGTGAACTGAAATGCTATTTAATCATTTGGCAGTGAATAATTTAATTTAAACCTATCATTACCCCTATGCTCCTTTAAGGAGCTATTATTATGGGGCGGGGGGAAATGTGTAGTGAAAAGTTGGCCAATAAGAAAGAGGACGTCTCTTGACCATAGGCAAAGGCAGAAGAATTTCTGAAGTAGCAGTTTAACAAAGACCCCCCCTCCCACTCTTTTCAAAGTACAACAAGTTCAGTTCTCCCTTCGAATTTCTAGTGGCAAGTTAGAGTCATGGAAAATTCAATTCAAATATGGGCCTGTAGCTCAGCTCATTGACAGAACACTTGCTAGCAGGTGAAAAGCCAAAGATTCTGTCTCCTGCAACTCTCTCTCTCTCTCTTTCTCTCTCTCTCCCTCTTCCCCCCCCCACAGTCATACTTGCACATATACATTGCTTGCTTTTGATTTTTTTTTGTAGAAAAAGTAAGAAAGGTAACACACTTCTTAATAATTACGGTTCACCATTTGGTAAAAAACATTAAAGAATCCTCAGAACCATCCCTACGGACATAAGGGGATCTATACTATGAAATATGTCTGTTGTCCTCCAATTTTCCAGAATGTTCTGCTCTAGACTTGGAATAGTTCTTTTGATGGGGACCACCATAGATAAACTGCAGATATCTCACTTCGTTGGTCTGGAAAGTTGCCATTTCTTGAATGCAGGCATTGGTCTTTTGTTCCCATCAGGATTAAATAAAGCAGACAACACACACCAACAGATATTAAACATTTCCATGCTGGGTTCGGTAACACTCTTCATCAATAGAGCCAATGCTGGCACCACCACGCAGCCAGTGTCAGAAGGTCCATCAGATTCCTAATATGTGAAGGAGAAAGTGAAAACGTGCAGTGCTTTGTGAGCTAAGAAAACAGGAAAAAAAATTGGCTTGACTCAGAGAAAGGACTCCAAAGGGGATCCTTCTGTGGCATCAAGTGCTAACTTCTCAATGCAAAAGGGTAAAAAATCAAAACCAAATAAACACCTCATGATAGAATATTCCCTTCTAAGGAGCTCCAGTTCTTTTGGAATGACTCCCATGTCGTCAAGGCTGTGCAGGTTAAGGTACATAAATTTGTATGGGGTAAAGGTGTCATAAATCAGAACACAGTGTTTACAACACCAGGGTCCTGTGCACTATTACACAGTTCACCTTCATTGTCATTTCAAAATACAGGCCAATTGGCTTCCCAGGATTCTCCAGAATAAAAGGAGGCCAGTTTCATTTTCTGCTTCACATAGGAAGAATGAGGGCAGACTGAGGACCATGACACGGTTAACCTTGCACAGTTAGACAACCCGCATGGGTCAGTGATATGGTCTGACTGCCCAGCCCCGCATGACAATCCCAGTGTCTGCTCAAGAAGGGGCAGGAAGTGCAGTGCTTTGTACGAAAATATGAGAACTTAGGTAAGACACACAGACAAGAGACAGAGAAGGTAACTCTATAGGATTAACTATTCCTCAGGAAACCTCTCCATTGTCCCGTGGGGGGGCATCAACATTAGAAGTTCAGTACTTAAAGATATAAACAATTTGATAATGTAGAAGAGTAAAAGTCAGAAAGAGAGAATGAGAAACACAGCAAATCACATGGAGCGTGCTGTGTGGGTTTCTGATAATTTCAGAACGGCATCTTAAACACAAAGAGGTTTGAACAGACACAAAAAGGAACCAAGGTCGAGCAAGCGGCTTGGGAGAGTGAACTTGTCCATTTAAGCATGCCCCTCCACCCCACCCCCCAAGCCCAGTCCTTGCTGCTCATCTAAAAACAAGAAGTAGAGCAGGTCAGGAAAGGGGTTATGGTTAACACTGCAAGATGAAAGATAAGCAACCAGGCAGTTAGAAGCCAAAGCATTTTATCTAGAAGAGCAGGTCTGGCCTTGTTTCCATCTTGATAAGAAGTAGATTGGAGAGCTTGTTTGTCTATAGACTAGGATGGGGAGGAGGGGTGGGAGAGAGGCAGAAAGAGGACAGGGAAGTCTGGGTGGGGGGTGGGGAACTGTGGAGTCCTGGCACACAGCTAAAGTAGCTGGCATTCCCTCTTCTGTGTCCTGTCTGTATTTAAACTTTGGAAAGTGCTAGGCAGGTTGATTTAGATAACTTGGGTGCATTTCTGATATTTGTGAGACCTTACATATCAAGAATGTCCTGGTAGCCTGAAGAGGCTTGTTATCAGAGGCTAAACTGCTGAGACAAACTGGATGGGATGGACTTAAAGCCCAAAGGACATGATAGGGAAGGCTGCTGCCCCTTTAAATCACTGTCATTTTTATTTTGATATATATGCACCCTATACTCTCTGTCTCCTTAAAGTGGTGTTTTTATTTTAAGGCCTTTGAAAACAATAAAACAGAACAGATTATGGTTAACTCCACTTCCATTCTATGATGTGGAATTGTTAACTGTGTGTAATGGGTCGTTTTACATAATTATTAAAGTTGGCAAAGGTCCAAAATTACAACGCTAGCGTAATTCTTTGGGATTTTATTCCCAACTACTTTTTAGCATTTCTGTATGAACAGAGATCATAAATTCAAAATTAAAATCCATCTATGAATTGGCCTTTACCCATCACTTGCTGTCAGTTAAAATGATTTTTTTCCCATTGTGGTGGATTTGCACTTCTGAAGCCATCCATCATGCAAGTGGATTTTATTGATCGTTGGAGAAGATTAGCACATAGGAAGTATTAGCAGATGAGCGCTGTCCACTCATGGGTCAGAGTTTATAATCTATACATAGAAGAAAATTCAACCAAGAGGTTTAGGTTAGACACAAGACCAAGTATGTATAAATGATGTGTGGGAAGAGGCCACCTCTAGATCGCACGCCCCTCCTTATGTTGCCCCTTCAGACTGTCTGGCATCTGAGTTCGCCTTCTTTGTGATCCCCAGGCAATTCCCAAAGCAGTTGGTTTGGGTGCTTCCTTGAGCCCAGCAACAAGGTCCAGAAGGCTCTGCCAGGATTCTTCTTTTTCCAGAATGCTATTTATTTATTTATTTATTGTTTATTTATTTATTTGTTTGTTTGTTTGTTTGTTCTCCTCTAACCTCCTGTGCTGGGCTTGTCTGTTGATCTGTGTCGCAGCAGAAATTTTAATAGTTTTGAAGATATTTTTCTTCCCCAACATAATATTTTTATCCGTTACTTAGGAATTTCATACAATGACCCTGGATTACACTTGCTTCCTATCCCTCCCAAATTCACCTACCCCTCCCCCACGTTGCACCCTACTCTCCCTCAAAACAAACAAACAAGCAAGCCAAACCAAAAAACAAAACACAAAAAAAACCAACAAAAAAACAAAAGAGCACCAAGTACACTTTATGGTGCCGCTGTACCCAGTGGCCAGCTCCTTAAAGAAAACTGAGTCCTTCCCAACCCCACAGAAGCCATCCAGGGTGAAGAGCTACACTTCAGCATCTTAATGGTCAACAGCAACCTTGCTGGGTTGGAAGCATCCGGAAGACACCAAGTGCTCTCTGTGTGAGTTTCTCCAGCGGTGTGTATCAGCACTTAGGCATTCAGTCTGCAGTAGCTTACTATTCCATGCTTAGACCTTGTTATTTTATATTTTTTCTATATCATAGAAATAGTGTGGGGTTTTTTTTTTTTTGTGTGTGTGTGTGTGTGCAATTTGTAATTATTAAAATTAAAATTAATCCATCAACTATTTAGATTGATACATATTTACTATTGATACATATTGTTTTCTAATAATTTTGTATATATCCAAAACCTGGGACATGCTATTCACTCACCTGTGGGATCATTCTATTCATATGGTTTTAATTTTTTTCTAATTTAATCTGTCACTATCTTTCTATGCTGTAAAAATACTTAACTACATTTGAATACCTTTAGCAGGTATGGAGTAGCTCCAATCTTTTTATTTAATAAATTTTATTTTTTAATGTATTGAGCAGTAACAATGTAACAAACCCTCACCTGTTCTTAGGAATTGCTAAGAACTGTTAGGAACACTTAACCATATTTATTCTGTTAACTAGGGTAAGACTCACTTAGTCCTCAACAACCCCATATTTTTACTGCTCCCAGTTTTCAGAATAAGAAACCAAGATACCAGGGTATTAAGCTACTTGCCCATGCTTACAAGTCCAGGAGGCAGTAAACCCAAGACCTAACACGGGATGCCTGGATACAGAGATTGTCTTCCTGACTTCTGTGATACGGCTTGTTGTCATACCAACACTGTTAACAGCATGCACATTTTATTTTTAAGTATGAAATTGACATCCTTGTACATATAGCAAGAGTCCTAAAGGTCTGGACTTTAGGATGCTAGACCTGGGCTAGCCCATCCTGGGCGCTGTAATCGACGTTTTCTCGCACAGTTATTCTTAATCGCTTGCGTGGTTTCTTAGCCTTTATCTCCTTTGGCCATGCCACAGCAGCTAATGCGGCTTTATCACACCCTGCTCTTGGAACTCTGTCCTTCTGTGGTGTAACATCATCCTCAGCCACTTCCCTCTGTCTTGTGTATTCCCTTTCTCCCTAGCTGACACTTTTCTCTGACCTCCTTTTTCATGCTGGGGTTTCTTAGCTCAGCGTGCGGTCCTCTCCTCATGTTGCAGGCTCCCTGCCACATCTCATCATTCCTAGGACTTTAACCATGATTTAAATGCGAATACTTCATAAATCTTTACCTCCCCGCCCCAAAACATTCCTCCTAAAGTTTCCCCATATATACACAATTCTACTAAACATTCTCAGAGTTACTCTCCAGGTTAAAAAAAAAATTGTAAAACTGAATTCCTCATTTCTTCTCCATACCTAACTTTCTTCCCATGTGTATAATCTCCATTTATATAAACCTCACACAAGCCAAGGACTGAAGGTGAAAGCCACTTTATGTTTTGGAAATGAAGACTGATATTAAACTCTAGTTTTATTGTCTATAAAATGGGAATAAAAATATTTAGGATGCAACATTATTGAAAAGAAGACAGGAATATTGTTGGCTTTTCTTGGACTGTTTGTCATAGCAAAAACTCCCAGTAAAGAGTTTTAAACTGTGGGGCGTGGTGATATACGTTTTAATGCTAGCTTAGGGAGACAAATCAGTCAGATCTCCGTGTGTTCAAAGTGAGCCTGCTCTATTTTCTAGGACAGCCATGACTGTAAAACAGAGAGAACTTGCTTCAAAAAACAACCAACCAACCAAACTACAAAAGGCCAAAAGCAAAAAAAAAAATAAAAACAAAAACAAAAAACAACAAAAAAACCAAACCAAACCAAACTAAAGCAACTTATTAAGATGTTACAGATAATACCTTGCTTCTCATGGTCAAACAGGTTTTGAATTTAGTTGTTCACCCTAAACAACCCTTTTGTCTTTACCTTCTCTGTTGGCAGTGGGGACCTGTGCCTCAACCATGTCCTCTAAGTCCATAGTCCTTTCCCAATGTCAATAGACAGGAGAGACAGTGTTCATGTGTAAGTCCCACTCTCAGTGAAATCTCGTTTTAAGGGAAATGTTAGAATTTAAGCTCCAGCTCCTCCTGTTCCCTTCTGCTAGGAAAATATTCATGAGAAAAGCAGTGATCATTGTAAAGGAGCGAACTTGAGTCTCCTCCTTCTGTCTAGGTCTTATGTAAATTCGATTGCCATATTTCTGCTAGAAAATGGCGGGTGATACACCTGTGTGGAAGCTTTGAGAAACTGTCAACTATTTCCTTTACTATTTCCCATGTGCTGATTGCGTCTTGTCCGGCTAGCTTCCATTATGTGGAGTGATCTCTATTGTACTCACAGTAGTGCTTTGTGTATCTTCTGGTATAAACCTCATCCCCATCTACCTTGGATGGAGAGGGGCTCAGATCTGCTCCTCTCACCTGTTTTAGGCTATCCCATTCTCTGCTCCACTTTGCAAAGGATTCGCCAAACAGGAAAACAATGGCACTATCCACTTCTCTCCAGCACCCCTCCCTCAGTCCTCATCCCAATGTAGGTGGTTTAGAATTTGCTAGACACTCCCCAAACTGCAACCTCAACTGGAGATACCTATACATAACCTATGTCCTGTGGGAGCTACTGGGTGGTTTTCATTCAGCAGCAAGGAACATTTAGAATACCCTCTGCCTCTTAATTCTTTTACTGCTCTGTTGTTGCTCTTATCTTGGTTTCCTTTCCTTCCTGTCTCTTCCCTAACATTTCCTGTCTCCTCCTAGGTAACTGTCCTTTCTTCTCTTTATGTTGTATCAACCTCCTTAGGAGTTCTCTACTCTTCATTTTATGGCTTCAACTACTATATATATCCGATGCTGCCTCCTCCTCCCCTTCTTCCTCCTCCCTTCTTTCTTGTGCGTGTTGGTGGATGCATGCACATTTGTGTGTGCATCTATACAGATGTGTGTGTAGGCCAGAGGACAACCTGAGGTGTTGTTCCTTAGGAGATGTCCACCTTGTTTTCAGAGCCAGTTTCTCAACAGCCTGGAGCTCACCCACTTGGCTAGGCTGGTTGGCCAGTGGGCCCCAGGGATCTGCCTGTCTCCCTCTTCCTAGAGCTGGGATAATCAGAGTGTGCCATCATCCCAGGTGACTGAGCTATCTCCCAGCTTGTTTTTCTTCTTTCCTGAACTCAATATGCACAATGCACAGTTGCTCACAGGAATTTTCTTCTTAATAGGTCTTGGGTCACAAGCACAGTGTGTCCAAGTAAGAAGTTATTTTCTTCTCCTTGCCTTCTGATTTTTCAGAAGAGTTGTTGTGTCTATAAACAGCACCACACATCTCATTTCTTAAACAAGAAAATGGGAAACATATCTGCTCCATCCCAATCTGCTGGCCCCACATTTGGACTACAGTCGTATCCTGTTGGATTATAGTGTATGTGTCTAATGCCCATTAGACATCTCCAATTTTGTTGATCCCACCATAGACCAGGCTACCCACATTTCTTCTGTATATCCTTGTCTCACTTTTTGTCCATGGTTTTCTTGAAGTAAATACTTGGCTTTCCCTGGCTCCTTCTCTTGCCTTTTTACTTCACAACTCTTACTCTTTAAGAGGGACCATATCCTTCTACCATAGATTTCTAATGTCTGCATCATAACATACCACAGTTCTTTACCAGAAGCCTTCTTATCCTACGAGGAGAAGCATAAAATAGCTAGAACCTAATAGGAGTGCTAATTAAAGAACCAATTACTTAATTGTTTACAGTAACTTAGCACACTAAAATGCACTTATTCGCCAGCTCTTTGATTTAGGTCAATGGTCATTAATTTGGATATTGATGACCCATGCAGTCTTTCTTCGTTATAGGGTACCTCTTGCTTCTATTCCTCTACATGGAGTGAACATAAACCATTGACACACCAATCTGAATGTGGAATTGTGAGGAGTGATGCTCCATTGTATGTCCAATTAATAGAAAATTTTTTTAGCAATTTATTTTCTTGACTTTTTCCAAAATACTTTTCAACTTACTTCAAACAAACAAACAACCAAAAAACAAAAACCCCAACTAGTTCATTTTATATTCTATTTCACTGAATTATGTAAGTACTGTTTAATTATATTGCATGGTTACAATAAGTCACTCGGCAACACCAGTTTGGGAATAAACACAACTAATTCTTGGCAGGGTAGCAACTGAGCCAATGAGAGTGGTGTGTAGGCTTCCTGGAGCGTGGCCTACTGGCTATGATTTTCTTTCTGCTCAGAATAGTCATCAGGATTTTTTTCCCAAGGGAAATTGATAGTATGGGTTAATTTGCCAAGTCAGTTGAGCCGAGTTCTGCTGACAGAATATCTGTGAGCTCAATTGTCTTCTCCTCGTGGACTACAGGCACTGTAGAAGTATGCATGCCTTGGGAATGAGGAGTGGATGAATATACTAATAGAGTCCAGCATACTTACCTCTCATCCGCTGCCCTTTCCCTGCCACTCAGAACTCACCAGCTTAAGAGAGCCCAGCTTTCCTGAGAGATTTTATACTCCATGGTCAGCTAATAGTTCCCTTTTATTATCTCAATCATATCCACTATTTATTTACAACCAACGTGCTATTTTGAAATACTCTAACATTTTATTTTATTTCCTTTTAATCTATAGCACACCTCATGAGGGAAAACAATTATTCTTTTATATTTTATGTTTAATATATACATTATCTGTTATTTCATTTTCTCCAAAATAATCGGTAAATTAAAAAAAAAACATACATGAAACAAACCTGTCTCTGTAAATGAGGGAACCAAGACCCTAAAGAAGAAATGTCACAGGTTGTATTAACAAAGCAAATCCCTCTTAGAACCCTGCTCGGTGAATGTTAAAGCTTGTGTTCTCTTTCAACTACCAAGTCTCTTTTAGTCAGCTAGGGTGATAAACTCTTTTGAAGGAATTGGAGAAAAGGGTTCCCTGGCCTTAGTCTTTTGTTTTTCAACAGATTCTTGTGTGTATTTATATTCACTTTGCTTGATATTTTTCCCCTTATGGACACAGAGGTAAACAATAAGCAGGAAGGGCTGGGGATGACTGCTTAGGGAAAACGGGGCAAACCTAAGCAACACAGAAGGTTGTGTGGTCTGAAAGAATCATGTGGAAGCTGAGGTGGGGAAAACGGTCAGAAAGAAAACCAGACTAGAGACTAGAGACAGGTCCTATGGCTCATACAAGTAGCACACGTGTATAAATTACCCATGCAATTCTTCTAGTGTGTAGTGGATACTGTCTGTCCTATTTGTAGCTTGGGAATACTTCCTGGAATAAGTTTATTTCCAGATGGTATCTTGAAATTATAGTTCAGTGTTCAGAAAAGGAGAGCTTATTTGCAGGTTGAAGGGACAGTAAGATTAAGGGACCGGGTCAGTGACATGAGTCGGTGAGTAAAGGCATTTTCTACCGAGCATAGTGAGACTGTGTTCAACTTTGTAAATGCACATGGAGGAGAGAAACAAGTGTCACAAGTTGTTGTCTCACACACACACACACACACACACACACACACACACACACCACAGTGCAAGTGTGCCCTTTATACATCTGATACATGAAATTAAAAAAAAAACTGTAGGAAAAAGGCGAAGAAACGGATACAAATAAGGTGAGCACGTTCAGTGTTGCAGAGTGTCATTAGAACGTTCACGCCACAGCACCCCTGCAAGGATTATTGGTAATTATTTCTGGGCCACCAACTCCATAGCTGTGGCTCTCATATTCATCCTTCATTTCATCCAAATCAATCTTCACCCGAGAACCATCCTAGTTCTTTCCGGAATACTGTATCATTTATTCATTCTCTTGGCCTGCAAACTCGTGTAAGCTCTTTTGGTTTAGACAAGTCAGACCCAAATAAATTAGCTGATTTTTACAAACACTCATGCTGCACGCATTGCATTCTTTTAATCTTCAATCACATAGATTCAACCACTTTTTGGAGCACAACTGGCATACCACACTCCCTCAGTATCAGGGAAATTGAGGCAGAAGAAATTTTGAATGGGGGTGTGGTGGGTGGGGAAGAGGTGTTGACAATTCTCCTGGGATGGACTGGAAGGGGAAACAGCAGGACCTGGGACAAATGTTCCGGAACTCGAGCTCCGGAGGAGAGGAACCCAGTCTGAATAGGAGCAAGGGCAGAGTATACTAGAGGGGCTGGAAGAGAGAAGGCCCTCCTTGGGAGTTTTAGGCAAGACTCTTAAAAAAGATTAAGCACTTCCCTGCAGCCAGGCAACTCTCTGAGATAATCCTTGTTTGTTAATACTGGTTTATTTGATAGTGGATATGAATGCATACACTTTTCGGGAGGGGGTTGGCACAGGAATTAAGTACTTTTTGTAGGAAGGAATACCCAGGATGGGCAACGCAGGCTAAAGGCTCTGGGCTATCTGGTACATCATTAGCTGTTGAAGAATTCCAGTATATATGCTAAGTGATGCAGTACCCACAGTCCTCAGTAGGGTGTTGTGGTTATGTGTTCCAGAGCAGGTAGAGGCATTGTGGGAATGGCTCCACTCCTGCCATCCTCCTTTCTGAGATTCCCAGGCTTTGAGCTCCTTCAATCTTATCATTTCTGATGCCTGTCTGCTAACAAGGTCCCACATGCCCTACACCATCTCATTAAGATAAATCCATGATATACACTATTCTTCCTACCTTAATTCACTTCCTTGTTTTATTGGGAAATATTATATAAGGCCACTCCCTTCACCTCACTCCTCTGTAACAGTGTCTATTAGTCACTTTCTTCCTCTTTTTCTTTTTTTTTTCCTTTTTTTGGTATTTACAAATTATCTTATAATTCCATACGTGGCATAGAGCAGGGGTGTCTTGGTTTTCCGAGTTTCAAATCACTTTACCAAAAGTTTATTTTCCTCTAAAATGAACTATGTTTATTGAAAATTACACAAGCAAAAATCATATGAAAGCTTGAAATAATTGTGAATCTCATTTGAATATACTTGTGTGTATTTGTTTGAGACTCAGCCTTTCACATGTTAAGTTGGTAGCTGTAGGCAAGACTTAAGATGTCTTTAAGCCACTAGTTATTCTGTGTAGAAAATAGAATTGACATTAGTGTATTTGCTTGAAAAGAAAATCTGAATATCACTATAGCGAATGCTGTGAAAATAATTATTCATTAGGTAGCTTGGCCATGATTATATCACAGGAGTGCATATAGAGTTCAGTATAATTGTTAGGATAGGCCACAGATCTGCCATTGAACCAGTAAAATGTAGCTCTGAACTGATGTAGTTCCGAACTGAGGTGTTAAAATACATACCAGATTTCAAAGATTTAGTGTGAAAGAAAACACCAGGATCAAATAATCTGCTAATAAGTATTTATTTATATACTTATGGGTTGGAATAATTTAGACATCCTGAAATAAGAAAAAATATGTTACATTAGTGTCACTCACTTAAAAAATATTTTTAACATGTTGACTAAGACAAATTTGAATCCATTGGGTTGTTTGTATTTGTTCTGTGCCTCTCAAGTCAACACTGCTGGACCAGGGATCATTGCTAACTCATGGGCACACCTAGTCTCACTCAGAAGTCTTGTCCAAAGCTATTTCTCATCTGCTAAAGAGACTGTTTGAAATCTTGAAATTCATTCAGAATGAACTGGGAGTGGTGGTGGTGCAGAGTCTATGTAAAAATATTCTCAGTATCTATATAAGAATGAATTTCAAAATTTCAAATGGTATAATATTGTAGAATCTTTTATCATGCTGTATATAGAACTTATTCTCTTTTGAGATTGTAGATATCTTGGCACTGAGAAAGATAATGTGTTTTATATTATAATGTGATAGTAAAGGATTTTAAAAGATCCTGTTTGCAAGATTTCCTCCTTAGGCTGGCTAAGAAAAGCAGTAAGAATTTACCTGGGCACCAAATATATTCATGAATCCCATTAATTTCAGTATATGTGGTTAACTGAATACCAATACAATAATATAGAAGAAGGTCTACTTTAATTTAACTCAAAACATTTAGGATACCAGAAGGTCGGTGTTCTGTTGCAGTTAAAATGTGGTCCCAGAGGCCTGCAAATGACACTGAAATTCTGTGTGGAAATACAGGCCTGTTCTAGATAATTAGCTCTGAAGATAAACCTTACATAAATCCATCAAGAGCCTCAAAACAAGGGCCTCAGTTGCTATCTCAGTAAATGGAGATGACCTCTAGTAAGCTACAAAGGAAGACAGCAATGCAGGTGATATTGAAATGAGTTCGTAGGACATGGGCTGCATTCTGGAGGATGCTAGCTACCCTACCCCTTAGAGACAAACATTCACATACTCATGGTAGATGATGTGCACAAGACTAGATTCCCTCAGGCCCTACTGAGATGCGTCAGACTTTCTGGACCAAAGGAGTGCTTTGTACCGGAGAAGCTTTGCACACTTGATCTGCTCTCCACTGTATCTTTGTAGACACAATCCGATTCGAAGGGACTGAAGATGCAGGTACAATTTACTTAACAGTTACCTTTTAACTGTCTTTCCCAAATCTGCCCCACCCTCTCTGAGGTATCCCTGCCACCCAGACTTTCCTCTACCACAAAAGCCCAGGAAGCCCTGTCTCTTCACTGATGGCTTTTCTTGACAGTTTTCTCTATTATACCACGTTTACACAAATCTTATACTAGAACTGAATGGATCTGACTTTATCCTTTTCATATTTTTTGGTGCAGTTTCAGTATATAACCCAATTAAATCTCTGACTTTAATGTCTCTATGTCTTTCTCTGTCTGTCTCTTTGTGTCTGTCTCTCTCTGTACTCTCTTCTGACCCTAAATAGTCACCTCTAATTTTCTATTGCATATCTCCTCTTGGATATCTCACTGCCCTTTCCCACTTAGCATGTTTGATTAGCTCTTCATCTTTGCTCATGCTTAATCTGCTTCATTTTCTGTGCTTTTGGATGATGCTAAAGAGTAGTACCACCATGAATCTACCCTTTCCAGAAAGAACCCGGAGCTTTATCCTGAATTAACTGCATTCCCACACTGCCCACATGCAACCCAGCACAAACCAGTCCAGCTCATTCTACCTCTCGAGTATCTCCAGAATCTAACCATCCCTAGCCATTTCTATACCACTCCCAGAACACAAGCCACTGACTTACTGCAGGATTTCTGATTTCCAGGCTGGCACCCCTTCCAATCTGATTTCCCATGAAACCTCAGGCAGTTTTGTAAGTCTAATCAGTTACTCACAAACCACTTTCATGAGTCCCTGCTTCAATTGATAAGAATTCAGATGCTCCCAGCCCTCCTGCCTAGCAGGACTCTTCTCTTGCTATACATTTTTTCCTTCCCATTTCCAAACTCTACTAAGCAGCCAGTTCTCTAAAAGTGACCCTTTGTGTTTCTCTGTGTGTTGTCTGATTCTCCTTTGCCGCAACCCATCGTCCTCCCTCCATTTGGACTCTGAAGTCTTTACCCTACAGGCTAGATCTATAGCTACCTACTCAGATTTCTTCAAGGCTACATATCAACCTTTCTGAAAATCCCACAATAAATGATATTCTAAAGGCTGAGTCCCAGAATGCAAATGCAAATATACCACTCTCTATTATTTTTTTTTCCTTTTTAAGTCCTTCTGGAATTATTTTTCAAGTGGCTTGTTTGAGGTTCTCCAAAAGCAACACTCTGGCACGTTCAAAGATGATGACATTGAATTCCTTTCATCAGGAACTTAGGTTTAAAGGTGGGTTAAAATTTCAGTTAGACTGAATTTAGGCTTAAGTTTAGATTTTAAAAGGTATGTATTTTCATATCTAGATACTCTTTGTTCAGTATCAATCTGATGAGGAAGGATGAGTTTTACATTTACACTCATCATGGGTCCACTTTGCTTTACAGTATAGTATCAAAAGACTTTGCGGTGTTACAATTAGATTTTGCTATATATACATAAGGCCTGTTTGGTATATTGTGACATGTCATTCAGAAAGTCAATGATGTAGCTGTCCTTGTTTCTACAGATTGGTTTTATTGTGGATTTTGGCAGTAATAGTCTGGATGAGTGGAATTAATTCAGATCTCATAGACATAAGCAATTTTAGAGAAGAAAAAGAGGTATTAGATTAATGCATTAATCATTTACAGGCTCTGTAAAACAGTGAAAATAAGTCAGACTTAAAACTAAGAAAAATAAAAAAAATGATTTGTTTCTGAGAAATGCAAGGATAATTTATAACTTAGCCCACAGAGAACTGCAGAACAAACATCTGGTAAGCAGAAACCACTGTCTACATATTTTAAGTGAAATGGCAAGCTCACAAGTGATGATAGTTATACCTGAACCCTGCACTGGTGAGTTACGGGTGATGCTCACTGTCCATCAGCAGAATGACAATCTGCCATTTCTGGTTGGCCATAAAATGCCATGGGACTGCACTACTATTACCCAGAGCTTCTCATCAACTCCCTTATGGTAATTAATTGCCATACTTGGGTTATTAACATAATTAAAATGTGGATAACTGGGTATACAGATATAAATATGTAACACATAATTTCAGAAAGGAAAATAAGTGTCCTTCTTTATCTTCATGTCTTGTGCTTTTTAAATAAAATTTGTTTTACTTCCATAGGATACTTGTCTCATGGTTTAATCTGAGTAATATATAATAGGACTATAATGTAGTATATCCATGGCCGAGTGGTCTCATATTCATAAGACATATTGCCCATAAGAAAAAAGAAAAAATAAACTACACCATTAAGATAACCCAAATGATATATGTCAGAGAATTTCTACAGACTGTGAAAGTTACCACATTCTATCAATATAAGTCTTTAGTGTAATTTATAAAGAAGAAGTTAAGAAACAGAATAAGTTAGCAAGAATTAAAATCTTTTAGCAAAAATGAACATATACTAAAATGAAGACATATTATAAAGAATGTGGTGAGTATTTGAGGCAGATATTGAACACATTTTTCAAAGTAAAATACATTAGTGTAATCTATGTTATACATTTGTTTTCTAGCTTGCTATTGTTTAAACAATGTATTGTATGCACATTTTAGAACCTCAACTAAGCAGCAAAACAACATGTACATTTCTGTAGAGCTCATGTTTATTTAAAGAGAATTGGGCAATACTCCATTCACTGTCAGGAAAGTGACCTGAATTCTTCTGGGAGGGGGGAGATCTTTTACCTTTATACATGTAGAAGATTATTTTTTCTTTCCATGTATGTTATATGATGAAGTTATCCTTTACTAAGTTGTATTCAGGCTTGTCAAAACATTAGAGAGGAAAGCAGAAAACTCTGGGCATATGCATGTGGCTTGGAAAATACATTGGTGTTATGGTATAACCAAACTACCATTTGCCGGGATGATCAAAAGGCAAGTTGGCCCAGCATGTGGAAAAGCATGACTCATAATGTGTCCCAGTTTTCCCCTTCCCTTTGCGTATTAGCAAATGAAAGTAATATGCATGCAGATTACAATCTGATATAAATTAATAAATAGTAAACAGTGCAGGGAAGTGGCAAAGGACAAAAGCAAGGAGAGAGAGAGAGAGAGAGAGAGAGAGAGAGAGAGAGAGAGAGAGAGAGAGAGAATGAGGTAAAAAATAGAGTAATTGAAGGCCAAAAATGAGTACTTACTTAGATTGTAAAAGACTGGAAGGCATGGTCGCAGGCATGGCTCCAGCAACCATCCTGGAAGACTGCTGCAATTCCCAGATCAAAGCCATGAACGTCCAAGTGGCTGTAGATGTGATGTCTCGTTCCTAGGAAGAGATAACAGGAGACTGAATTATATGACAAATGCATCACTCACTTCAAGATGCAAGCAGATAGAAGTGGATACGGGTATACTTTCCACTAACAGAAAGATGTTAACTTTGTAGAGAGGTTTTGTTTGAACACCTGTGAGGAATAAACACAGGCTGGCCATAGCTTCTGATGAATTCATAGATTCTGTTTTGTTTGTTTGTTTGTTTGTTTGTTTGTTTGAAAAAGAGTTTCTCTGTGTAGACTTGGCCATTCTGTAACTTGCTCTGTAGGCCAGGCTGGCCTTGAACTCACAGAGATCTGACTACTTCTGTCTCCCAAGAGCTGGGATTAAAGGCATGTGCCACCACTGCCTGGCTGAATTCATATATTTTTAATAGGTCAGGTACAAGGATTTAAATGAAAAGGAGTAAAACAACCAAGCATAAACACTGAAATTTACATCCTGCAATAAAAGAATAAACAAAATGAGTTGAAAGATAGAAATAGAGTGATAAATAATTTTATTAACTGTGAAGGAAAATTTGAAGATAGTGAAAAAACCCACAAAGCTCCACACTAGTTAAAATTAAGAGAAAGGTCTGCTAGAAATTTTGTTAGTAAAAAATTTTATTGGGAGGCAGAGGCAGGCAGATTTCTAAGTTCGAGGCCAGCCTGGTCTACAGAGTGAGTTCCAGGACAGCCAGGGCTACACAGAGAAACCCTGTCTCGAAAAAAACAAAAAAAAAAATAACTGCAGATTATTTCTTGCCTTACAACTTAGTACCGTGTTTCTCAGTGCCTCGCCGCGTCTTCGGCCTTGCCTGTGCCAGCGGGTTCAAATGGGGTCATTCTGTTTAAGAATCAAAATATGAGAAAAGCGCTAAAATATTTCTGTTGGTTTTTATCCTTTTGACTGGTTTAGGATATTTACAAAATGAACAAACAAACAAACCATAATTTAAGTGGAATCTGTTCCCTTGACAATTAAATGAAAGTTAAGGACCAGATTGAATCTACTTTGCACAAGAAATGTAAAAGGGACTTAGATGAAGCCAGTGATAACTGTGTTCATTTGTAAAGCACTTACCCAAAAGGCTCTGGTTAGAAGCCACATATATTCTAGTTACACTAAAGCATTCACTTTGAAATAGACTATATTTGAGAGTAGTTAATCAAAATTGTGACAGGGTCATGGGAGAGCAGACAGCAAATGATGCAACAGACTCTACAGAAGAAAGAAGAAAGAGAAAAACAGGTGGGATGTAGAGAAACAAAGAAGATAGAAAATAAATATAGGAAAAATACAATACAAAAAGAAAAGGTGGAGCCGGGCGGTGGTGGCGCACGCCTTTAATCCCAGCACTTGGGAGGCAGAGGCAGGCGGATTTCTGAGTTCGAGGCCAGCCTGGTCTACAGAGTGAGTTCAGGACAGCCAGGACTAAAGAGAAACCCTGTCTCGAAAAAACCAAAAAAAAAAAAAAATAAATAAATAAAAAAAAGAAAAGAAAAGAAAAGATGGGAAAAGAAGGGAAAGGAACAAAGAGAAAGATAGCCACTCATTTCTTGCTGGGATATCCCATTTCCAAGGCATGTACCTACCACCTTCACTACCTTAACAACCAAATATCCTGAGTTACCACTGCTCATTCTAAAAGGGACTATTAGAATTGCTATCATAAAAATAGTCTTCATGAATCACAATCCTATAAGCTTTTATGCCCATAATCAATACTTGGGTCTAGATCATTGCTAGCATAGGGCACTGTTGCCAGTCCTACTTCAACATTCAGGCATTCGTTAGCATTTTTGGTAGAGATAGCTGATTCTGAGCCAGGCGGTGGTGGCACATGCCTTTAATCCGAGCACTTGGGAGGCCGAGGCAGGCAGATTTCTGAGTTCGAGGCCAGCCTGATCTACAGAGTGAGTTCCAGGACAGCCAGGGCTACACAGAGAAACCCTGTCTTGAAAAAAACCAAAAAAAAAAAAAAAAAAAAAAGGAGAGAGAGAGAGAGAGAGAGAGAGAGAGAGAGAGAGAGAGATGGAGAGGATAGCTAATGCTGACTCCCACACCAGCTGTTAACTGCACAATGAAAACATTCCCTTCTTTATTATAGGCTCACCTAAGCTGTGACAGAGCCCAGCCCAGACACCCTTACCTTAGTCTGGGGCTTTATCTTTGGATCTTCCTGGAGAATTTGATTATCCTCATCTCTGTCAACATTTCAGTTGTTCCAAAGGTCATGTTCAAACAGCTCTTCTAAGGGTTTTCAGTATAAGCATCTCAACACCAGCTTGGGCAGTATCTGTTTTTACTATTTTGAGGGGCTTGTATTTCGCCTGGTAAAGTTGAAGTTAAAAGCAATTGGTCTGATGGGGGACCCCACCCAAGAGTGTAAATCCCTGGAAGAGGAAACGATGCTGCCACGTTTCTTTCTGAGTGGGCATCTCTTTGAATTTTTCCTACCTTTATCCAATTTTATATGGTGTGTGTGTGTTTCCAAGTGACTTTATATTAAGAAAATACCTTCCTTAGGCATCATAGAAGCCTACCTGCCAAATTAAGATAAAACAAAGTACACTGGAAACTTCCTGTAGGGCTATTGACAAGATATAGAGTTTTGTTGCCCTTTGGGCACAAACAACAGAAGGGACATTATTAGAACACTAAGTGAAATTGCTTCACCAAATGACTGGTTCCCTCAAGGCTGGGCCTTTGGCTTGAGGATGCTGATAAAAGTCTTAGCACACCAACACCTTATCCCACTTCTGACTGGATTTGAATTCAATTTTTTTTTGTTTTTAAAAATTTGGCTCTCAATAGATAAACGAGTCTGGCATTCCTGATCTAGAAAGGCCCTTCCTTACCATAATGGTAGGAGTAGTACTTTGGTAAGTTTATCCTGCTTGGTATTTCTCATTCACCTGTCTCCAGCCACAGGCTTGTGTTTTGAATGACACTTTGTTGAGGTTATAGATGTTCATTTGAATTTGTACTATTTCTCATTCTGTGTGACATGTGGAAGTGAATTTATTGAGAACTATTGCAAATACCCACAGATTCTGTAAATATGTACCAATGAAAAATTTAATAGCTATCTCAAATGTGTATGGGACTTTATAAATTGGCACAAGAGCTAAGCAGATTGCTAAAGCTAAGTAAATTACATTTCCAGTTATCCAGGTCCTTTTAGATCTGTGCTTGGGGATATCTTTGTAATAGAACAATCTTCTTGTGGAAAAGATACAATCCTTATGGAATCTGAGGCATTAGCCCTTCACATGCATAGAGGTAGGGCTACATGAGGCAGAGCTGGCAGTCAAACGCAGTCCAATCCTATGATTTACTCCATGCTTTTTTTTTTTTTTTTTTTTAAATTTCTGTTCTGACTACTAAGAAATGCTGACTCATGACTATTGACCAAGGCTTGGACAACTTGTGTTTCTCACTGGAAATCGGGAGGAAGCTACGCTTCACATTTCTTTATGTCTGATGTCTTCTATAAAAGAAGTGAGACTCTGACAGAGAAAGATCTCAGACTATGAGGATTAGCTGAAGCATAGAGATGTTATCCTTGTTAAAAAACAAACAAACAAACATGTGATGTTCTGTTGTCTGCCCCAGTAGACTCTACAAAGTGCGGGGCGGCAGCTAATGATTAAGATGAGTACTGGTGAGATCATACACATCAGAGCTCTACCTAGGACAGGACTGACACACACACACACACACACACACACACACACACACACTGGGTGACCAGGCCACCTGGTACTACTCAACAGTTCAGCCTTCCGTGACTGGAGAGATGTAGTGTGTACAGAATTTTCAACAAAAAGTTTTTTGTACCAAATAATTTCTGTCAGAAGTTTATTTTATTGGTAAAATATTAAATAATATACAGAATTAAAAACTGCACTTACACTTCTGAGAAGAAATAAATCTTGGACAAATTATATGCTTGTTCCTGAGATTGGCTAAGTTTATTCCAGTAGCTGTGCACTCAGACAGTACAAACCTTTATAATATAACCCTTTCACAAAGTATTACAAAGTTTCTGCAGCTTCTTGAGTTGTATACACACACACACACGCACATACACACATTCACACATGCATATACAACACTCACACACATATACACAGTACTCACATACACGCACAGAGCATGTACGTGTCTGCATTAAAAACAAAGAAAATACAAGTCCCACGCTTTAGTCTGCAGTGGTAAAACTGTTTCGTGGAGGTCTCCCAATCAGGGCGCAGCAGAATGACAACCCACACAGCTGCAGAGACTGTCGCAGTATTTCCATAGTAAACCCCATTTTCTGAGGTATTTGAGCCTTAAAAAACAAAAACAAAAAAAAAACCCCTACATTACACTGAGCAAACCTGACATACAAGTTCTGGGATTTTAATTTTACAGATATTTATATATATATTTATATATATTTCTTTTTTAAACAATAGTTTTTATTTCCCCAAATTATTAGTTTGAAAAAATGAGGTTCACTGGTTTGACTTTTTTTTTATTCTTTTTTCTTTTTTTTCTTCTAAAAAAATCAAAGTATTCTAGAAACTGTCAAGCAATTAGTCCTTAAAATAGTCTAATTACCTTTGGTATTATTAAAGAAAAAAAGTTAAGTAGCCAAGACATATACTGTACAAATACAGGATATGCCATCAAAAGAAATGCCAAAGAAATGTTACTTTTTAATAAAACGTGTATTTACATTACAGCAGTCTTACTACAGAAACACAGGTATTAAAAAAAGAAAAGAACACACTACATATAAATATGGATAATACAAAAGATACTTCTCCATCTGCATTGAAACAGGTCTGTTTTAAATATGTAAAAAATTTCTTTTCAACAGGTAATATTGATTTAAACCTGACCTAAGTGCTTTGATATTTATTTTCCAAAAGGAGAGAAATGAAAACATTAAATATTAGTTATTTAACTTAAGAGCATTAGACAAGAGTGGGAGAAAAATCATATTTCAGCCTCAGGATAAATTTCTCACTTATGATTTCAAAAAAAATTTAGCCTAAATGAAGTTTCCAGAAAGTCAGAGAAGTCATTTGTTACTACATTTCTTTTTCAACTTTTCATAGTGGAGTGGTTTTTTCATCTTTGCTTGTTATGTCCTATGACAAGTTATAATTTCCAAGGGTTTCTTTTCATCATTGGATAAAGAGATAAATGTCAGAGAAAGAAAAGAAGAAAATTACCACAGTTTTTAAGACTTCAAGAGGGCTATTGCACTTTTATGGGAAAAAAAAGAATAGCTGTTAAACTCCATAGCAAAAGCAATCATTCTGAAGCTACAAGAACACAGGGTCTACCAGACCCGATGACGAGGGCAAACCTGGGGTCTGGAGACCCCTCTGAGCCTGGAACATCCCAGCTGGAAGTGTGAAAGCACTTGCACCTCTCCCCAACTGGGAGAAAGTTAAGACTCATTTGCTTTACATTTTTATCCTCTATGGTGGTGGCTTTGTATTTTAGAAGAAAGCCAAACAAGTCAAAATCCAAGCACGAAGGAGCCAGATGGGATACTCTGATTACAGAATTTCTGGAGTCACCTTAGGTGCCTCCTACTTGAGAGTGAAGCAAAAGAAGGACTATATAGCTTACCATGTCAACCCAACCACACTTTAAAAATATAAAACTACACTTGGGTATAAAAATATGCCAGCAGACTAGACAGCTAACAAAAACCACTGAGATAAAAATTAAGACTTAATGAGTCAGAGGGTCAGAGTTGACCTCCTGACTAGTAGGGGGGTCAAGAGAGACACCGCGGGGAGAGGAGGCAATGGTGGGCGGGCTACAGGCAGAGAGAGGATGGGGAGGCGCGAGGAAGGTAAAGAGGCGAAGCCAGAACTTAGTCGTACCGAAGGGCAAGCGATGGACGGACATCCTCTCGGATGCTCCACAGTCAAACCGTTTTTTAGATCACAGTTCCATAATTTGAATAACTTTTTGAAAAGTACAAAGCAACAGCAACAACCAAAATATCAGCAGTCCCTCTGGCCCTTCCCACCTTCCAGTGTGTTCCTTAAAAAAAAAAAAAAACCTCCATTTCCAGGATATGAGACTCAGCAACATGCTAGTAAGTGCACAGGGCTGGAGAGGGTGACCCCCATCTGTCCAGCTTTCCCTACTACGTGTCACTTGAGGTAAACTGAAGGCCCGATTCACTGAAAACTGCTTCTGTGGACCAATAGGAAGTTTTGATTCTGCACTGAATGTGACTGAGTACATGACCTATAAATGTCATATTAATTCATAATATAAAAGCCACCGTAGGAAACTAGTTGTCCATGTACTTCTCACTGTCTGTACATGAGAAAGGTGGATTCATAACAAACTTGTACAGAACATATATAAACGGAGTGTCATGGGAGAGAAACACCATAAACAGAATTAAGAACTCATTTCCAAGAGTGTGTATGAAAAAATACTCACAAACTTACAGTACAGCGAGAGGAAAGGAAACTGTTCTGAAATAGAACATTACATAATAACCCTTGAAAATTAAAAAAATTTAGGTTTCTGTAATAAACGTAAAAATAGTCAAGGTGTCATTATTTGGCCTAAGAGTACACTATGACAGAAGGAAACACTAGCGCATCACAGCTTCTTGGTCATATGATGTCTGCTTTATACAACCAGCAGCTTGTTTTTAAAAAGCTGTCATAGTTGAAGACACCCCTCACAAGTGATAGACAACCCCTTACTACCCAACTGAGATGATGGTTTGGACAGTCACCAGTCATGGAACTTGAGTGCTGAGCTTTGTTATGTTTAAGAGGAAAGAACAATCCGCTTTTCCAGGTCATTTCACCAAACAACCACAGGTTAGAAGACAGAAGGGACAGAAGACCCAAGACTAGAGAAACACCAGTCGGGTATTTAAAACAAAGCGAAACAATACTGTAATTATTGACTTCGAATTATACAAAGAACCCCCTGTGTGATGCAAAACATATTCTTCCTCAAGAAGAAAGCAAAGCACACAGCATAATCCAATTCACTGCTGACATGTGAGTTTACCTTCTATTTTGCCTCTACCATAGAATAGTGTCCAGAAATATCACCAAGTTAGAAAGATTAAAATCTGGTTTCAAAGTTTCTTGTTACATTTACCAGCTCAGCTAAAAGTCTGGAAATTCTTTTAGCAGTTTTTTTTTCCTTCTTCTAAGAACACAAAGGTGAATAAGAAAGTACTTAGATTTTATGTGATTTTTTTTTCTTAAAAAATACACAGTAAAAGTGTGGTGGAGGTAAATAGCTAACCAACACTCTCAATGCATTTTTAAAAGGCACCAATATAAAATTTTATAAGTATTTGATACATTAAATTCAGGGTTTAAAAGACCAGTTACTGTATATTTTAATTATTTTGCAGAAACTGGAAGACTAAAATATTTATAAAATAACTTTTATATATACAAAATTTCAATTCATCCCTCACGGGTTTTTTTTTCCCCTTTTGGTTCTGGGGGAGATTTTGCTGTAGAATAATTATACAGACAGTAGTTATTAAAATAACATGAAATACAACTTGACGATGGCCACCAATCTACAATTTTATAGTAAAAAGAACAATCCAAGGCTAAAATAGTGTGTGGCAAGTGGCTTGGATAGTGTGTTCCTGAATCTAGGGGCAGACAGCTCTCCTGGTCCTCTCCAGCCTTCTTGGTGCATCTTTCTACCCTAACTTGCCATTTTGGAGAGAAGATGAAGGCTTGGAAACATCAAACTTGTGAGGCGTACAACTGGGCCAGCACAGCACAGACACAAGTCAAGGTTGCTATATCACTCCCTGCATCTTCTTCCTCTCACAAAAAAGAATTTATATTTCCTCAAATATTCTTGATAGCTTTTCATCGTTTCATTGTTGTTTTTTCTTTGCTTTGTTTTTCCTGTATGCTGACAAGGGAGATTTACAGTTTAAATTGCCATTAATCTTAAAGACACAGTGGCAACTTTGGGCTTTCGTAATACAACCTGCTGAGTTAGACCCAACTGCTGGCAGGGTAACTGTACTTCTAACTCTAAGCTTTTGTAATACAACTGGTGATGCTAATTGCTTCTTTTCTCTGAATTTTCATTAAAAGAATGTGCAATATGCATGTGCATGCAAACTATACTGCGTTCAAACACTGACCTGTATGTATGCCGGCCAGACAGGTTAACGTCATCCTAAATATTAATGGTCAGCCCTCACATCCCCATCTTATCCAGAAAATTCTTAACGGAATGTTTGAATGACAGTGTTTCACACCTCCCTCCACCACTCACTGGGCTGGCTTCTCTCACTGTTCTACAAAGCCTTTATAACAATCACTATTATAGAGAGGCAGCATGTTTCTCCAGAAGGAACGGGCGATTAAAAAAAAAAAAATCTGGGCAAAATTAGGGCAGAGCCATCTGATAAATTCCTGACGAACTGGAAAACACAGAGGGTAACCCATTTTCGTGTACCTCAAATCTTCTCTCAACTCTCAAATTTCACCTAAATAAACTGGTCTTGTGACGGTTATGTAAATTTGATTTATTTGGTATCTGGCCTTCATGCTTCTTTTTAGGTGCTACCATGTCTCCTGTTCTCTTTGGTGAAAAAAGAGGCAAACAACCCAGTCACTGAGGGTCCCTCAGGCGGCACTATGTCTACAAAGTTTATCGCAACACGCAAATCTTGAATTCACCTTGTCCCCATGTGCCCCTGTCAGATTGAGCTATCTACTTTTTTTCTGTACCTTGTGTCATGCAGCTGAAAAACAAATGCTAAGTGTAGACCTGAAATAGCCTATAGCTCACTTCTGTGAATAAATCAGGTTTTCCGATAAAATGGAATCAGAAAGGCAGAGCATATTGCTACCACCTTTGTAGGGGAAGGACAGTACATCTAAACTCAGTTTCATCCTAGGGCAGGTAGATACATGATTGTTAATACAATAGGTGCGGGCAGAGAGAAGGAAACGCTGATAGCAGATGCCTGCAAGTTCCCACAAAGAGCCAAAAGGAACACACTGACAGACGTCCAGGTGCTTCCTTAAATTGCAGTTAAAACAAAAAGTCATGAGCCTTAAACTTATTTACCTCATTCAGAAATAAATATCCTTTCACTGTGATTCCAGAGTGGGTAGGGTAAGCGGAGATAAGGAAGGCCTGATGAGATGTTTTATCCCCAAGGAAACTGTGATTTCACAATGTACCAAGGGATATACAAAACCCAAACCCCCAAAACCCAATAATTGGCATTTGATAGAGCTCTGTTTTGGTGCATTCTCTTACATGTAAAGGAACCATTTGGATATTTCTCCAGAAAGAACTAAGATAAGAATTAGTAAAAGAAACAGGTTAGAATTACCTAGCTCTGGCTATGGTAGAGCTCGAAAGTTCCTTAAATGGACAGGTGGAAACCTGCAAAGTGAGTTAGGAGTACATCACTCATTGGTGGGTACTTCTGATTTCATACTTCCCATAGCAAACTGCAGTGACATGGTTTTGGCATGCCATTCAAGGGTCTGTTGGAGCAGCTAAGTGTTACCACAGAGCAGATCCTTCTGAGCATTTACAAATGACTGTCCAATAATCCAGTTTTGGTCAGTCTTGTTTTCCTCAAACATGAGCAGCAAGTTATGTCTGCCAAATGGATTCCTCCGAATGCCTTGATTACCAGTGTGCTCTAATCCTACCCACAAATGCAAGTGAAGTTCAGGGAGAAAAAAAGAAAAGAAAAGAAAAGAAAAGAAAAAAGCTGAGAACTCACAGAGATCAGATTAAAACCTGAGCATGAGATATGGAAGTATATGTCATTTGCAAATTAAGAGAAGACAGAAGATTCTTGACTAATGGGTTGAGATTCATTTCTGATAAGGACCTCTAGAGTTGAATTTTTTTGTTTTTATTGTTAAAGTGCGGGACCTTCTCCTGAAGACTGTCACATTCTCAATCCCAGGAAGGCGGACAGAAAACTTTTTGCTTGTTTGTTTGACCTGCACGATGATATTCAGGTAACCAAGAAGTTCCCTTTTTGTCTCCAGCAAAGGTAGTAACTCTTCTTACTGAAGAAACAGTGGAATACATAGCCCTAGTAAATAAAAGACCTTCCAGGGTTCACATAACCACTTTCAGGTCCAATTAACAGTTGCTCCAAGATTTAAGAAGAAGCAGCTGCTAGCAAGGCTTTTTAAGACCTTCTATCCCAAGAGTCAAAGAGGAATGGACTGTGGACAGAACACTGAGTGGTCACAGCTTGAAGAGAAATACCAGAAAAGGGTTCTTAGAGTGGGAATTTCCCCTGCTGTTGCCTAATTACACTCTTCTGCTGACTCGTTAACACTGATTGAATGCTGATAAAGTGACGATTGTAAACACACCTTTAGAAGCAAATATGTATACTAGGCTGCCATCATATTTCAGCTTAAAACAAAAATCTCAAATTGTGAAAAGTAGAATTCTTCCTGGAAATTACTGACTGCCTCTTACCCACTCTTGAGACCATATGTTATTCTGAAAACTACATAAAAATACTATTTGTTACAGGTGTTAAAAGTAAGGCTGCCAGGGTGTCTATAAAATGCCAGTCATCAAAACTATGGAAAAACAGTGCGCAAGTTTAGAAAAATAAGATCAAAGGACCTCAGATGTATCGCAGTGGCCCTTGACTACCTGTAGTTTAAAAGTTTTGCTATATGATACAGTGTAAAACATACTCAATTATAAATTCCGTAGGGGAGGTAAACATAGAACCCACAACAATTCAACTCATCCTAGTGGTTATGGAAAATAACATTTTATGTTCCATGATCTCTACGAACAGAAAATAAAATGGGTTTACATTTTGAAACACCTTCTTTGAGAATAAAATGACTTAGACCATTTTAAATTGCCAAACATCCTACCCAAAGAACTCTCAACTTTCCCACCTTCTATCACAATCCTGAACATGAATGGCAAATCAGAATATCTTAGATGAATCTCTACGAACTGAGTGATTTCCTAAATCATGATAGGCCTTAACAAGGGTGCATGGCCGCAATGAACTGCTCTAAATGCTCACGAAATAAACCAGCCAAGTTATCAGTGAACACCCCATCCCTTTTCTCTTGTTTCTTCCTTATTGTAATTAGGCAGAGCAAATGACATTTTGTCCACAAAATAAGAATCATAGACAGCGACAGCATCAAGAAGAAAGCATGTCACCATCTGAGGGAAGGTGGGACTGTAAGTGCAGTATTTCTTCATGTGCAGTTCTTCATAGGGGTCCCCTTTGGAATGAGAAGGCCTAGTGGAATGTGTGCTCCCCTCGAACAATGTGTGATGAAAACTCGTAGCGGTCCTGGCTTCTGTAGCCACAGATGTTGCATTCCAGTGGGTCCCGGTAGCCATGGCAACCCATGTGAATGGTGTACATGACATGGTCTAGGAAAAGGACTCGGCAGTGCTCACACTTGAAGGCCCTTATCTGTTCTCCTTCTCCATTGAAAACCTTATAGATGTCCTTCAGAGAGCCCTTGGGGGCCTTGGTAGCATCCAAGGCCTTGACATCCTCCTTCATGTAAGCCGGGCTTTGTTTCCTCTTGGGATTTAAGGCAGGGTTTCCTTGGTAGGACTGGCGGTCATCATGGCTACTTTCTGAGTCAGTAGAATCGAGGCAGCTATTGCTGGGCGAGGCCTCTCTTTCCTGGGGTCGACTCTTTGGTCTGATGAGAGAGATGGGGCCATCCATGTTGTTTTCGTGACTATCAGATGTTTCCCTGCTAATGGGTCTTTCTATCCTGTTTGGATGATAGACCTGAGAATAAGCTGAGCTTATCACTGGGGCCACCTCGGCGATTGTGCTTGGTGCGTGCTGCATCAGAGGGTGAAGGGCCTCAGCTCCAAGGTAGGTGATTGCATTGTTGATGGCTTGGTCCATCATGTGAGACTGCATCAGCTCAGCCTCCTTCTCGTACGTTAAGTTCATATCAAAATGAATATCTGGGTAGCTGAATCGCATGAGCTTTTCCCCTAACATTAAAAAAAAAGAAAGAAAGAAAAAGAAAAAGAAAAAGAAAACACAACAAAATTAGTGATGGGATTAAAAATATAAAAAGGTGCAAGAAGTTATCTGAACACACATTTTACTAAGTCATGCTATTTTACTCTTTAGGACAAGTGTCTGGGCCCCTTTAGA
Organism: Apodemus agrarius; assembly: GCA_964023405.1. Classification (NCBI taxonomy): domain Eukaryota; kingdom Metazoa; phylum Chordata; class Mammalia; order Rodentia; family Muridae; genus Apodemus; species Apodemus agrarius. Next base: position 69,919,004 of record OZ030014.1, read on the forward strand.
ACTGTGGGGATGCACAGGATATGAACACACAAAGGGAATGTGTAAGAAGTATTGGCTCATGTTCTAATGCTGCCACAGAAATGCTTCCAGCCCGAACCGTGCGCGTTTTATCTTATCACTAATTTCTATTGAAACTTTCATTCGTGTGGATTTCAGAATTATAGAGAAAGAATAAATGTCAGGTGAAAAGAAGCAGTCTAGGATCATCTCTGCCTATCTCAAACACAGTGTGTGAGCTACAGATGTGAGAGCAGACGGGGGGATGTGGCTCCAGCTCAGGCACTTCGCTCCTGAGCCGGGCGAAAGCTCGGTTGGTGGGTGTAGCTACTACCCTTTAGAAAAGAAAAGTGACAGAGTCAACATACGTCAAGTATGAGAATGTAAATGGTCATTACTAAATCAGTTTGAAATTGTATCAACAGATAAAATAAAAGGAATTAAAGGTGGCTTAAAATATATGAGGAATTACTCGTAAAAAGACTTGATCATGAAGTTTTGTTTCTCGGAACTGGCCACTTTTCACTTCTATACCAGATGTATCCAGATGTATCCAGATGTGTGAAGATGATACTTAGAATGTCTATTGTTAGTCTCCAGGCTTTTTCTTGTTTGAAGCATATGGATTTTTTCTTCAAAAATTACTATAATTTTTTTCCCAGTAATTAATTTCAACACAAGTTTTAAGCACTAACCATGAAACATTTTGAGAGCTTCAAACAGAATAAAAAACAATATTCCTATTTGGCAGAGTAGTTCTCCCTTTAAAATCATGCAGTATTTACCTAGTTATTTTGACAAGGAAAGCTTACAGATAAAGCTTCTAGAAATAGTGCACTATTATATGTTACAGTACATTGACGGTGAAGGCCTAATACCTATTGCTGATAAAAAATGTAGATCCATAGTACTGCATGCTGGAAGAGGCAGCATTAACAAGTTAGTGGTATTTCATATTTGAAGAAGCAGTTGATTGAGGTAATGATGGAGTAATAAAAACAAGTGAAAAAAACATTTCCTGGCATCCAATTTAAGATATTGACCTGGGTGTCAATGTACTGTAACATACAATAGTGCACTATAACCTTTAATTTCAGCACTCAGGAGGCAGAGGCAGAGGCAGAGGCAGAGGCTGAGGCTGAGGCTGAGGCTGAGGCAGAGGCAGGTGGATCTCTGAATTAAAGGCCAGCATGGTCTTTGTAACACAGTTTCAGGAGACAGGGCTGCACAGAGAAATTCTGTTTTGAAAACAAATTGAAAACAAACAACAAGAAACGAAACACCCAACATAGACAACAACAACAAATTATATTAAACTTGAAAAGTTTCAAAGTTACGCTGGGGAAATCTGACCCAGGTTCTCCAAAAGCTTAAATTTAGAGACAATGACAGCTTGTCATATATTTTCTGAGAGGAATATCTAACTTGTATAGGTAGAGTCAAGAAGGACTTCTTCAAAAGAGAATCTATCCTCCTATCCATGGAGCACAGGATGGGCAACAGTGGCTGGGAAAGGAAGACAGACGTGGGGCATTGCTGGCTGGAAGGCTCAGAAGCAAGTGGGATGACTTACAAATAAGAAAGGACACCTCAACATGGCCAGCAGTGGAAACAGCCTCCTCTTACAGGTAACCCTGCATGCAGCAAGACAGGAAGGTATTTGATCCCTCGGGCAAAACTGTACTTAAACAGGAAACACGACATGACATTCAACAAGAGGATTCAGAAGGGTGTAGTGATAGGCCTGGATGGCAATAGTGACAGTGAAGATGGAGAAGGGTTAATTAAATGGCTAAAGATTTTTTACAAATAAATTCTAGGCCTTTGTGACTAACTGGACACAGAAGAGGAGAAAGAAAAACGTGAAGCTGAGTTCTCATTCTTCAGCCTTGGGTGTGGATGGCAACAAGATAGAAAAGACGATAGATTCGGGTTGAAGATCAGGATGTGTAACAGTGACTGGAAAGCACTTAGACAAGATATCTTGGGCTGAGACAGACAGGAGGCATGACTGCCTCAGTTGGTAGAGGGTAGCTTTAGAGGGCCATTGATAGTATCACTCAGCAATAGGCAAACTGCAAAAAATGGGTCAAAATTAGTGTTTGCAAAATACTGTCATGTCAACACACTGACAGAGCTAAGTTGGACTCTCATCCTTTGCAGCCTATTTAGAAGGCCTCTGCCCTGTTCCTCATGGAATGAGGGTTTTGGTAAGGTCAGAGAATGTACGCTGCATGCTTTTCTATACAAGTACCGCAGATATCCTTCAGTAGCAGTTTCTGAGTGCGCCTCTAGGTTCTGCTTATCCTTTTCACCCCCAGTGCTACCAGAAAGCACATGCCTAGGCGGATCTTTAGAAAACATCTGCTACTCTACATGCTATGTGTGTGATCCAATATGAAAAGAGCTTTTATGCACATATATGTAGGTGTACCTATGAGTGTGTGTGTGAGAGAGAGAGGGTGTGTGTGTGTGTGTGTGTGTGTGTGTGTGTGTGTGTCTGTGCGCTCGCGCACACACGTGCATGCACGTGTCTGCTCACATATGTGTAAGTGTGTGTGTGTAACATTTTGAAAATGAACAGGACCTGGAATGAGTCTTCCTTAGGGCAGTTCTCTTTTCTCTCCCAAGATCTAGTGAGGGGCTTGAGAATTCCACACATCTGTACAGTTTGGAGAGTGGGTACAGAGAAGCTGGGAGAAAAGGCAAGAGACGGATGTTATAGGAACAGAGGGAAGAGTGTTCTCAGCAGGACTTAGGCTTCAATAGTAGATGCTCTTTAGCATGTGTGTAGAACACAGTCGACAGAGGGCCCATTGGATTCAGAGTGGGTCGAAGCTAGAAGAAAATGTTTAGGGGACCCAAGCAAGAGCAGCAGACTATGGGCACCGGGAAATGAACAGAATGAAGGAACACACAGAGAGAAGCACTGAAAAGTCTTTCAATGATTCCATCTTTGAAGAGGAGAGAGACCCTTTGAGGGTTTAGTACATAGATGGAGACCTGGGATTGAGGGAAGATTTAGGCTGAAGTTAAGTGAAGTTATCATGAAGTTATCAGTAGGAAAGTGCAAAAGACTGAAAACACAAGGACAGGACAGAGGAATTCAGGAGCAAAAACCCTCAGAGACTAGTAAAATACATGAAGCATTTGCATGGAGGCCTATAACCCTACAGCATTGTAGATAGTATCATAAAATCATTGCATCTCATTCCCTGTAACTACAGATAAAAGATCTACAAAGAGAGACATGCCACGTGTGTAGAGGGTCCAGAGCTGTGGAAAATGGTCACGGTGGAGAATGAGGTAGTGGTGGACCATTCAGGGATATATCAAAGAAAAGTCACTACATATTTTGGGTGGGCAATCTAGTATTTGAGCTCAATCACACATTTCCCTGAAGTGGCAGTCCTTCACAAGTCTGGAGGGACTTTGTCAGAACTAGGTGTTGGCAGCTGAGACCGAGTATGGAAAAGGTGCTGAGTCTGACTCAGGCAAGGGACAGCGGGAAGTCACCAGAAGTGGCACAACAAGGCAGGAGAGGCACACAGGGGTCAAAGGGAGAAAGCATGAACGTAAAGATGCACAACAAGGGTGGAAGAGACAGACAATCATAACGCCAGGAATCACAGCCTAGAATGGAGTAGGTCAAACAGCAGTGCTTAACTGAGGGGTATGTGAAGAGGGTTCACCCTAAGTTTGGAATGATGAAAATTTCCATTATAAGAGCAATCATAGAAAGAATACCTCGACTGCTGCAGCTACTGCTTGTTGTATATTACCAGGTGCATTCCAAATAAAGAAAAATAATCAAGTTTAAATAAAAATCATCATTTTGAAATCATGCGGTAGTTTTATTAAAACACTATTTTTAAGGAATATGATCAGATTATATTAAAAGTATAGGTCTGGGCTGTAGTGGCATACTCCTTTGTTCCCAGCACTTGGGAGGCAGAGGTAGGCCGATCTCTGTGAGTTTGAGGCTAGCCTTGTCTATAGTGTGAGTTCCTGGATAACCTGGGCTACCCAGAGGAACACTATCTGGAAACAAGAGTATCATCTCTGAGTCATGGCTAACACAAACCGACAAAAGTTGACCAAATAAATCCAGAAGTCACAAATAATGATAGATTGCACTTTCAACTACATTAGTGGCTGGTTCGAAATGAATATTTATCTCTTATAAACTCACCATGTTTTAAACTAAATGAAGTGTTTCATGCCTACAATACTAGCACATAGCTGGCTGAGGCAGGAGGATTGCTGTAAATTTGACTACAGGTAACATGAGACATGGTCTAGAAAAAAAATCTCAATACAAGATCAAACAAATGAACTTCTCCCTCTCTTCCGTTTGTAGGTAATTTAAAAAGGAAGAGAGTGGACCGCCGCCATGACGTCCCACTGGCTACCATCGAGGGAGGATGCTGAACTGCCTCACACAAGGCAAGGTTCCTTTATCCATTAGCTTTGTTCACTCACTAAATCCCTTTGGTTGGTTCCAATGTGACTGCGATTTGCTAATTCTCTACTTAAACTTCAAAATCAGCCTTCTCAAAGGTTTCCCTTTGACATAACAGAACTCCCATAGCCCTTTCCTCCCTAAACAGCCAAGGAAAAGGCTGTTTTCCAGCCACTGCCCAACAAAGGTCTCCGACCATGTTCTCGGGTGTTAGGATGTAAGAATCTGTTTTCATACTTTTACCTTCCTTTAAACCATATCACTACAAGGAAAGCTATATCCCATATACAAGGGATAATGGTTTTCTAACAATTCTACTGAACCTCTATTACTCATACATTATTTAAAAAAAAAAAAATTTAAGCTCCTCTGTCCTCAGCATGCAGCCCGTACACAGAATGATGCCAACACCGCGTACGCCAGAGGCCACCGTAGGCCACCCTAGGAACGGGAGGACGGAGTCTGAAAACATATTTCACCTTTTCATCTCAAAAATCATAGGCTGGATGAAAAACTAGGATGAAACCACAAAATTCAGATCCATTTCAAAATATTTCCGACGGATACTGGTACTTTATTTTTTGAAGGCAGAGTTTGGGAACAATGAAAACGAATTCTAGATTAAATGCTCAGAGATTTAATATTAGAAATAACACTGTCAAAAAAAGCTGAGTTAAAAGAACATGCTAGCTGTCACATATGATCTCCTTTATATTCCTGTTTGTACACCATGTTGATAGTGTTTACTATCTAACAGTCTTCTAATACTTTCCCATACACCTAAGGCTCTGTGTGTGTGTGTGTGTGTGTGTGTGTGTGTGTGTGTGCGCGCGCGCGCGCGCGCAATGTACATAGGAGGTTGAGAATGATGGAGAAAAGACAGATATTTTTCTCATACACAGCACATCAGGCATTTGTCTAACGCACGGAATCTTGTCTTTTACCATGGCAGGGTCAACGCATCTGTCTGTTCTGCTTACCCACAAACTTCTGCGGAGTGGAGCTTTTGCGCTTTCCCATATTTGCCGTGAGCTTCTCTATGACAGCAGGTCTCTCAAAAGGCACCAGAGAAATATTGTTGTCCATGATAGGCTCCTGTTCCTTACAATCTTCCATAGGCGGTACTGCAGGAAACCATATAAAAAGGCAACATGGTGATGTCTTCAACATTTGCGATTACGGAGATAAGTATGCTATGGTGATACTTGTTACCCAAAATAAATTTGTTTATTCAAATGGAAGGAGGTAAGAGCACAGTACTAAAGAATATTCTTTAATATTACATAGACATGGCGTGCGCGTGAGCACACACACAACACACTGACACATAACACACTCCCACACACAGACACATACATATATGCACATGTGCACACATACACACACAGAGGCATACACATGCACACACACATACAACAAACCTCCCCCCACACACAAACACACACACACACACACACACAAACACACACACACAAAGACAGGTACACACAAGCACACACGCAATTTATTTTTATGAATCTCTCTCAGCTCAGTGATATCAAGTATTGCCACTATTGGTGATGAGCATGTTCATCTGACTTCTCATTTTATTTCTCTGAAGTATGTTTAGTGTAGATTAAAATTGATAATACTTTACACTGCACTAGTACCAAGACCATTGACTTTCTTTTTCTAAAGTAACTTACACATGCCTCCTTGATTTGGAGAAAGACTTAGCAGCAGGATATTTGATGACTCTTCCCCTACGAGTTTTCCTGCAGCTGGTTTTCTATGATGAGGTCCTAGCCCTAATGACAGCATAACTACCTGCCCAGGAGCCTTGATGTGTGAGGTCCGGTTCTGTACTTATCTGTGCATAGTAAGCTGTAGATGCTCTAAAGTTGTAATTTTTTTTTCTAAGAACAGCGGGATAAAGCAATCCATGTCCAAACTGGCCCTTTGGTTTCTGAACTACTGCCCTCATTCATTTGATGGGCCCCACTCATCACGGCTGTCTCCGCTGCTGTTGGCTTCAGCGTTGACAGTGCTCAGATGGACAAGTGACTCATAAAAGATGCTTTTGAGTAAGAATCCTGATCCAGGATATTTAACTAAGGACAGGGCAACATCTCACACAGAGCAGATGAGGTGCTTAAGTAAGTGCTCCTAGGAAAGACCGAGAGGGCCCATCTCTTAGGGGCTCTTATTCAGCACACACTGTAAAGTGACTCTCCTAGATTCTTTTGTTCGTTGAAGACAGACCTATGTGCGAAGCCCAAAGCATTCTAGCCTATGAGATGATGGTAGTGGTAAACGTTAGAAGAATTAAAGCAAAGATGAAAGTGAAATGAATCTCCTGTTCACATGACCTATTGTGTACTAATACAGTGCGTACCAATACACTGAATACCAGGCACAGCGATACATGTTGCTGTTGCTGAAATAAAATAATCATCAAAAATGTTCCTTTATTCAGCCATTTTTAAAAAAGATAAATAAATCAACAATAAATGTTTCAGTAACCTAGTGGCTTGACCAGAAAAAGTTAATGTTTAACCTACATTTAATAAGGTACTCTCTGGCTCTGAATAATAAGAACTTCTCTAACAGCTGGATGTCAGTTTAGAAAAAAAAAATCAAGGTGAGACCTAGTAATAAGGTCATTTCTACACTGATTCTATTTATGATATTATTGAGAGGAAAATTCCTCCCAAAGCATTACATAAGACATTATACATGATCTTTTAACTACTATAAAATAACGTACAAGAAAATCAAAATAATTTTGAAGCAAAATAGTAAAAATCAATGTCAGCGTGACCACAGAACTCATCTAAGGAGGCCAGGAGGCAGGAGGATGAAACAGTGACATTGATGTGGCCAGCGCACCGGCAAGGGGGATGCAGACGATGACCAACATCGTCATGTGTGTCTTCAGCAGTAAATCCAGAAACGCTTATTAAAATAACTACACGTTGGACATCTCATGCCTGTACCTGCAGTATTTGGGAAGCTGAGGCAGGAGAATTGTCATAGGTTGTAGGTTAGCCTGGGCTACATACTAAGAGTCTGTTCCAGAAAAGGCAAAAACAACCTATAAAAGTTCAAAATGAACGTGTGACCCAAGAACAAATGTATCAGAGGCCTAGAACTGAGGTGAAAAGTATTGGCAGCCAAAAAAAAAAAAAAGTAAAAATTTGCCGAAAGGGCAGCAAGACTAGCGGATGGGGTTTGCCCCCAGAATTGAATATGCTAATCAGTTCTGAAATGAGTCGTCCTGAAGTGTGGCAGTTTTGTTTTAGGCATTGCACTGGATTTTCATATCTACATACACCTAACAGTCAGAATGAAACCTGGGTGGGGACTGTCCCCTACCACATCCACCTCACCTCAGATGGCTTGTCTCAAGTTCAATGAAGCTCATGTGAACTGAAAATGATTATGACAGAGTTTGGTCAATGTTCTACATCACAACAGCCCCTAATACCAAAAGACAAACTTTCTGCCGCCCTGGCAATAATAATAACGGACAGAAACTTGATAGTAAGTACTTTTTCAAGGCTTTACATTTAACAATCTATGTCATACTTTCCAGGCGCCTCAGGAAACAGGTGTTCTTCATTTTACAGGCAGGGAATCAAAGATGCAGAGATCTGCAGTCATTTTTTTTTCTGTGCATCACTAGCCACTATAGAATGCTAATACTGGGAGGCCTGGATTTAGGGAAAGCCTTGGCCGCTTTATACTTTTTTGTAGATATATTTTGAATTTTGATACCTTATAAGACAGCTAGACAGCCTTGGAAGCTCGTGGAGAAAAGACCTGACACTTTTTTTCTAAATCATATAATCTGAGATTTTCCTTTTATAAATGGGAATGCAATGTAACATAATGTTTTGGGATCTCTACTGTTTATGATGCAAAACTCATTTTCTAGATATTTCATGTTTCAATTGTATCAATCACATGATAAGACATTTATCTAGACCCAAGGTGTAGGTACGTCTTGTAAAAGGTTCACTTGTTTGGGCAAACTCCATAACTCAGATTGTGCTTTGACGCCATTTGAATACCGAGGATAAAAGTATATTTCTATTTTTGTATCATTTACCACACGAATAAACAAGCTATTAAGGCAGATCCATGAAAGTTTTCCCAAGACTGCTTTTTTTAACCAAAAATACCATCAAATTTCAAATCCTAAGAACAGAGTTCACTTTCCTTCCTGAAGGTGCCTTCGGTGTTCTGCCCTACTACCTGGGCCTGGCAGTGCCTTTTCATCCTCTCCTTGGAATAGTATGTGGCCAGTCTGTGGCCATACTATCTCCTACCCTGGGAAGACATCAAACCTTACTCTACGTTGGTGACACTGAATTTTATCACCCAGTGACTCCTTATCAATGAAACCAGGACAGTCACTGGCTGGATCAACACACAGTGCTTTTGCCTCCTGGCCCCAACCTTCTATCTATCACTCCTTTGCTTAACCTGAACTGTCTGTTAATGATCTTCGATACTCCTGTACCTCTTTTCTGCATGAGATATGCAGCCGGTTAGCCGTCGGAGATACCGACTTCCTCTCACCTCTCATCCTCAGGTCTGACGCTTTGCATGTTTGAAACTTTCCTCAACTTCCCCATCGACTAAGTGTGTGCTCCTGGAGAACTTCACAGGCATCGCCACTACAGCGTTTGCTTCTGTCCATGTTGTCATTTCTAACAAGGATTGCTCACTACTATAATATAGGTAATATAAGGTATGATCTTTTGTCTTTCTATTCCCAGAATGTTCCATAGCAAGTCTTGGACAGTCTTTTCTAGATGACGGGGAGAATACCTGCCTCTTTTTCCTTCTCCCAGGAAGAGCCAATGTGGGGACAAACAAGCTTTGTAAAAGAGAGGCTAGGAAAAGAAACTGTCAGATATGGAGGTGATGGCAGCCGCCGTGATAAAAGCCTTCACTCATACCACTAACGGAAAGTGGGGAGCAGATATGCTAAGAGGGCAGGGACAGAGGGAGGGAATCAATATGCAACTCGGAGGTTCAGGACAAGCTATGCAGATGAGAAATTAACTACTGTAGTAGCATTCCACACCTGCTGTTCTCCTCTAGGGCATCTCCCAACGGCTACCCCTACACTCAATATGGTTCCCTACTAAATATGTGCAGAGGAGGAATACCAAAATATTACTAGGAATCCAGAAAAGCACAGCACGAAGTGGTGTTAACACCGTGGTTGAAGTGTAGTTGGGCTTGAGTGTGGTTGACACACTATCTAATATTTAAGAATAGATGTTAAAGTCTATAATATAAAACCTACCACCATCGTCATTCCTCCCTGGCCTGGCCCTGCTGTGCCCACCTGCCCTGGCTTGCCTCTTTCGAGCTCCTCCCACTGTGCTCAAGGTTCATTACAACTTTGAGAAGAGACTGTATTTGAGAAAAGCTAAACAATCTGGGAAACAAGGACAGGACCAAAGTCCTAGTCATTTAGAAGACACATCTTTCTCTCTCTACCATATATAACATCAATAACATGGTAGGTCCATGTGCCAATAGATATTAATGAAAATTATATATTTATATCCTCTTTACATCAATATGAAGTTATGAGAAATGCTAGCTTTTATTTGGGTATACATATAGTCATGAGTTCTATAGATGAATAAATACAGAAATAAATTAGTAGAATTTGCACATGTCCTTGAACTGAAGGCCAGATTGCAATAGGGAAGCCTCCCATGGAAAAACTAGTAAAGATACTCTAAAGCATCTCTGGGGAGCTTTGGCATGCTGTTAAGCCTCCTTTAGTTCTCTGCCTCCCGTTGACCCTAAAACCAACAATTTAAAATGGGGGTTCTTAACCTGTGGATCACAACCCCTTTGGCAATCTTTTATTCCCCAAAATACTTATGATTCATAACAGTAGCAAAATTACAGTACTGAAGTAGCAAAAAAAATTTATGATTGGGAGTCACCACAACACACGTAATGGTGCTAAAGGGTCATGGCATTAGAAAGGATGAGAAGCACTGATTTAAAACAAAGCAACGTTCTGAGTAGACAGAGGCAATGTCCAGTGTTAAACAGTGATAATCTTAAAGGGAGTGGCCCACTCACTCATCCTTAGTATTAATCCCTAAAATCAAATAGCAAAAGCAGCTGCTTGGGACACATTTCTTATATAGCCTATTACATTTAATTCTCACTGTATATCTATGACCAACATATTCAAACACCACAGAGACCAGACTTATAAAACCCTAAGACCCATAGTTGAATAACATATGGGCCCTAGGCTGTCTTCATTCACCCAGTTAATGAGAGCTCACAATGTAAAATCCATAGAGTTCAACATGGATGGGTCTATGAAAATGTTAGTTACCAGTGATGATAATATAAACATGCATGATTGAGTCACAACAATGAATAAAACTAGATCAGATTATCTGACAGAATCTATTCCTTATGTAAGGAATCAGACTATTTTCAATAACAAAAATATTTAAAATCTCAAATTAAAACCACAAAATCACTAACTGTATTATAAGCACACTTATGCTGAATACATTATATACAATATGTATAATGTATATGTATGTACAGAAATATGCCATATATGTGTATATATATATATATATATAAACTTTTAATATACATTTAAAACAAACTAAAAAATTTCGTAAATGATCCCTGACTTATCTATATCAAAGTCAATGATTATTTATATGTTTAAAGGGACAGGCATATTATAACATTTACTATTGGTTAATATTTTTTAAATAAAAACAAGAAAAAGGCAGGGTTTTTGTTTTTATTTGTATCAAATCAATTGGTATAAGCAGGGAGACAAGAAGGACAGTAAGAATTTGAAGAGCTTGAGTTCCCTCCTCTCTTTTGTAGGACTGATTAGCTGAATTAACTTTGCCAGAGCTGCCGCACCTTCAGGGCCACCTTCCGCACTGCTGGAATGTAGCGCTAGGATCACGATGTTTCTCTGACAGAATATGTTTTAGGGGGAAGCTGGGGAGGGGGTGTCAAATTTTGATCTAGGTTGTTTCTTACATACATATCTAAAGTAAAATTAATAATTTCCCAAATAAATTATGGGGCAAAATTTCAAGTTGTGGCACCGATGGTGCAGCTCTGGGAGAAGCTAAAATGCTAAATACCCTCTGTGCTTGCCCGGGGAACTCAGACTCACACTGAACTATTTCCACGGAGAAATTCAGGAGGCAACTAAGCAGTACTTTGCCGTGGCATTTTAATACAGCTTTAATGCTGGCTGTCACTACTGTGTTAATTCAAACACATGCTATCAGAACTGCCTTGGGAGTGCCACGGAAACTCAATCATCTTGTTCGCAGTGTGTGTGTTCCAAAACAGCTCGTTGTCAACTGCTGAGGGAGATAATCCCATACACAGTAAGTGCGGTTGAAAACTGTGGGAAACAGAGTCAGTCAGGTTTTGTCTTCACGTAGAAAGGGAGATGGAACGGTCTAGGCCACGAGAAGGACTATAGAAAGCAGAAGAGGAGCGAACAAAGGCCACAAATGCGTCTTTTACCCACCATGGTGACTCATGACCTGCCCGGCAGCCTCCATGCTGACATTCTGGAGATAGTTGTGACAGCGTTCCTTGTGTTCCTCCAGTGAGCTGCGCTGCTTGTAGCTTCGGCCACAGTAGTTACACTTGTGAGGTTTACCCACTGCGAAGAGACTCAAGGTTAGTGTGCACTGCTCCTCAGCAAATGAACCGCTAGCTTCTAGGAGTCTGGAAGAAACATTTATATGCTCTTCAGACAGTCTCTTCCACCTCCACACTCCAATTTAGGCAAAAACCATAAATTGTCTAGCAAAATGAAAAGGTAGGATGATCACACCTCCAAGAGTAGGGGAAATACTGAATCAGCTCATGGTCTGACTGTGTTCTCTTTATTCTCATGCATGGTGGCTGGTGATCAATTTTTACATTATGTGATTCTTAACGCATTGACCTTTATACAACTATGCCAGGTTTCACTCATTAAAAAGGCACACCAGGGGTATCCTGCATACATGGCAAGGTGTGTATATGTGTGTGTGTGTGTGTGTGTGTGTGTGTGTGTGTGCTCATGCATACATGAGTTTTAGTAAGAGCTGAGAATTTTTCTTAAGAAAAACTAAAAATGCAACAGCTTGAAATGTCACTGTTTAAAGGGAAAAAAAGATTATTCATGGGTACCAAGAAAATTAAAAAGATTCTAAGCATTGAAAATATTATAGATTAAATAGTGAGAGAGTTTCTCTTTTCTTTGCACTGGATAGTAATTGTTCACACAACAAAACTTTGCAACTACTGTATTTGATTCTCTGTGCAGATCCTGCCTTTGTGATACCAAGGGTTATATCCCCCAAGGTACTCTGAGTTAGACTATTAACAAGAACCACTGGAGCACTGACATATTTAGCTAACAGGATAATGGTGTATTCCAAAATATCTCATATTACGGAAGAAAATTTTTCCTTTTTCCTAATAATCAGGAAGCCATTATTTCAATACAGCCATTAAAATACACACTGTGAACTTATGGGGAACAACTCTGAAAAACTTATAGAAAAGAAAGAAAAATATCCTTGTGGACTAAGAGATATTTTAAGACAGGATCATCCATATGGCTGTCATGAGCACTTTGGTTCTTGGTTTGACAAGGATCCTGAATAACAGAGACCAGTCAGTGGCTGGTGCCGGGGCCCTCAGCACTGAAGGACAGTTTGAATCAGGCCAGTTAACCTCATTTGACTCCCCGAGGAATCACTTAGTTTTGCCTGGAGAACAAACGGAAGCCTCATTTCTCATGGTAAGATCCTCACTGTCTCACACCTTACTTTTTACACCGCCTTACACACCCAGGTGATGACACTGGTCATGAGAGAAACTGTATAGTACTGTATCAAGCGGAAGTGTTCACAGTTGTCTGACCTTTGCAATGCTGATTAGAAAAAGAACAACAAAGTCAAGCCTTTTGTTCACTGTACACACTCGTTAAAACAGATCATTAGAAAATGTAAATTTAAATTTAATAAAGCTTTTTGGACAAAAGCAATCTAAGGCAAGGTTTAAAAATACTGGAGAAAAGTTTCTACTTTAGAAAACTAGGTACTCATGGTTCTATTTCTGGGGAGTAGCTGTTAATATAGGTGTAGGGCATAGTCTTCTGTGAGACTATTAACAGATAAGAAACTATTTTTAGACAAAAGTAGTTTAAGCAGTATGTATCTACATGTAAGCATATTGCAAGATGTAGCGCTGCCTAACAATATTCTCATTTTCAATTACCATAGAAACGGGTGACATTATACTGAATAGGTCTAACCAATTAATACTCATCACACACTTGATACTGCAAGTAGAGTCCACTGTAAAACAGTTCAGTCACCTCCCGTCATCCCTGCTGGTAGTTTTGGTATGCAGGCCCCTATGATATCCTATGTGTTTTTCAGCATACTTTCTCCATGTTATTCTAAGCATCCTTTATATAATGCCAAACCCACTGAAATATGGTTTCTATGCTATGTTTCTAACCTCTGTAATGTCCCAATTTACTCTCTACAGTTAAAAGAATAATGAAAGATGAGTATACTTTTGTCTTTCTTTTCCTGTTGCTGTGATGAAATGTCTGGACAGAAGCAACTCAATGGAAAAGAAAGCTTATTTCAGCTCACGGTCCAGCCTGGCAGGGAAGTTAAAGCAGTGGAAGGTCACATGGCCCCGCGAGCAGGAAGCAGAGAGCAACGACCACCGGTGTTCACCATTCTTTCTCCTTTGGATGCTTTCAAGGACCCAAACCCAGGGAGTGATGCCACAGCATTTTAGCATGGATCTTCCTACCTCAAGGAGCCTCATTAGTGTATTCCCCGAAGCCATGCTCAGAGGCTGACCTACTGTGATGACTCCTCAAGATGAAGTCACTCCCCACTTTGTCAAGTGGACAATTGACATTAACTGTCACAACGTTTTACTGATGTCAACTCATTTCCTAGCTTCCCTCTCTTCTTTGAACTCTATCTCACATGTATTAATTCTTCTCCCACTTTACAAAATACAGGTCCTCCCTCTTTATCCAATCCTATTATCAGTAACATCAATAGGGATGTCAAAAATTAACTTTTAAAATTGAGTTTCAGAAGTATAACCTCCTCAATTTCATTACCCCTTTATCTCCATTTTATACCAATTAAAAAAATATTGGGTGACACACTGGATTCTGAAACGTCATATTATACTATTCTTTTTTTAATTAGATATTTCCTCTTTTTGCATTTCAAAGGTTATCCCCTTTCCTTGTTTCCCCTCTGAAAACACCCTATCCCATCCCCTCTCCCCCTGCTCACCGACCCACCCATTTCAGCTTCCTTGTCCTGTCATTGCCCTATACTGGGGCATCGAGCCTGCTCAAGACTAAAGGCCTCTCCTCCCTTTGATGTCCAACAAGGTCATCCTCTACTACATATGCACCTGGGGACATGGGTCCGTCCATGTGTACTCTTTGGATGACGGTTTAGTCCCTGAGAGCTCTGGGGGATCTGTTTGGTTCATATTGTTGTTCCTCCTATGGGGCTGCAAGCTCCTTCAGTTCCTTTGGTCCTTTCTCTAGCTCCTCCAACTGTGAACCTTGTGCTCAGTCCAATGGTTGGCTGTGAGCATCCACCTCTGTATTTGTCAGGTACTGGCAGAGCCTCTCAGGAGACAGCTATATCAGGCTCCTGTAAGCAAGCGCTTGTTGGCATTCAGAATAGTGTCTGGGTTTGGATGTATATGGTGGGGCAGTCTCTGGATGGTCTTGCCTTCAGTCTCTGCTCCACACTTTGTCTCTGTATTTCCTCCCATGGGAATTTTGTGGCCCCATCTAAGAAGAACCAGAGTATCCATACTGTGGTCTTCCTTCTTGAGTTTCATTTGGTCTGTGAATTGTATCTTGGGTATTCTGAGCTTCTAGGCTAATATCCACTTAGCAGTCAGTGCATACTATTCTATCTTAAGAGTAGTTACTCTGGAAATATTCTACCCCTTCTTTCACAGCTCTCACTTATTGAATACATATTTATCAAAAGGAGCAGCAGGTACTAATTCAGTGCTGAAACTGACTTGTAAAGTACAGAACAAATTCTTCTGGATCTCATGTTTATATTACAATTTGGTACGAACCCAGACTAACAGTATACTACAGGTGGTGGTCAGATTTTCAGAGTAAAAGAACAGAGTGCTAATATAATATACAGGAATCTTTAGTATAAGATGAAGAGGGAAGGTATGTCTGAAGTAGGAACGCTTAGTACAGGTGGTGGTTGTAAGACTTCATTTGGGTACTGAGAACCAAACTTGGGTCCTCTGGAAGAACAGCAAATGCTCCTAACCACTGAGTCATCTCTCCAGTATGTTTATCTTGTTATTTTTATTAATGATTATTTTTATTTTTACCAGTTATACATATAAAGAAAAACATATATAAAGAAAAACAAACAAATAAAACTAAGAGCTGTCTGGCCCTCACAATCTGATCATAATTCCCAAGCAGTTCTCCAACGGAAGTGATTCCAAGTAGAAAGTGATTATATTCTATTTTAACAATGTATATGTTTGTCTTTATCAGGGTGAGAGATGATACATTACCTTTTGGTAAGTATTCAACCCATCTATAAACATCCTCTTAAGCCTCCTTTGATTTCAAATTACAAGAAAATTTCAAGTTAATAGTATAAAAATAGAAGTGTCCATTATTAATGGAGATATTAATCAAAGTATATTATATGGCTGAACCCAATTCCACTTCAATTATTGTACAACTTCTAACTTTTCCTAGTTAACAGATGCATTTTTAAACTACTGATTGTGGTCTTGTGCCCAGTATTCCTTCTCCCTCCTCACCAGACTTCCCACACCTAATAATGATTCTGAACATTTTGATCTCCAACCATTCTCAAGTCTATGCCATGCATCCCTCCCTCTTGCCTTCATACAGTCAGGCACATTCCAAAGTCACCAGAACCCATGGAGTTTTTAGATTATTGTTTAATTGTAGTCTTGGCACCGGTCAATGTTTCTCTGACTGGCCTCCCTGCTTTCCTAAATCTAATGAATTTCTCTCCCTTTCTTCAGTATAGCATTTTTGGGTTGGAAATAATTTCACCTTACATTTTCGAAGACTTTGTTCCACTGAAGTAATCATCTTTAGTTTCTTTTGAATTCTTGATATAAATGTAATTTTATATGTAGCCTGCTTACTGCAAAGCTCTTAATATCTATTTGTCTTTGATTTGGGGTATTTTTTGAAATATGAATTGTATGTCTGTAATTTGGAGTTTGAGGCATGCCCTCTCACCCTAAAAATGTATGTGCATCATACATAATATTTATTGAAAAGTTTGCACATATGTTCATAGCATATAATGTAAATATATGTTGTTATTAAAGAATCTGAGACTCTTAACCAAAAAAGTTGTAACTCTTTTTGAAAGAGCAATATATGTGTGTGTGTGTGTGTATACACATTACATATATATATTATGTATATATATACATTACATATATATATACATTACATGTACATATATATTACACAGTTTGAAAGGAGACATACTTAGTTTTATTGATGTCACTGATAGAAAATTATATCCATTCCAATGAAGACATTCCATTGCCCACTTACTGTAGTATTTTTCTAGCCTGTATTCCATTCTACTATCTTTGTCCATAAATCAGAAAATCAAAATTTACTATGGTCTTTATTCATAAGATAATTGGAAGAATTCTATAAATGGATTACTAGCCAGTGCAAAACCAACTTAAAAACTCTTGTACTAAACCCTATTAGACGGATATGTTATCTTTTTCTTATATTTCTAGAACCAAGCTGACAATAACTACTGTAGATTGTGATGGTTATAGTTTAATGCATTTTTGAAATTTTGAAAAATTTGAAAGGTGCTAAGAATGTTCTAACCAGAAAATTTTGATTTTTTTCTTCAATAATTTTGTGTTGAATTTTTATTAAAGAATTTTGCATCCATATTTCGTAGAATTGCTGCTATATACTCTTCAGCTTGTCATGGCTGTGACTGGCTAGCAGACTGAAATCCCCTGAATTGCTTTGTTACTATGCAATTTCACCAATTGAACTCATAATTCGATAACAAATGTTACCCTCTTTCCTCTTTGGAAGAGTTGATTTCTCAGATGCTTTCCCTATGTACACTGATTTGCTTCAAATAATTGAGAACTTCCCAGTGACATTATGGGGAGTTTTTGGTTTGGGAGGGCCTTAAATTCCTGTTTCAATTTCCCAAGTAAATAAAGGTTAACTAAAGTACCTGGTTCTTTATGAGTGAAGTTTGATGAATTCCTGGAAAGCAGAAATGTAGTCACCCAACTGAATGCACTGATATAAAACTATACTACTTCTGTATTTGCTTCTAGTGCATCTAGGCTTTGGACAGAAATCGTACTTTCAGTCAGTGTGTATCCAATGTGTGTTCCCTCTTTAGCATGGATTGATCTTGGCTCCTTTTGAAATGGTTCCTTTCATAAAATCAGCCATTGCATGCATCAGCTTTCCCTCTGTCCTTCTGTTTTATACACACTTTTGTCCTTGTCCTTATTTCCTTCCTTAGTATATACTGGGCTTTTTTAACTTGTTCTTTCTACATTGTTTAAGAAGAGAGAGGAGATGGTGCTGAGCGTTTGCTTTGTCTCTAATACAGGCATTTAATGGCATGCATTTCTTTCCCATCTCTTCTAATAGCATACTGATTCTTCCTCCCGACTCTAAACACACAGGGTATACCTACTGCAGCTATTTTACCAACTTCCCCTGCCAAATCCAGCACTGTGGTCATTTCTAGATCTGGATTTATGGCATTGTCACTCTAAATATGGACATATTTTTCCTTCTCATGTCTATAGAGTTATGACAGGATGCTGGATATTGTGAATTTTATATTAGTGGTTTTAGATTTTATTGCCATTCCTTAAATTGTTAACATGCTCCCATACCTAGCTACACTGTTTAGAATCAATTTGGTCCTTTTGAAGTTTACTCTTACGGTCTGTGGAAGATCCAGAGCATACGGAAATGGCCAGGTCCGTTGTTTTGGTGGGTGAGAATTAAGCATTCCGAGCCTGCTGTCAGTTCCAAAAGTATTTGTCCTCTGCTTTCTGGTCGTTATTTTCTGAACTTCAGAGTAACCGATGACCAGTTAGCCCAGAGATCAAGAGGATCACATGCCAATGCAAAGCTCCTTTCTTTGCGGCCTCCAATGCTCTGCCCTCTGCCTCTTGCATTCAGTTCAACTGCCTGGAACTGCGTGGGTTCTCTGGGTGAGAGAGTGTGTGGAAACTGCCTCCAAAACGTCAGCTGGAGCAATTTATTGTCCTTGACATCTTTGTTTTTTGTCACTCAGGCATCAAAGTCCTACACTGCCTATTGTCCTATGGAAAATTCAGTTAATAGACCTTGCGATATTCTAGAGGATTATGGTGGGAAGGTAAATGTGGCTCCAACATCCACCATGGCTGGAAGCAAAAGTTGCACTTTTAAGCGACGAATACTGAGAAGACATGCAAATCAATACCAAGAAGTCAGGCCCATTCTGTACGTTTTAGTACCAATGCAGTTCAGGTAATTGGCACAAAGTTTCTCATAAGTATAATTCTAAGAAGATAAGTTATGACACCAAAGATTCTTAGAGAGAAGGTAATATGACCAGCATTGCTAGCTTCTTCAAAAGTTAGTGCTGCTCTTTCCTTTAACATACAGGCCTTGGAGAAAAAAAAATCCTACAACAGACTCACTGACATAAGCTGTTAGAGCTGTAAATGCGAATTCTTACCCTAAGGAATAAATAGGAAATTGGAAATCTAGAAAACAAGACAAAAGAAAGCAAAGGTATGAACCGGCCTATAGTTCATGTGGTCTACAGTTTGGCCTGCAGTTTCCCTATCTGTCCTGATAAGGAATTAGAAATAATTAGCTGTTCCTGTGTATTAGAACTCCCTTAACCCTGTCTGAAAATGAGAACAAGACAAAAAAAAATCCCCAAAAGTGGCTTTGAGGCAGGAATGCAGCCTGTAAGTTTATGGGGTGTCAATGAAGGCAAATATAGCCCAACCAAGTGGGCTTCACTTATATTTTCTTGAAACAGTTCAGTTCAGTAGTTTTTCTAGTGAATGTATAAAACACATTACAATCTACTAATATTTTGCTAAACTTCTTATTATTTATACTGATGTAAGTATTTCTACACAGGTAGAAACACACATCTATTATGCAGAAAATACCATTTTAAGATGGACACAATCAGAGAGAGAGGGCATTAATTAGATATTATATTTATGTTCTTTTAGTAAAACTGAATATATCCATTTATGAAAACTTTTAGGAATAGAAGTACTCTTGATAATTGGAATGAAAATGGAAGATGACTTGATAATTACTTGCAGAATTATAAATTAACCCAAAGAAACATAATTACTAACATGGTACAAATTGTTGTACTTTGTTTGAATTAGTAGTCTGTTGTATTGTATGGACTCTGCACAGGAACAATTTTAAGTCTGTGTGATTGTGCATGTGTGTGTGCATTTGTGTGTGTATGTGTGCACGCACATGTACACACAGGTGTATTTGTCTTATGTGTGCTTGTGGAGGTCCTAAGGTCCATGCCCAGTGTTTGCCATTGCTTTTCTTCACCTCATTCATTAATTCGCTCACTCATTCATTCATTCTTTCATTTAAGACATAGTCTCTCAGTGAACCCCTGGCTTTCTGTTTTCACCTTTTGTAGGGAGCCCCTGGGGTCTGCCCATCTCTGTGTTTGCTCTTATTGATGGTGTTCTAGGCAGCACAAGCCTCTCTATAAAGTCTAGATAGAGGGGTGGACCACCTGAACTCACATTCTCCTGCCTTTGTAGCTAACCACACACGGATCTATTTCTCTAGTCCCCAGCTTTAAGGTTTCAAGTCTTTATCATGACATAAAAAACTAACAGAGGCTTTTGCAGAATTATACTCACCCTAGCAGTCTATCAGACAAGCCTTTTCCTACACTAATATAGTATATTTTCCACTAAGGTGCTAAAGAAAGTTGCTCAGGAAGTCCGTATGAGACGTTCTGTTACAGAGGAACACAATAATATTCCGTTCCACAAGAGACAATGTAATCTACTTGCTCAGTTTTACCCGGCTTTATCACACTCCGTCCATTCAATAACAAGGTTTTCTGTGAGGTGTAAAGAGTCCTCTGTACACATCACGATGGAATAGCAATTGGATGGCCATGGTCCATGTAAGTACTAGGTCTGGGAACTGAGTTGTGCCCATGAAGGCATACAGTCGCATTTCTATGTACCAGGGCTAATTAATAACAAGATGTAGACCTTGCCTCTTTTCTCATTTTACATGCTATCAAAAAACTGTAAATGTTCCATGTAGTAAACTGTTGGATATTAGCCTGAAAGTTACAAAGACAATAAAGACATAAAGTGAACCAAGAAAGCCTGGAAACTTCTCTGCTGGGCCATAGAAATTGTTTTTCTTTTTAGTTTGCATTCATGAAAGTGAATAATACCTAAATAATTCTAGCTATTTGTATGCTATTTAAAAAAATTATTGATTTCCTTTGCTTACATACCAACTATGTCTCAGTGCTATAACTTTCTCATAAACGTACTCAGTCTGTGTGTACAACTGCTAGTCACTCTTCAGCCCACTTGTAATAAATAGCTAACAAACATTTTTTGAGATTTTAGATTTTTATTTTCACGTGGTCAGAACCTTGACATCTTTCCCTTCTATAATTTATTTTATCTGATACAATCTCTAAAATATTGCCTGACACAGAATGCTCCCATCTCTCCACCTCCCCCAAGCCCTAAGTCTGTACAAGTATTGATGACTTTAGACATTTTTGAATACAATGATTAAGTGCATTAGAAAGGAAACAGGTCTATACCTGAAAAGTGAGCTATTTTTTTTCCTCAGAAAATCCTTGTTATATTAAATCATGTCAGTATAATTAGATGTCAGTCAAAATTTATTACAAATAACTTTCCTCTCTCCAGGAAGTGTACTAGTGTGGTGGTGGGCTGCAGAGAAGAATGTTAAATGTTTAAGTATGTATATGAGAGGGATATTTAAATTAGGCTGATTCACATGTGCTTGTGTGCGTGTGTGTGTGTGTGTGTGTGTGTGCGCGCGCGTGTGTGCGTGCGTGTGTGCATGTGTGTGTGTGTGTGTGTGTGTGTGTGTGTGTGTGTGTGTGGTGTGTATGAAAGGATTGAGTATGTGTTTTTAGAGTCCTTATAACCAGCCATGGGGCAAAGAAAGGACATTTATGTAACCCAAATGTTTCCTCCAATTACTATAAACATACTTTTCAATTTTGACAATTAATAATTTCCCCAAATAAACAGCCTGTGCATAGGTTTTGGAAAAATGTCTAATAATGAACATGCCCAGGGTGCTCTCATTGATGCACTTTATTTTTCTTATTTAGGACCTGATGAAATTTAAGAATTATGCTTCCTTCATTGCTACATCACTATGTGTTATGCACATCTTTTATGGATGATGGAATGACTGATAATGAGGCAGACATTGTCCCTGCATTAAAAAAGCTAACTCTTACCATTCCAACATTTCCATTGGTGTTAATGTTAATAACACCATCTTCAAAATTCTGCTGAAAGCCTTACAAAAGACTCAATCAGGAGGGGAAATTACACCTATGAGGGCAGGTGGTGGATGAGCTGGGGAATCCTACATAGGTGGACCAAGTGCCCAGCATGTATGAGACTCGAGCTCCGGTTCCCAGCGCCACCAAACAAAACCAAAACCCAAAAAACCCAAACCACAAAAATAATAACAGAGCAATCATACAAACTAGGAAACAATCAAAACAACTCTGAATGGGGCCTTCAATCTAAACAAATCACAGACTTCAGGAAGATAAAGAACTAATTCCTTTTTTAGTTCACTGTGAAGAAGAATTGACATAAGTCAATAACAGTAGATTTATGGAAGATTGTTTGCAGGAAAGTTCAAATTTTTTGATATCTACTTTTATATCACTTTGTTCAAGTGACAATGTTCCCAAGATTCCTTGCACTGGATGCATAAATTAGGAATGAATTGAATTTCATACTGTAAGGTGATCTAAGAACTCTGTATTTCTCATTAGTACATAAAAGGTCTTGTTTTATTGTTTATTTTTGATTTCTCAATGAACTACTTAAGCAAAAGACAGATACACAAGTTTAGATATCTCAAATGTTACAGCTATTTAAAATAGAAACATATAAAGTGTCCAAATATCCCACCTTTATTAACCATAAGGAGTTTAGAGGGATGCCAAAGTTGTATCATACTTCGCTGATTCATAAAGGTGAGAAAAAGAGCTAGAGAAACAGCAAAGATATAATAAACTTTAAAATAGCAGGGAGGGCTATAGTAAAATCTAAGAAGGAGATAAAGTTGATACTTTTCACTATTATACACCTATGAAACATACATTGAAGGAACAGCAATAGAAACCTAATTAAGAACTTTCTATATTTAACAAATAAATAAACCAATCATATAAACTTTTCCTTTGATGCAACTTCTATTGTTCTTCATGTGGGCACAGTGTGTGCGCGTACGCGCGCGTGCACACACACACACATTCAAATTCTAGTCTTAAGACAAACCCTAAATGAATCCTAGGTAAACTATATTGCACTTTACCGGGATACCACTGACTGATGATTTATACCGTGATTGAAATTTTAGTCACATTCTAAATGTTTACATGGTGGGAGTGAACTCTATGGTATGTGTTTATCTGCTTGATTTTTCTCCCAAGTCAGAAATGACTATTGATGAAGACTACATGTTTGACTACTATCTTCAAGTAAGGAACATTAAGAATGGAGGTTAGCTACAAAAAAAAAAATCAATCAATCAATCAATCAATCAATCAATTAATCCCCCACTATGGTGTTTCATGAGTTGAGAGTGGTGCAGAGCCTCTCTACTTCTGTTGGAATCCTCCATGAAGACTTAGTGTTGCGGGGAAATGTGAAAGTTTAACTAGTTCTGGTCAAGAGTGTCCGTGCCAGCATCCACAGAAGCTCAAAACTGCTAGCAATCCCTGGAACCAGATCAATGTCTGCAGAGTTCTCTGAACAATGGCAAAGTGGTCCATGAGTCCTTCTGGTTGCTCTAGATCTCACGAGACTAGAGAAAGGAAGGGAGGAAAGGGGCCCAAGTTGATGTAACAAATGTGTTTACAATAAAGTGGAACAAAAATAACTCCACGAGATGAAAATGTACCGCGGACAAAAAAATCTCATGAATAGTATTTCTTCTAGAAATGTACAGGAAGGTTCAAAGTAATACAACCACTTCTACCTGTAAGACAGGGTTGCATGTGCTGATAAATTTAAGATTTGTTTTATAAAGTAGTGTGCGGCAGTGAAGTAGAGAGGTAATGGTTGTTACCATAGGTGGGAAAAGAGGGGTTGGTAGGTCTTGGTCAACTTTGACAGATTGTCATACTAGCTGGTGCAACCCCAAGTGGCTTTTATCTGTTGGTGACAGCCTTCTGTCAGGGAGAAGCAACCGAATCACATCCTCTCTCCTCTGTGCAGAGGGCAGATGCACTGGGGTGTCATTATCAGGGCTGGATGGGTGGACTCCGCACTCCACGGTTATGCAAAGTATGTGTGCAACTGATACTGTTTGTGTGATTATCAGTGTAATCCAGTTCTATCAACCACCCCCAGAAAGGAAAGGAGGGGGCGGGGGTGGGGAAAGTTCACACTTGGGAGATGACCTAGAAAATAGTGCAGGTGCTGGCTGAAGATCAGTTTCAAACAGGGCTGTTCATAGGAAACCTGTAGGACAATTTATACCACCTTTAAGACACACTGTCACCATATATAGGAGTTGTGCTAGCTGGCATCATTTAATCTAGTGTGACTATTGGATTGACCAATGGATCTTCATTTAAAGAATGAAGTCTTTTGGGCTGAAACACCGGCTCACTTGGCAAAGTACTCAGAAGCAATAGGATCTGAGCTCAGATCCCCAGTACCCATGTAGTTAGCCAGGAATGGCAGTGCATGTATGTAAGCGCAGTGCTGGTGATTAGTGTGATGGTAGAGACATGTGGATCCCCTGGACAAACTGCCTAGTCAGTTTATCCTAGCCAGAGACCTCAGGTCCCAGTGCATACTTATATTTATACACACATGCACACACATACATGCATGCACACATACAGAAGAGAAACAGAATGAATTATATTTGACATGGTCAGTACACTGTTTCGTATGAGACTTATAACTAGAGCAACTGACACTGTATCTTTAGCAATACAGACGAAGGTTGGCCACTCCATTCAAGCCAGATAATACTTCAGAGAGTATGGGAACTGTAAGTAAGTGGAAAAGGCCAAATATTTTATCCCAAGTCTCTGAGGGCAAAAAGCCTATACCTTTATAATCCCCGTGGATTCCTTTACCAGCCTAATAGAGGAAAATGTGCAAATATATTCAAAGGAAGTACAAGTCGTAAGATTGCATTCCAGAGGGATTTCTCATAATAAAGGTGTAATTATACAACTTGTATAAATGAGATAGTTTTTACTGGGAAATTAGGTTTTAACAATCATTGCACTATTTGCTATTTTTAAATAATTTTATTTAAATCATTGATTTAATCATTGGAAAAAAAACATAAGCATCTGATGATTCTGATTTGTGTGCGTGTATCACATAGCCCTTAAAATAACAAGGACATGCGTAATCAAGACGGTTCTTCTTTGAAAATTTTTCAAATGTACAATAGGGAGGAAGATGTTTTAACAGATGGGCATTTGTGTGGCACATCTGGTCTGGTTCCCTTTTATAGGACAAATTGCTTTAAACCGACAATTAGACATAAATAACAAACTTCTTGAGCTAAAAAATGTTAAATATTGGGAGGTCATAAAGCATTGTAAAAAAAAAAAAACTCCAACATTTTTAGAGTATTTAGAAATAAATTCAGTATTTATTCAGACTTATTTGCCATAAGTCATGTGACTTTAACAGTGACTTTAACAATTGCTGAAGTCAGGGTAAGTTCTAATGAGGATATATATATATATATATATATATATATATATATAATGGCAAAGTAGTTTTTACAATGAATGCATTTATTTTAAAAGCTATATACAAAGAGAATGATATGCTAAACAATTTTAAAGTGAATGTCAATATTTTACTTAGAATTTAATGGAAAAGTGTTGCTGCAGACATGAGTTGATTTCATTATTAAAATGAGGGTCAAAGCCTGAATTAGAATAAAGCCTTAGCTGATCTGCTGTTTAATTTCTTACTCACATATATGTTTGAAACATAACTCAGTGTCTGACCTAATGGCATGTCAAGGAGTATTTTGTTTTATATTTAGATTTCATTAGAAAGTAACTAAATTTCCTTGAGCATTAACAGTCTACTTTTCAAATATTTTTAAGTGATTCCATTGTTTTAACAATCTGCCTCATAGTAATAAAAATCTATCACCAGTCTATAGTCAAAGCTAAGTTTTAAGATTTATTTTATATAAATGAGTATTTTGCCTACACTTATTTCATGCAGTGTGCACTCTCGGTGCTCACAAAGAACCGACTAGGGCTTTGGATCCCCTCCACTGGCTTTGTAGACAGCTCAGAGCTACCATGTGGGTGCTGGGAATCAAACCTAGGTCCTCTGAAGCACAGTCAGTGATGTTAACCACTGGTCTATTTCTCCATCTGCCAATTTTCATATGGCATAAAATACCAATGACCCTGTGAGGGAATTCTTACTAGTTTTTACTTTATGATTTAAAAAATATGTTTTGTAACCACTAATATACATACACTTATCATTTATTTGAAAAACTTTTACATTTTACTTTCTATTTATTTATTTATTTTTAAACGAAGACTATCTGTGTGTCTTTGAGTATTACACAAGAATATTGAAGTATTAACTATAAAAATACATATACAATTCTAGTTCTTATGATATTTTGAAAAATAAAAGGTGTGTTAGATATTTATATTTAATAAGGATTTGACTACAACATTATTTCCATAAAGTACTGGCTATAATGCCTAAAAGAGCAAAATATAGAATAGTCAACATGCTGTTTAGAATCTACAAAGAAAAGTTACAATAATATGTTAAATTGAAAATCTAAGGACAAACGTAATACAAATTGTGTTTGATGTAGGAGTACTGGTACCTAACTTTATACTAATCCAATAAAAATTATGCTACAATTATAGATATGTATATGTATATGCATATGCGTATATATATGTATATGTATATACATACATATATGGTATTTATATAAGGATAACTATATGGTAAATCTCAAGATTTCTTGAGAGCAAGAGCTTAAGACAGGGCCAGCATCTTCAATTCTTCTACTATGTTATATAATATAAATCTGGAACATATTTTTCAAAGTGTAGCTCAGTTCTCAATGCACTGAAAACTCGTCCTTGATCTTCAGCTAATGGATGGCACATGGCAGTTCTTCTTTGCTCCCTTTTCTTTTTTTAACCTTCCTTCCTTTGTTGTTGTTGAAAAGAAATTATGTGTATAAGTGTTTTGCCTGCATGTACATCTGTGCTCTGTGCACATGCAGTGCCCTCAGAAGCCATTAAGATAGAATTGGTTCTCTCGGACTGGGACTACAGATTTGAACTTGTGTCCTCTGGGAGAGCAACTAGTTCTTTTAACCACGGACCCACCTCTCCAGCCCTTTCCTTGACTCTAGTTGTAGCACTGGGATTTCTTTGAGGAAGTCATCCCTCTTCGATCTGGGGAGCAGGGGTGGGGCAAAGAAACGAGGCTGGCAATATTTAATATTTCCTACATGACCACTTTAAAAGTTCAAATAAACTGGAAAAAGCTAAAAACCTAACTTTGGAAGACCGGGGAGTGCTCTTTTAGGCTAGGCCACAGGCTGGAAACTTAACACCTCACATTCAGCATATGGTTAAGAGCAGCTCAGGGAGACTGAGGACATGAATGAAATAACCCAACAACCTAACATAGCTCGGTTACAGCAACTGCATACTTGAGCCCAAACGCCCGACTTAGGGGGTACATGCATGAGCCTCCCCCCTTCTTTCCTTTGTCACAGGTAGTAACTTAAGAGCATTGTACTGGCAGTTCCTTACGTCACACAGCAGGAATGGGTACACACTTTGGAGTCTGACTGCCTTTGTTTGAATTCTTTCCCTGTATGATGGAAATATCAGCAAGATGTTCTCTTAGCTCAACACCTGTCGCTGCCTCTTTAGTTTCTCTCTTGACACAGCGATGAGTAACCCGAATGCTACTATCCTGTTAAGAGTTAAATGTGGGCACTTGGGAGAAGGTTCAAAGGCTGAAGTGCTCGCTGTGCCAACGTTAGGAGCCGAGGCCCTAGAATCCAGAAAGACTGGCACGGTGCTGCGCGTTTATAATCCCAGTGCCCCATTGGTGAGACGCAGGCCGACTTCTGAGCCGGCCGGCTGGCCTGGGGCATGCAGCTGTGAGTAGCAGAACAGAGACCCCGTTTTGAGCAAGGTTGAAGGTAAGGGTCTGCCCCTGAAGTCCTTCTGACATGCGCATGCCTGCCATGTCACGGGCACTATCAGGGTCACATGCCCCTCATGCCCACACACACCCACACACACCCCACCCATCCATCCGTGTCAGCTACATGCCTGTAATTATGATCATATTATCCCTCATATATTCAATTTCCAATCATTACAGAAAGAAAGATTTTTATTAGAGTGAATTTCACCATTTTGGAATGATTCAAAACATGACCAAATAAGAATATTGTTAACCAATTGAATGGTGGGCAAAGATATGGGTTACTGAAAAGTTATCAAAAATTGAACAGAGGTCTGATTGGCTTACAAAGATTTTATTAAATCCTTAAAAGTCCGTAAAAACATAATGATAGATGAAGCATTATGGGTGTGGTTTAGTTTAAAGAAACTAAACCTAAGCCTCACTCTGAAAGAAAGGGGCCTGGCTTTCTACCTAAAGATGCAACACTAAGTACATACATACACACAATATTTATGTTTTAATGCAAAGGTTTTTTCATTAAAAGTATTTTCCCCATTATTAGTCTTGTTGATATGAATATCACTCCCTGATGTGAGACCAAAGACTTTTAATTAAATACTCCATTGAGTGCTTAGAACATGGTTGTGGCATGATTACCCATAAATGCTAGGTATTACTTTTAAGTTCTTACTACTGAGCCGATGCGTGACCCATGACTATATCATGCCCTTTAGAACACGTGAATACCAAACTGAAAAGTAGATTATATAGATATCATACAAGACTTTACATATACATGTATAAATAGTACTCCTGACTCTCTATGTCTTTCAGGCAATGTTTATGTGTTTCCTTTCTTAAACTAGAATATTTGTGACAGGAATATGTAATGCTCACCAGTACTGGGCCTATTGCTACCAACTACTAACTGTAATCAACACAGAAAAGTTTCAAATCTATAACACAGATTGCAGATCTATGGTACTAATATCCAATGTGATCATTAAATATGGTAGAACAATGGGCAGTTGTGACCCAGAGAGAAGGACAGTCAAAGTTCTTGCTATCAAGGAAAGCCATCAAAACAGACATGGGATGGGGAGTGACCGTGAAGCACCAGCTCCTAAGCATCAGTCCACCTCTTTGGTTTCCGTAGCCCTTTCCTTGGCTTCTTTGCTCAGAGCTGTCTCTGTAGAAAGCTCATTTCTACTTTTTTCAAAAGGCTTCCTTGCCCTCACTCCTGGTTCCAGTTAGTCAAAGTGAGGCAGGAGGACAGGGGAAGGTGGAGAGGCGGATTGTATGCGCCATGTCACGGGCTGGCTGGGGCTGCTTCCCGCCACTCCAGTCAGCATCAGTCCGTGCTCCTTGCTTCCACTGCCTCCTTGGTCCCTCGCCCTTCAGGCTAGAGCAGGCATGGCACCCTGTAGCAGTTCTTTTAATACCTCAGTGTAGCACGAACCATATTAGTTTCCCTTACATCTAACCATTCTCTTGCAAGGCTATGACCTTTAACCGTCTCCACGGAGCGCTGCACAGTTGTATGGTTAGGGGCCCTAGAGCAGAGCGAGAGTTATGGGTGGAGAGATGGCCTTTTGCTTTACAGTAGGCTAAAATATCAATCTGATCTTTGGTTACTGCTGGTGGCATACAATGAAGTGTGGCTAGGGTAAGGACTGGGAAACTATGGCGTCTGCATGCTGTCACATGTACAGTAATGGGGGAGAGAGAGAAAACCTTCCTTGTGACAAGGGCATTTTAATGGCTCTAAGGGACACGGGAAAATGAAAAAGCCAAAAGAAAAGCCTTCAGTGCTTCATTATACCAATGGTGGAATCAGAGAGAGTTTATCTTCTTTAAAGGACCATGGTCTCCCTAAACCTAGAGCAAATAAGGCCGAGGGCCACCGCCAAAGTCTGATGTGTAGGTCTGTGGAATTGCACTGCTGTATAAAAGGAGCAATACTCAAACTACTAATTCTTGGTCATGGGGAACTGATGGGAAAAGCCATGCATCTGTGGGAGAATACAGACATCTGGGAACCTATCAGAAAATGGACATACTGTGAGTAGAAAAACATGTCATATACCTATTTAATTGTGTAGTGTGGTGAACCAATACAGGGCAGGGGTGGGGAGGTCTTTGGACTGAGTGTAGACTTCATCACACCATAACATCCAAATTCAATGTCATTCACACTAAAGTCTTAGCCATAGTCACTCCTCTCAGGTGTGGGGCCAACTCAATTCTTTGTAAAACAGCTATTATCAACAATGCTACTCAGAAGTCGTATGCACTCTCACTGCAGGGACAGCATACTTTCACGAGCTTACCTTGCTAATCCTCATGATAATTAAGCGTCCAGAGAAATCTTCATCTCCACCTACCCTAGAGGTACTAGTGCTCTTGTGGACTCGGTAACAAGGAATAAATGAAGATCCACGATCAGTCCTAAGATAATGACTAGGGGACTGTAGATACACTCCTCTAGAGCCTAAGGACAGTCTGCATTGGTGAAATATTATAAGTCCAGTGGTCTGGGATGACTGAAGTAGAGCTTCTATGCCTTTCCTGTTACCTGCAGTTTTATGATCCTTGGTGGTTTTTCAATACTGGAAGCGGCAGAAGGTACACATGAATATGCTGGTTTGACATGTGCTCCAAGGAAGCTGGCTGCCAGATTTGAGGGGAACCTGGAGCAAAAGGGGGTCTGCAATACACTCTCACGATGAAAAGTACTTTACGGTTCTGGCTTTTTAAGATCCAGCACACAACAATTATTTCCGGAAAAAGTTTGGTGCGGAGAAGAGGTGCTATGTGACATCCTTGTCAGGTAAGGTTCAGATTGATAAGCTCTAATGGTTTTGTTAATCAAGACCTTTGACCACAGCTATTCTCTATTTAAAAAAGCAGCTCTTAATTTGTTAGGAATGCTAATTATGTTAACTCAAATCACACCCTATGAACTAGGTATTGTCTGATAAATCATATCGTAAGAGAAGATGTATATAATGGTATTTCACTGTTCAATGAACTTGGACCATGTAGTTGGAGAAAAGATGCTTCCTGAGCAAGTGGTCCAGGTGTCCATGGTAACTGCTACTATACAATCTGTCCCCTTCAGCCTACATCAATCACCTTGTGGCAGGCTATCAGTAAAGCTAATAGAAGGAAATATGGGTCTAGTTTGTAAATGAACAGCATAGCACTTGGTGCTACCTGTGACAATTGTGTTTTCAGGTCCATTTTTGAGAAGCTAGTCTTGGCATAATGGAAAAGAGATTACCCGGCTGCCTGAATTTCACCAAGTCCTTTTGATTGTGTGCTGTGCAAGGAAGAAGAGATAGCCGAAGGAAATGACACAACACATGGCTATATGGCCATCAAACAGACTGCGGATAGAGGTCTAGGGTGAGTTATACAGATGTAACCCTCAGAATTGAAAACAAATATGGCAATATGACACCCTACAATTCTTAAATGAATCCACTATAAAGAAGACTCCAAGTAACATGAGCAAAAGACCTGTTTTCAAATGCTAGTAGAAGCAAGAATTGATGCTATGAATTCAGCTACATGTTCTCGTTCTCTCTCTCTCTCTCTCTCTCTCTCTCTCTCTCTCTCTCTCTCTCTCTCTTCCCCTCTCTCTTGTAACTGATGCAGCTGCTACCACTGCTGAACTCAGAGGTTTTTTTTTCAATGTTGAGTTCATGATATTCCCCTGTATATCAACCTGCCAATAGTATCCTATTGGTTATACCAGACTCCTCACAGCACAGAGAAGGGGTAGATTTAGCCTCATAGAACTAAAAGATGTTTCAGGAGGACTGGCCATCCCTCCCTAAGCTGCTTCCTGAGTGGACTAAGCAGAACACCTGACCAGTTACCATGATATCCCTAGTCACACTGCCTCCAACAAAAACCCTTTGTGATGGAAAGGAATCTAAGAGACTCAAACCTACAGAATCCACTCACACTCCCCGTGTTCCACCATCCAGAATCAGCTGGCTGAGTGGAGTGGCAGCCCCGAGACGGCTCCTGCAAGGCCGCCATCGAGGCTGAGTGTGTTGTGTGGACGCAGCACATGGCCTAAGATAACCTTTATATACGAGTCTACAATTAAAAGAGTTACGATGTTTACAATTATTGTATGAAGCCAAGGCAAAATGACATAGTCTTGAACTCTTAGGAGGTGCATCATCCTTAGTTCAGTAACACTTCAATGAGTTAGAATATACAGGAAGCTGAAGGAAATACCAACATCTCTTAAAATATGCCTCAACATATCATATTTCCATAGTAAAATACCACTGTAGGTGAGAACTGGAGTAGCATAATTTTCAAAAAAAAAAATATATGACGAGTGAATTATTTTTCAGTTAGGAAAGAAAGTAAAATATATTCTTAGAATATTTTGTTCTCACATGCACATTAATTTACCTTTCATGGCTGTCCCAAATTTAACAGTTTAATATTGCTTTTAATAATTCATATTTATCTTAAAAATTAAGTTCAGCCTTAAGGATAGCAAGGCGTAAGAAGAACAAATAGGCTCAAGCATTTCCACACATTCCACAGCATTGTGTAACGGAGCATGTCAATACACAGGTGAGTATCACTTTCTCAGATCTTCATAACTAATAAAACTAATTTAACATGTACTCATAGACAAAGCATATACAGAATATTTTATTGTAATTTTCTACCTTTAATGTCCAGCAATGTCAATTCATGCTGAAATCGATTGAGATTCATTCAGATTTCTGATTCTTCTGCCTCATTTATGTACTGATATTTTCTTAGCACATTAAACATTCTAGATCATTAAATCATTTATGAAGCAGATAAAATGTTAAGACCTTTCCCAAAGACTGGAACACTAGCCAAACAAGGAAAGTTAAAAAATGAAATATAAATTCTCCCAACAGTCCCTTTTCTAGTGAGTACAGGACTTACAAGTTTAAAAAGGAGCATATTTGATTTCTCATTGAGAGCTACTCAGTGACTGAGAGCTAAGCCTGACTACTACTGAATTGATTAAGAAGTTCAACAGCTTTCATGTTTTTTGGAAATGTCAGAAAGTAAGTGTGACACTCACTAGCTTAGTAACCCTGGATTTTACATAATTACTGTGTTGGTGATTATGAAACTTAAAAGCTAAAGAAAATTACGTTCTATTACAAGATGCTTTTCAGTGGTAGCACCCCTTTTCAAGCCTGTTTATCTATGAAGACCCATGGATTCAAGATGCTACCAATACCAATAGACACACATGCAAGGCTCTCTCTGCCAAAAGCTACTGGGTACTTAATGTAATGCTGCAGTACTTTCTGGACCTCTGCTTTGACTTGGTGACACTTACCAGAGTGGGTCCTGAGGTGTCCTGTGAGAGCGTCCCTTCTTCTACAAGCATAGCTACAAAAAGGACATTTGAACGGCTTCTCTCCAGAGTGTAGCTTTATATGTCTCAGAAGGTTGCCCTTCTGGGTAAAAGAGGCTCCGCACTGGTTACAGTGGAAGGGCCGCTCACCTGCAGACAGAGTGGGAAAGACAAACCTGGTTACTATAAGGGAATGATTTGCCCTCCACAGTTAATCATAGACAATCCCTCCAGGTTCACAACGCTCATCTTCCGTGTCCTACTCTCTTAGAAGATCCCTCTGATAATACTAACTTCTCATACTTCAGGTCAAACAGTCATTTTCTCATTTAATATGAACTTGACAAGAGTCCTGGTGTTGCCTGGGAGTAGTAATAAAGCCAGGGGACAGTGGCTGAGCAGCTAGCTGTCATCACTCAACTGACTGTGCCTTCCATTCAGGACTTTAATCCTCAAGGTCATGGTAATACGTAGGAAGTATCGATTTAAATTTAGGGATGAAGAACCAGAAGTCATCAAGAACAACGTATCTAATGATACTGACAGTGAGAACTGAACCTGGTCAGCAAGAGGACCCCAAACAGGCAGGAACAACACATAAGGTTTCAAAAGTCATTAGTGAAATCTCCAAACAGACACAACCTCCTGTTCTTTTAGCCATTAACAATGAAACCTTTGGTAAAAAATCCCCTGTAGATGTGGGAAAATCCAAAAAAAAATTGTCATCTTTCCAGAAATTTTCTGTACATTATTTTTGCAAAAAAGCAGATACTAGGACTCTTTTCTCATGTTTCTCTAGCAATAAAACTATTAAAAAATTATTTAAGCCTATACTACCAGTTCTATCTATTGCCCTCAACTGGCAGTAGCTAAAGTGATCAAAGGTTATAAAAAAAAATCCATATAGGCAAGAAGTCAGTAAAACCGGCAAGATCAAATGGATAACTATTAAATCATGAAGAAAATACTCTTACTCTCCACATGCCTGTTGCTGAGCATAGATGAAATAAGTGATAAACTTACATATAAACATATGGTAAAAATATCTCATCGTAAAGCACAATGTTTAGAGAGAAACCAAAATTAAATACTCCCTTATAGTTTACAGGATCCTTTTCTGTATTTGTTACATGATAGGTATAATTTGCAGTTTTCATAATTTTTACTCTGAATTGCCATGTTCATGTATCTTTATATTAATAGTGAGGTATATCTCAGCATATATTTGGCCCATTATATAACGAGAGCTCAAGGTTGCTCTATTAAAGAAAGCTAGGAAGCAGAACCAGACAAGCCTTGGTCACTTTCCAACAGCAGCCCCTGCATTAGTCTGTCATATGGTCTTATTACAAAAACTACAGAATTGAAAACCAGGTAAGATCAAGTATATGCAGAATTCTACAGCATGCCTTTTTTTTGAGAGTTAATGATGTACACACCAAAAAGCTTGTGTGTAAGGCTTTTTCCCCCTTTAAGCTAAACAAAGGTCCTAAAAAAGATAAAACATTAAAAATCGTCATATTAAAGTTAGCTTACACTGAATTTTATTTAACTGGTTTGATTTGCTTAAGTCTAAAAATACCTAGAAGAAGACTTAGTTTTGAAATCTGACTCCAGCTGGGAATGGTGGTACATGTCTTTAATCCCAGCATTTGGGAGGCAGAGCCTGTGGGATCTGCAAAGGTTCAAGGCCAGTCGAGTCTACAGAGTGAGACCCTGTCTTAAAAATCTAATTGTGATCAAATGTTCTGTTTTGTTTGTTGAGGTGAGGTTTGCTGTGTAGATTTAGTTGGCCTTGAACCTACGGTCTCCCAGTGTAAGAGTGTCCAACTGCTTGTTTCTGGGTGTATGCTGCTATGGCTGGCTTTTAAACCTACATTTTAAAGATCCGTTTAAATTTTATACACATATACAAACGGAGCTTTGATTCCTAGAATTTTCTTTTCTCCAAGGAAATAACAGGGTGCAGCTTTAAAAATCATAATTATCTATTCTCCACCCTGACATGGAATTTTAATAAAAAGAGAGACAGGGGAGCTTCAACAAAGTAGCATTGTAAAAACAAAAAGAACTAATACAAGTTGTATTTTTCACTTCCACTGTTCGGGTTGGCTCTTGGACTCTTAAGCTTTTTCTAGGAAAGGGATAACTTGGTACACAATAACACTGAAAAGAAATTAAATTAGTAGCTCTGTTGAAAACAAAATTTGAAATCATGTTTGCTTTTGCAGCAAGCTGATTTACCAACTTTAAAACATTTATAATCTTCGAATTGATAGTTTTAATCGCTAAAGTGGCTAATTCAATATTTAAAATAAGGCTAGTCCGAAAAGGAAATAAAATTAAGGGAACTGTCTTTTAAAAGATGTTTTAAAACTTGCTTTAAGCTAATCTAATCAAGTTTTATGAGACTAGAGATGGGGTCAGTTAGCATTAGGATTTAAAAAAATGCTTCAGATATCTATGAAGCTTTGTACCAAGAAAACCTTGACTACGAGCTGTAGAGAACAAGGCAGATGTGGTGTAAGCTGATAACAGAAAAGGCTCTCACAACAAGGCACTTCAACTCAGATGGATCTTCCTTTGGGAAGTGTGAGTTACTATTAGGTCTCCGTCAGTGTTCTCTACTCGACAGTGGTCAGATTCAGGCTTTAGACATTTTACTATCAAATCTGCTTAACTGTGCTTTGTTTCTTGGTTATAACTAACTGCATTCTGACAACACACCCCGTTACTGCGTTCGACACTGAAGTTGCGATTACAGTTACAGTATCAGTAACACTACTATTGGAGGAGAGTATAAACCAGATTAACTTTGTCTTTGTATATGTAATTAAATTTCAGGAATACTCCAATACACAGAGTGTGTGTGTGTGTGTGTGTGTGTGTGTGTGTGTGTGTGTGTATGTGTGTGTGTTCATAGCTACTTAGGAAAATAAAAATTAAAAAAACCCTCAATTTAAAAAATTTGTAAAGAACACTCATGGCATGCACTCACTGATAAGTGGATATTAGCCTAGAAGCTTGGAATACCCAAGACACACTCCACATGTCAAATGATGTCCAAGAAGAAGGAAGGAGTGGCCCCTGGTTCTGAAAAGGCTCAGGGAAGCAGTGTAGGGGAATACCAGAACAGGGAAGTGGGAAGGGGTGGATGGGAGAACAGGGGGAGGGAAGAGGGCTTATGGGACTTTTGGGGAGGGGGGATCCAGGAAAGGGGAATTCATTTGAAATGTAAATAAAGAATATATCGAATAAAAAAAGTTTAAAAAATTTGTAAAATATTGGGATCCTACTATTCAATGCTGTGGTCAATTTCCCAAATTAGATATTGTGAAAATACAGATTTAGTTAACTTGGATTTAGGTTAAAAAGTTATCTACATTTTCTCTGCATAAATGCAAAACAATTGTATAACGTGAAGAGATCTTTAAACACTGTATTTGAATTATTTTATTTTGTTCTTTGAACCAAATAGAGAATCAGATGGTTCTTTTTGAGTGAGTTTATATTTTATATAAAGTATTATGTTCTTCATATACAGATGGAAACAAATGTTTTAACATGTCTGTAGATTTCTTCCTTATATTTCTAATACTACAGAGCAAGCTGATTAAAAAAACAAAGTAACTGCATTTGTGACAGCTGATCTTCCTAGTGGTGGGTGCAGAAAACAGGACTAACAATGAAGACATTTAATTGAGGTGTGGGCATGCTATTCCTCATGTCCATTGTACAGTTGACTGTGGGTTTTGTTTGTGTTTCATGGCTTCTGGATGCAAGGTCGCAAGACACTCAAGCTGGCTTTCAACTTGATCTGTAAAAGAGACTGGCCTCAAACTCCTGGTCTTTCCTGCTTCTGCTTCCCAGGATTCCAGGAGTGCTCCATTATGCTAAGCTGGTATTGTTCTTTAAATGCCAGCCCACCAATTTACTGTTCGCCAGAATTAGGTTACACATCATTTTTATTGTGGAGAAATGACATTTTAATAATTTATTATTAAATTATTAAATTGATTGTGATAATACTGGGTGCTTAGTCAAAGGAAAAGAGAGCTATATCTCAATGAGGAGCAAAGGTTATCTATATTTATAATTTTCTCATACATTCATTTCATATCAATTGACTTACTACCCCTATTTTTTTTCCTGACCCTGTATTCCCAGTGAAGAATGCCTGGAGTATCTGATGAGAATATTACCTGATTACTCACTAGCGTAGCAATGGCAAAGAAGTAACAGCAAGCCATTAAAAGGCACTAGAATTGGCACATTAGTAGAGTAGAAAAGAGAAAGAAGAAAGGTGCCTTAGATCTAATACCCCATGTCATCTGAAGACGTTGGTTGGGTTCATATGTTTTTATTCACAGTCAACTGTATATTAAATAATTTATGAGCTAAAAACACTTAAAACAAGGTTTCCAAGGACCTCCCAAAGGATTTAAGATGGTGGTTTTTGTTTAGCTACAGAAATTTTTTTTAAAAAGATTGGGAAGCTCCAAAGTGAAGACAGTAGTTCCTAATGTTATATAGAAAACAACTGATTGTGATAATGCCTTCTGTGGTGGTTTGAATAGGAAAGATCCCCATAGACTCATAAGATTGGCTGCCGGATCCATAGGGAATATGGACCCTACTAGTAGGTGTGGCCTTGTTGGAGAAAATGTGTCCTATTGAGGTCTCCGATGCTCAAGCTAGGTCTATTGTGGCAGTCTCTGGCTGCCTTCAGATGAAGATGTCCAGCTCTCAGCTCTTTCTCCAGTATCATGCTGCCATGCTTCTCACTATGATGACAATGGACTAAACCTCCAAAACTGAAGGCTAACCCAAATGAAATGTTTTTCTTTATATGAGTTGCTTTGGTCATGGTGCCTCTTCACAGCAATAAAAGACTAACTGAAACACCTATCTAGTTTGAAGAAATGCAATAAGCCTATTACCAAACAGTATTACAGTGGAATTAAAAGTATGACAATCAACTGGGATCATTAAATGATCGGAAATATACAGGTAAGGCCTAATTTAAGATCCCGCTCCTAACAGAATGTCACAGTATCCTAGGCTTCTCTGTGAATATTTACTGAAATTAACAAAAGTCTCCCAGATCTGAAGGATTTCTAGTTTTCAAAATAGTTCAGTAAGGCAAAGGAGTTTGTGTTGTTGAGTGAACTTCAAATAGTTGCTTAGTTTATTTTCCTTAACCATACTAGTGAGTCTCATATTTTAGGACCTATGAGATTTGTGTAGCTATTTATACTCAAGCCTTATACCAATTACATCATTTTCAGTACTTAAATAATTCCATTCCACTTTTGTAGCAAATACGAAGTGGAAAGAGGAGTAGGCATTGAATTATTTTATTTAAAAATCAGTAAATTTTACAACAGATAAAGTAAAATACAAATTAAAGTCTTCAAGAAAGGGTTCTCATGTAATTTGATATTCTTTACTAAAAGCGTGAAAGATTTATTAAAAATCTTCCCAAACTAGTATTTCCTATAAACGTCAGCCTTAAAATTATCAGTACATAAAATTCAACTGCAAAGTAAATGAACTGTTGTTCTAATATTCCAAATGAAGAAAATTCCTCATTTAAATGAATATTTTATGTTCTTCAGGGCACGTACTCTAACATAATAAATGTAGCTTTCTAAACTCCTTTTCTAAGCTGGTATTATTTCATGAGTATGGAGTAAAACTAGATTAGTTTTATAGTCCCCTACTTTATTCTTACTAACTTTTCCCAAGAAATTTAAAATACTAAAGAAAAAATTCATTGGCAATATAAACATTTTAAAATATCACATTCATTGAAAATATCCATAACAAAACAAAAAGCAAAAATACTAATTGTTATGGTTAGAAAAATACATACACTGGAAAGTGTATGATGTGATTACATTAATCTGAATGTGAAAATTCAATTGTCATTTAAAAGATACCAGCCTTAGTTTATTATTATACTTTATAATAA
This sequence comes from Apodemus agrarius, assembly GCA_964023405.1. Lineage (NCBI taxonomy): Eukaryota > Metazoa > Chordata > Mammalia > Rodentia > Muridae > Apodemus > Apodemus agrarius. The sequence continues at coordinate 69,958,424 of OZ030014.1, forward strand.
GTTGTGTGTACAAACTAAACTAATCTAGGAATCAAGAATGCCACGGCTCTAGCCCCACTTGTGACTTTATCTAGACAATGGACACATGACAGACCACTTGATTTTTCTTCAGTGTGTCATGAGAGGTCTAAAATAAATAAATGATTAATTACAGAACATATTTAGGATAAATTTTCAGGTTCATTATTTTTAAGTCAAATTTAAAAATAAAATTTTCATGTGAATTCTTTTTTCAAAACAAAATCACATTTTAAAATGGAGACTATTAATTTTAAATATTTTGCTAGTGAACAATACCGTGGTTTATTCAAAGATATATTCCTTTAACTCTTTGTTTCAAAGGGACCTCGCTATGTAGCCTTGGCTAGCCTGGAACTCACTTTGTAGACCAGGTTGGTCTTGAATTAAAAAAGATCCTCTTGCCTCTGCTTCCCTAGTGCTGGGGTTGTGTGGTTTGCCGACTGTCTCAATGTAGCACAGGCTAGCCTCAAATGATATGTAAAGTTAGGATAACCTGCCTCCACTTGCCAGACACTATGGGATTACAAGTGTGTGCCACCATGTCTTGCTAAACTTTAAACTTCGCAAGTGACTGACATTATTCTTTAAAACACGCACACATATACACAATTTTATTGTGCTTCTTTTATCCACTCTTTCCTTCATCCTTCCATCACTATCCTTCCTTCTTTCCTCCTTCTATCAAAAACTGAGTAAGTCTCTGTAACACCCTTTCTTCCTTGTATCTCTCCAAGCCTAAAAACTTACATTAAATTATTCATAGGCTTTTCCCTCACCTAATTCTATAATTCCATGCTTCTGTCTACACACCTGCCACCCTTTGGCATGTGTGACCTTACCCATCTTTCTCCAGAGTTAAAACTAAACATCACAAGATGATAGAGTTCTTGAACTAGAAAAGTACCCATCTACTCCAGAAACCTTTGGTAGGCAAAGACTGATGAGAAATATGAATCCAGGAAGTTGACTAAAGTGGAAATAGTTCTTCCCTGTATAAATGTGTGAGTCCTATTCTGTAGTATAAGAATAGCAACTTTGTCACCTGTCCCATGGGTATGGTCAAATATGTATGCAAATATAAAAAGTTTGAACGAGGCAATGAAATTCTCCTACACCTTTTGAACCCTTATCATATTACTGGTATATTAAGAACTGTGGAACCTGAATCCCAAACTTCTTTTTTTCTGACATGCTATTCAGATTTGAAGACTGGAAGTCAAGACCCAGGCTACTTTCTGCTTCCCAGCGATCCCTTACTAGCAGAATTCTGAAAAGGTGACTTCCCATTGCCACCCCTGAATAACAAGGAAAGAGAAGAGGTGTCAGGTAATATCAACATCAGACGCCACGGGCAGTCATCAGGTTACGCGTTCAGCTGCTTACCAGTGTGGCTCCTTTTATGTACCATAAGCACATTGGGCCCAATGCAAACCATGCCACAGACGTCACATTTCAGTTTACCATTCGGAAGCCGGATTCCTCCCTCGCCTTGAAGGTCCTGGACTTTCCTGTTGTCGGCCACCTCGCTGCTCTCAATTAGGGGTTCTTCCAGGCTGCTCCCCTCATCGTGGCCCCTGATCTCATCCTCACGGCTCAGGGGCTGCCTGTCACACTCCTCATCACTCTGCATTTCCAGCTTTACAGAATTTGCTGTGATTTAAAAGGAATTGAAAAAAACACGTGTCAGTCTCTGTAACCTCCACTTCTTCCCCACCCACTGTCACTCTGCGGGATGGATGGAAATGATGCACTTAGTCCATGTGTACTGTGTTCGAGGCCCTTCCAGTGAGCGAGCCTTTGGTGAGAGGGGAGAACCCTCTCACAGGAACAGAGGGCCCTTCACTTCTTCACGGGCTTCACTTAGTTCCCTCAGCTCTGCTGCCTTTATGCAAGTCATTAACTAATTCTCCCATTCTTTTAAGTTTGCATTCTTAGAGTTAGCAAGAATGAAAAGCATGTGCGGACGACAGAAGGTTAAGTATTGCTTAACCCGCTAAGCTGTGCTTCGTTTTAATTTAACAATCATATTTATTTCGCATTCCCTGCTTTACGTCGGAGTACCTGTGTCAACCTGCTTCTGAACGGAGCAAGAGAAACAAGTCAAGGTCTTAATCCCACAAATGTCTGTCACAGGGGAAGGCACACTGTCAAGGCAAATGTCCCCGAGTCAGACTGAACACAAACACTCAGGTGAGAGCCGTATCAGTGTGAGGTAAAGTGCATAGGCCTTGCCATCTTAAATGACCCTACTATTGTTGCCTAACATGCAACAAAAATAGTCCTCTATGGAGCATGCTAGGCTGTGTGCCAAAATGTGCTAACACTGATCCCTGTAAACCAGAGAGCGGCTCACGACAGGAATGGCGCAGTGTGCATGTACACACTTGCGACTGTTAAGAAATGTGATCCCTTCTGTTTGCTGTTTTTGGATCATCCCACAGAAAAGCTGGAATTCTGTTAACACAGCCCTCCAACTAAACTGCTTAGTCTTTTTACAAAGCAGAGGCAGGCCTTAACGTTAGCATCAGGGATTTGTCCTGTGAACCGTTTCTTAAGAATCCGCTGAAGCTAACATACGAATTAGTTCACTGCTACTTGGATAGAGGAAATGAGTTCATCAAAAGGGAGTGTGTTCTTATGACTACCACAGTTAGTTTCTTGAAGACGTTACATAGCCTGTGATGGGTCACTAATGCTAATCGGAGCAAGGTGCCATCAAAACAGCTGGCTCTGTCCCGCTCTCCAGAGCTCTCTATTCAGAGGTCATAGGCTACAGAGTGCCAGTAGTAATAACCCCAAACTAATTACTTAACCTACATTTGAAAAGTAGCAATGACTTCAAATTGCTGAACAAGGCTTGGGCAGAACAGTTTGGTAAGAGTGAAGATGCATTCTTAAATTGCTAGCCATCTTAAAGAACTTAAGGTTTCTCCCCTCCTCCTTGTCCATGGAGATGATACTGTCTCCACTTCTCAGGGCTGATTTGAACATTAAGTTAGTAAGCTCGGTAAACATACTTCTTGTCTTATTCTTTGGGCAATATAGCTCTGCAATTACTTTGTAAAATTTCGGTGACAATCAATGAACTGACTGCCATGATGTAAATACTCTAAAATCCACAAAAGGACAGCCACCCTTACTGAATCTAGTAATTTAGAAATTGATTTGATCCTACTGGATTCTGAGAGGAGAAGAGAAACATTCTTAACACTATGACCCAAGCATGCAGCAGACCTTGCGATATGTGTGGAAATACTCAAGCAGTATGTGGTCACAGGTGTTACTAAAATCATTATGGAATTTATTCCTCGGATCCAGCTCTACATTACAGATTCCATGCCATTGTGATAAAGACGAAACAATATAAAGGATTGAGTATGAAAATTAAGTCTCTTTTAGCCAACGCTCAAAATCCCTCTGTCTCCTCAAAAGAAATCACGATCATAAAGTCTACCTGGATCCACTTAAAATGTAATATAAATTATGCATCCAGACTGTCATCAGCACAGGTTTATGACCTCTCCATCGTTGTTGCTATTACATATACAGATATTCACACAGAAGGATCAGTGTGAAAAGTCTTGTATTTTCACATGCATTTAAAATTGTGAGAGAAGTTCACCCCTTCCTATAGGTTGAAAGGCTGCCTCCTTTTCTGAAAACTGTTTAGCAATATCCTTTGCCCACTTCTTTTTTTTTTTCCTATTAGGTTTTCAAACGTTTCTCACTGAATTGATTTTTTTTTTTTAAAATCTGGAAGTCAGAAAAAACGAAAATGTCCAATACCTAAAGTGTGATTGTAGGGTTCGTGCCACACCTACAAGAAGAGCCACAACCAAAAACATAAGACAGGTTGTCATCTACCAGCGAGCATGCTGGGAATGCTGTACAGTGGTCTACAGGAGAGCATGCAGGGAATGCTGTACAGTGGTCTACAGGAGAGCATGCAGGGAATGCTGTACAGTGGTCTACAGGAGAGCATGCAAGGAATGCTGTACAGTGGTCTACAGGAGAGCATGCTGGGAATGCTGTACAGTGATCTACAGGAGAGCATGCTGGGAATGCTGTACAGTGGTCTACAGGAGAGCATGCTGGGAATGCTGTACAGTGGTCTACAGGAGAGCATGCTGGGAATGCTGTACAGCATTACTTCTGCTCGCATTTTAGATCTCTCCCTGAGATACCTCATGATGCTTATGTGAACATTCCAAACCTGGGGAGGAAAACTCCGTGAGGAACACTGATCCTGGCATTTACCCAGAACTTAGTCCTGCACTGCTGGTGTAGTTTCCAAATGTTTTGGCTTACTGGTTTATACATGAGTTGGGTAGTGTTGGACAAGCAGTGCTTAACCAGCAGAAAGCTTGCTGGAGTTCCTCTTCAGAACTCAAGAAATAGCATGTGCAGATATTTTACATACAAGTATTGACCTCTCAAATATCAAGACAGGATGAAATTATACAAAATAGAACATGATTTTAAACATCAGGTTATCTTTTTCCTTAATGAGAGGACATTAAAATGAGGACTTCTAGAAGCAACAATGGACATGGATAAAATGGTATTTTTAAAAAAAAAAAGACTGTCAGATTAAAATATATTCCTGAGGATCTGTTCTTTCTAGGAGAGTCTGCTGGATGCAAACACTGGGCAAGTGTTTGGTTTTGCTGTAACTGAGACAGCAGAGTGATAACGTTATTGTAGTGTTTATGTGCTGCTGATGCTGTCAGAGATCAGGCTAAGCACGCGTAACTTCGTGCCCCATTACTTTCTTTACAGATTAACACATTTCCTTACGATATAACACATTTCGACATATATGTCATAGGTGAAACTTCACCAAAATGGTAGTCCACATGAAAAGCAATTTCATAATAACTCAAATTTCAATGTTTGTGTCTAAAGTTAGGTTGAAATTCTGTTAAAGAAGGAACAAATTAAATAGAATAGCATTAAAATCTTGACTACTAAACAGAAACTCTAGCCAAAAACTATGGTATAACTTATTATCAGTATAAGGTATTCCTAAATACGACAGAGTACCAATAATATTTTAAGTATTTGTTAAAATGAACGTACTAGGAAAAAAGAATAAGTTCCAATTTTCACATTAATAAAGAGTATATTATCACTGCTTGAATCAAAATACAAGCATAACACAACCATGAATAACTACATATAATATCAATAGTCTTTTAGTTTTCAAATTTTTGAAATTAGAGTTTTAACTTTCAGTATATGATTATTTTTACAATGTAGTCTAGGAAGTTGTTCTCATAAACAGACTAATCTTACTCTATATAATCTTACTCTATAGAAGGCTGAAGCTAATTTCTATTTATGTAAGTCTGACGTGTATATCAAGGCTATTAAAGAACTTTTTAAAGGAAAAAAGTGACTTCTTGGGTAGATGACTTTCTTTTAGCTTCTTTAGTAAGCATGCTGAGCTGCCTACGCTTCCTACACTGAGACACTTCAGCGTCCTCACCCTGTCCAAGCATCCTCACATGTTCAATACATAGATGGGAGCAGAGAGCCATATCACCCCTGCCTCCCATTCATGGGTAAGGCATTAAGAAAAATGCTGGTTGGAAATTTGTGTACAGGTAAACAGATACAGATTACTGCAACACACACACACACACACACACACACACACACACACACACAGTAGCATCTAAAAACAGAGCAAAATAACATAAGTAATAATATCACCGGTGTTGAGATTAATTCAATTTGATGTATGTAGCAATGCAATTTTGCTTTCCTCCAGAGTTCTGCTAAACAAAAGCAGAGTTATTGATGAGAGAGAACTACAGAATTAAATGTCCTCTCCACGCCTAAGTGGGACACTCGGCGCCATCTCCCTCAAAAGCAAGAAACAAACACAGACCTTTCTTACAAATCGGCTTGTCATCTGTTTTTTGATCAATAAATTTGGGTAAGACGGGGAGAGGATCTGGAAGGACTTGAGGGAGGGCAAGAATATGATCATATTTATTTAAATATTTCTAATCCAAATATTTTAAGTATAAAAGTTGTTTTAAATAAGAAGATATAATAACAATTAATAATAATAATAAAATGAAGTAATAGAATCAAAGTCTGGAGTACAACTCAAACAAAGTACTTGCTGAGCATATACAAAGAGCCAGGTTAGGTCACTAACATGACCCTCTCACCAAGAAAGAGGAGAATGTGTTAAAATGCCTGCTGCTGTTTTGTTCTTTTGGAGTTTGATGATTAAAAGTAAAACGAAACCAGAAGAAACTCACATTAACAAGACAGTATACACACAGAAAGATGACATGAAGGAATTCTTGCCTAAATACAGTGAACATTTCACTAATATAATTTACTTACACAACAAATTTACTGAATGACATAATACACGGTTAAGGAGTGTTTCCTTTGGACATATTTTGTTTATATAAACTTTCTACAACTTAAAATTTTATTACTAGTATGATTCTGCTAACCCACACCCATATTGGGTAAACTTCCTGAACTGAGAAATAATACAAGGGACTTGTGATTTCTCTTTATTTGCAAGATTGTATAAATTAATCATATAGAGTACAGCATACATTTTTCTGGATTATTTTCTGCCAAATTGGTAACTTCTATTTCCTAAAAATAATTTTAAAATTTCAGTTTTGATGTGGTATGGTGTGGTGTGCTACAATGTGTGTGTGTGTGTGTGTGTGTGTGTGTGTGTGTGTGTGTGTGTGTAGGCCAGAGAACAACTTTGAGAGTAGTTTCTCAGGTCCAATACTCCTTCAAAATATTTTTTTAAGACAGGGTCTCTCTTCTCAGCCTGGAAACTTCAAAGCACACCGGGCTAGCTGGCCAGCAAGTGTGAGGGATACACGTGGATCTGCCTTCTTAGCCCTGGGAAGCCACCTCTGGGTTTTGACATAAGTTCTATAGACTGAACTCAGGTTTAGCTGCTCATGCTTGTCTGGTAAGTGGCTGACTGAGCTATCTCCCCAGCACTCAACTTAGAACTAAAAGTTTTAATTGAAACAAATACAAAAGGAGGTCAAGTAATGTTAGTTTCACAAGAAAATAAAAAGGAGACTAAAATGTCATTCTTCCCAAATTAAAGTAGCTACTATATGTGATTCTATTTTTATATGCGTGGCTTCTGCTGTGTCAGAATTCAAGTAGGCACCTATATGATTTCTTTTTATTGAACTCAGAAACTATTTTTCTCAGCCTATGCCAGTTGCATGAAATGACATTAAACACATCAATTGACTCAATATTTTTATGTAATCATCTACTCAAGTTGAATCTGTACTAATAAACTCTTTTTTAAATATTGGGAAATGACACACCAAACTTGAAGTCTGTGTTATTTATTAGCCTCGTAGTAGCTGTTTGAATTAAGTGTTAGCAAAGTGAAATGACTTCAGAATTGATGTAAAGTAAAAGTAATAGCTAAGAATCTACCAACAGACCAAACCAAATGAAAACCATCACTACCAGGGTTATCTTAAAGTATATGCAACTCCACAGAGAACTGGCAAGGGACATGAAAACCTTTATTCCTGTTCACTGTGGATACAAGATGGATAAAATCCTTTAAGTATTTATTTTATAAAGGGTCAGGCAAATCCAGACACCAGTGTCACCAAACAGCAGCTGAACAGCTTGTGGGCAGCAGTGTGAGGTTGCTCTTCACATCCTGTGCATGTGCATGTGTGTGTGCATGTGAGACAGAAAGAGACAGTGTGTGCATGTGCGTGACAGAGAGAGTATGTGTAAGGTGTGTGTGTGTGTGTGTGTGTGTGTGTGCACATGACTGTGCTAATGTGTGCTTGACTATGTATTTGTGTGGAGGTGTCTAAGTTGGGTGTATTGTTCAATCACTTTCTGTCCTATTTTTGAGACAGTGTCTTGTACTGAACCCGGGCTTCATTCCTTTGCCTCTGCTGACTGGTTAAAGAGCTCACGCCTCACCTGTTTCAACCCACCCCTTGCCAGCACGGGGGTTACAGATAACTGCCCCCAAGTCTGGTTTCTGTGAATATTGTTTTCATTACACAGGTTATGAAGTTCCACACTCATGTCCTTATGACAATACCTTAGGTATCTAGTAAGTAGCGCCATCTCCCCAGCCTTCTCCATCCAAAGTAGGTGCAACACTGAAGCCAAATCTCTCATCACCATTTTTTAACAAAGTTTTTGGGCTACAAGTACACTTTCTGTGAAACTTATGTTGGCCTAACACGGTGGCAATTTCATTAAGACATAAACTTTAACTCTCCGATGCCCAACATTATGATCTTCAATGAAAATATAGTGTAGATTCAGTGATGGTCAAGCTGATCCTTAAATGGTGTCTCACACACCAGCCGCTTCCTATACATTTTGTTGAGCAGTTGCTGCTGACTTGAGCATTTTACTTTACTTCTTATATTACTGAAAACTTGCAAAAAGTTAACCACACCCAAGAAAGTTCACATAGAGGTACGCTTTGAGCACAAAACATCTTCAATATAATGTCTCCATAGGACAGGAGTGAATTCACACTCTACTAAGAGATTTAATAGTAACAACCACTGAAGTCTAGTTCCATCTTTATATTATTGGTGAAAATAGGGGCAAAATAACATTTTTGAACTGCAAAGCTATTCAGTGTTGAGGCTGGGACCCCCAGCTTTCACTGATGACCTAATTCTGATTGTATTACATACTCAGTACATACTGGGCAATGACTAGTTATTAGTTAATGCAAAAGGAATGCCAACATTAAGAAATGATAACAGCACAGTATGTACATGTATAATCCAATGTATAATATGAGTAATTACTTTTTCAGTTTGGGGTAAAGAGAAAATTGTATGAGAGTCTGTTTGGAAAAACAACCAGCTTGTCCTGCCAAGATTTCTGAGCATGGATTTCACCTCATGTAAGAGTAAGTGAACTGGTGTTTGGCAATCATGTATCTACCATGACTATGGAAAGCTTACAAAACAAATTACATTGGGAAATAATTTTAATGAGGAGAGAACAAGAATCCTTAACCTAACTTAGGTAAGAAGGAAAATCCTTACTATCCAGCACAGAGGGCATGCTCCCAAAGGGAACCATGACACAGGATGCCTGGAGGCCATTAAGGACTCTTAACCAGGTTCAAAGGCAGCTTTGTCACAAAGGAGAAAGTGATACGGACTGGAGCAGGGGTTTCTATTATGGAGCCACTGCATCAGAGTGAATATTCAATGCCCTGGCCCTTCAGCAGCTCAGCAATCTTCAAGGAGATAGGGAAAGCCAAAGCCCTTTAACCACCCGTGGCTCACACATGTGGCTCACACATGTGGTGATTACACATGTAAGGTCCTTATAAACACCCTCTGATTTGTCTGCACCCTATGAAGATTACACATACAATGCATGTTGGTCAATGATAAATGTAGAGTCTATAAAAACTACCAAGTAGCAGCAGCCACCAAATAAGACCTGTGACTAAGAGGAAGAGACCTGGGAATCTGTCAAAAAAAATCTCAGTATTTCTGAGTCTATTTTTGGTTTTCCACAAAATGGAAGCAGCGGTTCTCTTTACAAACTTCATGACTAAGTTCCCAGTCCTACAGACTGAACATTCTGTGCAGGCATGCAGAACATGTCTATTAAAAGGAAAAAGGTTAGAAAGAGCACAGGAAGAAACAGAAAGAGATTAGACTTTAAACTACTGAGGTGTGAGTGTTGTCACCTGCCAAATCTCCCCCTCTCTTACTGTATGTATAGAGGGAGAGCCTATTCTCTACACAAAATCCATAAGACTAGGAGCCATATAGCCAACTGGAGCAAGCGAGAATTAAGATCATGGGCTGGATCTTGGAGTTTAAGGCCGTGTTCACTCACTTATTAGCCATAGGACCTTTGTAAATTCAACTCTCATGGTACCATATTTAGCATAACAGTATACATAACACATGTTGCTTCTTAGTAAGACTGAACAAAACCATACCATAAAAGTATGCTACCAAATAGACTGAACACTTAGAGTATCATTACTAAATAAAGGTTTAATGGATCTATAGTAGCATTTAAGATAATATTTACAAACTGGTATGCGATAAAGGCCATAAATAATAAGCCAATAGCTAACATAAGGCTGAAAGAAAAAAGTCAAAGGCTTGTTCTTAAAGACTAGGAATAAGACAAACAAAGATGCTTACTTTGACCTCATAGATTCAACACAGTACTGAACGTGTTGGCTAGAGCAATCAGACAAAAGAAAGAAAGAAAGCATTTCCACTGGAAAGGAAGAAGCCAAATTATTACTATTTGTAGATGACATGGTCTTTTATATAGAGAAATGTCACAAGGACTTCATTAAAAAAATTAACTATTACAAAGTAAGTCAGTGAAGATGTGGGATACAGAATCAGCATACAAAAACAAAAACAAAAAAAAATAAACCAATAGTACTGCAATATACCAGAAATCAAGACATAGAAATAGAAATCAAGACATAAATCCCATGGATAACTCGTTCAGAAATTTCTGAGGAATAAGTTTGACAAAAAGGTAAAGAATTTATATAAGGAAAATTATAAAGAAATTAAAGATCACACACACACACACACACACACACACACACACACACACTTGAGTTGAAAAGAAATCGTGTGCTAGGGATGAGAAAAATAGATACTATTTAAGGGGCCACACTGCTGCAGTTCACTACAGGTTCAATGTCGCCCCTGCGAGATGCCAATGACATCCTTCACAGACAAGTTTAGGCTCTTCTTTTATTCATAAAGGTAGTTGGAGTCTTTCTCTGGCATTCTACAGATATTTCAACATTTAAGTCAAATTAAAAGTCTACATGCGGTTCCAAGGTACGGGTTAGAAAGTTAAAATGTGTAGCCAATAAAGCCCTTTGATTAGTCAGAAAGAAAAGGAGGGGGAAGTGGTGATTAAGGACAATTAACAAGTAAATTTTTACAGATCTGCAAAAACACAGATTTTCTTCAAAGTAGCAGCATCACTACAAACATATCTTATTTTCTAATCTTAATGAGTGCACACTCTCTATAAAATAGCATATATATGCATGCTTAACAGATATCAGTATTGTTATGTGCCAATTATGTGGAATAGAAATCAAGAAGCTACACCATTGGCAATAATGAAAAAATGAATAAATAAATAAACAAAATCCCTACAAGTAAATTTAGCCCGAGAAGCAAAAGAACTCTTCAAGGGAAACAAAACCCCACTGAAAGGCTTTAGAGCTGGTGAGAAGGCTTCAGGAGGCAAGGGGCTTGCTGTCAAACTTGTATGTTCAAGTCTGATTCCTTGAGCCCATGAGTGGAAGGAGAAAGCTGTCCCTACAGCAAGTTATGCTCTGACCTCACACATGCCTTTGGCAAGCACGCGCAAACACACACACACATACACACACACACACACACACACACACACACACGCTCACATACACACACTTGCTCACACTCACAGAGAATAAGTAAATGTAGTTCTAAAAAAATTGAAGAAGTCAAAAACAAAACAAAACAAAACAAAAAAACCAGAGCCACAGAACTCCCAAATTGCCAGAGCAAATGGGCTGTAAGTAGTAAAGCAGGAGGTATTACATTATCACACGTGAAGCTGGGCTACAGAGTTTTTGTATTTAAAAAACACAGCAATGCCATTAAAACCTGGCATGGAACAGTGGGGCAAAGTAGAGACTCAAATAATGACCCACATTACACACGATTTCCAAGCACATCCACGTGCAGAACATTGTCACTACAACCCTGTTCCATACCCAATACAAACACTAACCAAAATTAACCAAAAATAGGAAGGACTGAAATCCAAGACTTGCCATGACACAATGACTAAGAGACAGACCTAAGGGGAATGCTGGAGGGCGTTAGACACAGCATGGAGTTTGGAGGGAAGACCCTGAAGTCACAGGAAATAAAACCAAATCAAGTGTGGTTTTACCAAGCGGAAAAGCTTCAGCACTGCAAAGTGAAAGCATCACCAAAGAGACAATGGAATGGAGTGGAGATCATTTGCAAAATGTGCATTTAATGAAGTTCAGGGGGCTGAGGAGATGAATCAGTTTGTAAAGTGTTTTCTCTTCAAGCATGGGAACCTGGGGTCGGATCCCAGCACCATGGGGAAAAGAGTCAATTGTGTTGATGAATGTCTGTAATCCCAATTCTGCTGAGTTCTAGGTCCGATGAGAGACCTTTTCTCAGAAAATAAGATGGAAAGGACATGTGATAGCTACCTCCATGATCTCTGTGTGCACACACAAAATATAAACACAGGAATTAATTAGACATTTAATAAGTGGAAGTCACACAACTGTCCAGCAGGTGTATACGGAAGAAAGGTTCACCATTCTTACTCGTCAGGGAAGTGCAAATATGAAACACAATGAGCTATCACCCATGTAGGGACACTTGTTATCAGAGACAAAAGATAACAAGGGGGATGTAAGTGGATTAGACACCCCCAGGTGCTGTGGTTGGGATTAGGATAGACTTTGTGGCAAAGGGTATAAAGTTCCTCAGGATCTTAAAAAAATGTATTATATGAATTGGCAATTTTACTACTTGGTATATAGTCTAAGGAAATGGATTACTCTGCTTAAGAAACAACCCACACACCCATGTTCACTGCAACACTGGTAACAATAGACAAGATACAGAGGAAATCTACATGTCAATCACAGATGAATAGGTGAAGAAAATTTGGGAGATGTGCCACAGACTATTCTTCATCTGTAAAAGAATGAAATGAAATCCTGTCATTTATATAATGGATATAGCAAGGGAATCATTATAGTAAGTGAAGCAAGCCAGACACAGAAAGACAAACACTGTATGATGTTACTCATACACGGAATCTAACACAACTGACCTCATCAAGGGTGGTCAACAGAGTCCTGAAGCAGGAGGGAGGGGAGGGTGGGGAGCTGTCTGTCCATGGGTACATGCTATGAACCAACAGGAAGAGAAAGCTGCAGCATGCTAGTGTGCATGGGGAAGTAATTATAGGTATTAGAGTGTACTACATACTTCAAAAAGCCTAAAGATCATACTTTAAATGTTAACAAAATGACGATGTTATAAATTAAAAGGAGATGGGAAAATTTAGCCCACCTTAAATACCACACCACACATCATCTTACAAATAATTTCCAGGCTTAGTAACATTGCAGGTCAATGTCTGGCATGTTTTCTGCTGAACTGTATGTATGTATGCATGCATGTATGTGTGTGTATGTATTCATGCATGTGTTATGTATGTAAGTATGTATGTGTGTGTTATATTGCATCCCATCTTAAATGTGAGAGACTATATTATATAACACAGAGACTCTGAACACCCCTCATATTGAACTACTACAAAATGCCAGTGTAACCTATAAGGAATAAATGATCAAGAAACTGATTCATCAGTGAGAGAGACACGTCTGGACTGTAGCCACTTCAAGCATGTGTTCCTTCTGTTTGTCACTGGAAGTTTCGATTATCCATGAGTTGTTTGTCTTTATTCCCAATTCGCCCCCTAGCCTGCTCTCTGAAGCGGAAAAGTGTAGTACCTGGGACATTGACGTCCTCACGTTCTAAGTACTAAGGTAAAGCAGTCCTCATAAGGTTAAACCAAATATAAATGCTGCCCAGCTCCTAAATGTGCGCTAGGTGCTTATCAAATGTAAGGGAGTACTTTATCCCACTAGTAATACTTCATGCACAATTCATGGTGCTCTCTGTCCAGATAATAGAGAGCATATGCATGGTGCTCTCTGTCCGGATAATAGAGAGCGTATGCATGGTGCTCTCTGTCCGGATATTAGAGAGCGTAATAGCTGTGCACACTGCATTTTACTATTATTTTTATTAATTTGTGATTTAGCAGTGAAGGTCTGATCCTCGTTACCTATAAGTACACAGGCTACCTTCAAAGAGGCCAGACCTCCTTACCCGAGAGATCAAAGAAATGCTACTCACTTATATTGTAAGCCACCGTACAGAAGGCTGAGTTCTTGAGGTCCCTCTACTCTGTAAAGTTTATATTTCCCAAATATATCAGACTACTTAAAATTTCATATAAATAACAAGTTATGAAATGAGTAACTATTGTCATTTGATACGGCAATGTGAACTTATCCATTAAAAAAACAAAAAACAAAAAACACGTTCTTAGGTTTAGATTTTGGATAAAGCTACAACTTTAAATGATGCAATTAAATTTCTGGCTGAAACACAACATTCTTAATTCTGTGTCTTACTGTGTTTCTGAAGGTCATGGACAGAACAAACTAATTATAAGTGTATGTAGATGTGTGCATGTTATATACACTGGGAACCTGGCTGGTGAGGGTGTGGGGTGTTCTTCATTGTGCAATAAATGCAGCAAAGACAGCGGCAGCATAGACGGCGGCGGCAGTATAGAGGGCGGCAGTATTAAAACGCCACTGACTACTGGACAGCATCCAGGAGGGGAGAAGGGCAGAGCAAAACAAACAGAACAAATGCAACTGAACAGCAGAGAAGAGCTGTGACCGTCACTAAAAGCACAGAAATCTCCACTCAAACACTCCTGGGGACTCTTGGATTTCTCCTTCCTTCAACTTCTGGCTCAGTCAGGATGTGAGCCCTGCCATTATGGATGGCTTGAGGCTGTTTGTGAGCTTTCCTCCCCATCTGGGACTGAGGTAAATTGCAGGTTTCCAGGGAGGGGAGTGCTTTTACAGCAGGGATCGCCGCTTTAGCACTTCGCGTGAGCCGTGCCAAGTCCAGTGACACTACCTGCCTGGATCCCTGTGACAACCTGGCCACCAGGTTTTGTATTTTTAGTGACGGAAAATATATAGATAGGGGGCATTTCCAAAGCCTGACATTGTTCTTCGCTCAAAGACCATAAACACGCGAACGGCCATTAAAAAGCCATTTCATTTCTCTTCCACCTACAAAATGAATGTAATTACTGCAGGGGCACAAAAATGCCTCAATCTACATTTTTGTCCCTCTCGTCTTACAGAGTCCACTGTTCCCTTTCAGGTCCCTAGCAGGCTGCCTCCTCCAAAGGCTGCATATGCTTACTAAAAGCACCTCTCATTCCGGAGAGGCTGTCAGCAATTACCGCGGTGAACTTTAAATCCTTTCCTCTAACTACCGCGGCAGCCCTGAAATAATGACACAACTTCTCATTGCTTGAAAATGTCAAGCTGACCACTCAGAAATTCCAGCTAGGTTTCTCCGGGCAGGCCCAAATGATAAGATATTTTATGAGGCTCCCATTTCAGCCCCTGTTACATTACAGCACAGCCTAACACCTTCACGGTATAGCAACACCTTCTGGGACGCATTAAAACTTACACAAACCACAGACACTGCCACCAGAATAGAGGGAACAGCGTATACCCGGCACAAGCAAACTATTTTCCTCCCTTTATCCCGCACCATCACTTAAATTATTTTAAATTGCTTCAATATCATCCCCTTTCTTTTCTTTAAACTGAAAGCCTATAACTTTATTCATATATTTACCAAAATATCTATTTATAGATATATATATAATCCATATATAAGCAATAGTATACCCTCTGAGTGATTTAGTAGATGTTGAAAGATTCCTATTAATAAATATGGAGAGAGATAAATTAACATTAAAAAGGATTATTAGTGCATGAAATGCATAGTCCCCCTTTACAATGTACTTTGCCTTTTTCTTTTTTTTTCTTTTAAAATCCAGATTTTATTCCCCTCCAGGTCCACCCTTCGACTGTTCCACATCCCATACCTCCCCACCATGCTCCTATCTCCACGAGGATGTCCCCACCTCCCATCCCACCAGACCTCTAAACTCCCCGGGGCCTCCAGTCTCTTGAGAGTTAAGTGTATCTTTGACTAAACCCAGACCCAACAGTCCTCTGCTGTATATGTGTTGGGGGCCTCATATCAGCTGGTGTTCCAGGTTAATTGAGACTGCTGGTCCTCCTACAGGGTCACCCTCCTCAGCTTCTTCCAGCTTTCCCCTAATTCAACTACATCATCCTCTTTGTATACAGTTTAGAAAGATTACATGTCTTTACCTAATGGTAAACATGCATGTATATATGTATTAACACCCCCAACACACACACATACACACACATATCTCAACAAGTACTTTTCTCCATACTGCCCTGGATGGCCTAGAAATTTCTATGTAGCTTTGATCTCACAGAGTCCTGGTAGTAAAAGCATAATCTGCTATGCCCTATAATCAATGGCTAGTTATATACATTTCAGTATTAAATTTATTAGCAAATGTTTGGTTCAACTTTTGTAATCTGAGATAAAGAAAAAAATTCTCTAAAAGTTTGAATTAACATTATTTGAAAGATTTATTCATTTATTTTTGTTTTTATGTACATGAGTATTTGCCTCTATGTATGTATATATCTATACATACATATACATACATTATACACACCACAGTCAGACCTGGGGCCTATGGAGGCTGGAGTTGGAGCTAGAGGCATTTTACGACTTTTCCTGGAAGCTGAAACCAGGTCCCCTAGAAGACCAGGAAGTGCTCTTAATTTCTGGGCTGCTTTTCCATCCAATAAATTAACTTTCATAATGGTCCAGATGGCATTGAAATTATAAAACTACAACGTGAATAAGAATAGAGAAAAATCTGATCAGGTTTTTAAAACAATGTGGAAACCATTGGTCTTTTATTTGTGACTATTTCCAAAACAGTATGACTGCACAGGTAAGCTATTAAGAGGTCAGGTTAGGGTTAAATGGCATGGTAAACAGAAGCATAGGCCCCAAGGATACAAAACTTAGCCTTTTTCTTCTTGTATTAAAATTATTACTATTATAAACTGGGTGTTATGGGTTCCTATCTATAATTCCAGCACTGGAGAAGTAGAGATAGGAGGAAATTCAAAGTTATCTTCAGCTAGACACCAAATTTGAGGTCAATCTTAGATATAGAAGATCATGCCTCAAAAACGAACAAACAGACCATTTAATAATCATTTATATCCAATGTACAGAGTATGTGCAGGGAGAGGCTGTATTCTAGGGTCATATTTACAATGTGTGATCCACACTCTAGACCAGTGGTTCTCAAGGTTCCTAATGCTGCAACCCTTTAATACAATTCCTCACATTGTGGTGACTCTCAAACATAAAACCATTTTTGTTGCTACATCATAACTGTAATTTTGCCACTGTTATGAATTCGTCATGTAAACATTTGATATGCAGATGGTCTAGGTGGTCCCTGTGAAGAGACTAGTCAACCCAGAGGGGTCATGACCCACAGGTTGAGAACCACTGCTCTAGACACTTGTTAGAGACACAGTATGAGCAAGAAAAGCCAAAATATAAACTAGTGGAAACAGAGAATACGAACAAGGCAATTACTTCCCCAAAAGGGACACAGTACTGCTTGGAAAGTAAAGGCTCTATCTAGAAAAAACAAACAAAAACAAATCACAAAGTCTGGGAGTAGGAAAAGGATCCAGGAAAGTCTCAAACTTTTATTACTGAAAACAAAAGAATCCAGTCCTTTACAATTAAAGCCATCATCACTGGAGCAATAGTTCTTCATTCATTTTGAGTCTCTTTTAGAAAAAGCAGCTCTTAAGAGGAGGGATAACTGAGTAGGATGAAGAAATGCTAACATCTTACAAAGGTCCATTTAGGTGGGTGGTCTGTACCAATCGCTATTTTTAACTACTGTCTCAGTCTTTCTGGTAGCTACTGCCTTCATTTGGTGGAAAATGAAGTTAAGAACCAGAACAATTTTATAAAGCTATATACCAATGTTTCTGAGCTGGTCAAACACCCCCATAATGCATTCCATTAGCACAAATAGAACCAGATGACAGCAAACGTCTACAATATGGGAATTCAACATCCATTCTTCATTGATGGAACCATTCACATTTTATTAACTAATTACTAATAGTGGGATATTAAAGAATAAATTCCAATGTGAAACACGAAAACATAGGTTCTCACTAAAACACAAATGCACGGAATGTGACATCATCGACCAATGCAAAAGTCTGCAGAGCAAAGGAACCAAATGCAATGAGAAGCTTTAAGGCTGTGTTCTACACCAGGCTTGAGGCTGGCAAATGATAATACTAGTCCCATGCATAGAGGTTGATGGTTCACAACTTTTGTTCCATGTACTCTGCTATGTGTCCAAAGCACTGCAATAATTAAACATGTTGTCTTGACTTCATCAGTTGCCTGTGCCAAATGGAGATGTGGAACTCGGAAGCTCTACACAAGTCTGAGCAGAGGGAATCAGAATAAAGGCCCAGAACAGGGAAGAAGGGCTCAGTTTGCATGCACGAATTCCTGGAACTGAGGACTCTTAGCCTGATCATACCTCAGGAAGATCTTGACTCTATCAGTATTTCACTGATAAGGATTCCAGACTTAACAAACAAACACGAGATGCAGAATACTTCCTGTTCAAAACACACATGGCAGCATCAGCTAGAAGTTCTCACTAGTAATTCCTAGACTGAGTCCATTGCAAATATACATACGATTATCTAACTTTCTTTTCCACCAGTAAAGTAGCAACCACAGTACAATCTAGAACTTAAAAACTGCAGGCGCGCATGCACACACACACACACACACACACACACACACACACACGTTAAAATGAAAACCTAAAATGAAAGCTCCTCAGCCTATTATATCCTCCATCATTAAATACAAGGTTGTCAAGACAAGTAATAGAACATTGGTCAAAAAGTAATAGCTTGGTTAAAATTTCTTCCCGCTGATATTAGTTGCAAGTTTGTACGGGGCCTGCCTATTATCCATCTTAATGAAATTCACCTGTCAGTTCCATTTTGAAACAGTGAATTCTTGTCCTGGATGACAAGAGTAAAATTAAAATCTCTTCTCTTCTCCCAATCAAATTGTCTAATGATGGAAAAGAAGAAATAGGTAACTCCGGATTCCCTGCCCCTAATTGGTCAAGGAAAGAGTCATCTTCAGATCTCTTTGCCCCCTTCTGACTTCCCCTGGTGATTGTCCTGAGGGTTGCCAGTCAGCTACTTGTCTTCTAAACTTCCTTTGCCAGTAGGCAGTATGCTGGGTAAAACGAGCTAAGATTTGTAGTGCGGTAAGACAGTAGGGAATGGTGCGGAAGACAGCAGCCTACACTTCATAGCCTTAATCATCGTTATCTACATTAGGTAGTGAACCTGTCTTATAGGTGGAAATGTGGCAACGCACCTTATTCTAAATTACAGGAATCGAAAGACAAATCTTGTGTTTAATTCTCAACTTCCTGAGCTGATGACGTGAAGAAGTGTATTTATTGGTCCCTCTTTCCCATGTGGGTCACCTTTTTCAACCAAGGAACAGACTTTATATTTACCAGTTTTCATATTTCAAGGTTTCTTAGGAAACTGTTCAAAAAATAGTAATCCAATAAATATCAAGTACAGTCTAGAATACCAAATCAAAATTCAACTCAAATGGGGCACACACAGGAAGGTTAAGGCGCTGAAGCGCACTCACTCGGGGCTGCAATTATGTTCTGGCCTCTAATTTTTACTGTTTAAACATACTATATCCTCAAATTATGCCTAATCAATTTCTCATCTTAGAAATTCATTTACTAATGTGTAAGTCAGAACAGATTAATGCAGAATACTTATCATGCAATACAGGACAGGTTATCCTGGGCACAAAAGGGCAGGAAGTGTGAAGGAAAAAAATATAAACACTTAAAAATCTAGAATCTTCTAGCATAGCATCGTAGCCGAGGGAGTGGAAAATGATAACTGTTTTTCATTGCTTAAGAAAGACCAAAAATAAGAGTTAACAAAGGAAACCAATAGTCATTGTGACACCAGAAACTAAGAATAATATCAATAATATCTAGGCAAAGGATTAACTAGATTGGAGGATGTCCAAGACTATTGGCCAGTTACTTATGGAATTTCACAAGCCAAAACAAAAGTAAATGTTAGGATCTCAATTTGCCACCGAGTTAATGGAAATAAACTAACTCTAATAATTACTCCCAAAAGTACTTTGAGAGATAAACAAAAAACACTTCTAGGGAAGAGTAATGCAAAGGCTCACACATTTTCTCATAACCATGACAATGTCCCACACTAGGACAGAATCAGTCACATACTTAATGAGCAGCAAACTGCCATTATACTCAGATGGTTTGATTCTACACTCTAAGAAAAGCAATAGAAAACCAGTGTCTGCCTTAACTTTTCCCGGAAGCTCATTCTAAACTGTTGAGATTTCAAATCAGGAAAGTGGAATCGCTGGCAAAAATACCAGAGGTCTGGAAGAGCTTACAGCCAGCCTAAATGAAGGAAATTCAAAATGACACGAAACCTTTCTTCTAAAACACACATGTTGAGAAAAAACAAATTTTAACCTCATAATATTAAAGTTGTAGAAAACTGCACTTATTTGATCCAGTTTCTATAATCGCATTCCTGGAGTCTCTGCAAGTATTGTAATATTCCTACAAGCTTATGAAAGTTACAATATTTTTTTCATGATTTTGCTACAAAAGTCCAGAGCCCTGATCTAAAGTTCACTTAAGGGACAAGAGAAAAAAATAATAATATGTCAGACTAGAGCTTTCGAGACATTTCCATCACTAACTGAAAAATCAGAACATAGCATACATGTGTTCATCATGTTTTGCCTTTCAGAGACATCTTAATAAAAAAATAAATCAAAGGAAATATTCTTGTGGGTTTACAATGATGTAATGTAGTAATGTAAATACTAATATTCAGTGTTGAATATTATCATGTACCAAAGTTGAAAGCATACCTGACTCATCCACCAGTGTGCTTTCACAAGCATGTAGACTTTTTTTTTTGCAAGCATGCATTTATAAATGGAGAAAGCTCTATGACATTAGATAGATGCTAAATTCAAATTTCACTGAGAAATTAGATTCTGCTCTGGCTTCAATATCTGCCCCTGTTTGCTAGAATTTCAGGATACTGAAGTCTCTAGTGCTATTTCAATGCTAGAAACATTTCAAGAAACATCTCCAATACTCACTGCAAAAAGTTTTCCTGAACAAGAGTTTTAATGTACAATTAATATGGTGGGAGAATTTTATTACAGTTTTAACATGTTCTTTAAATGTAAACACTTGGGGGTAAGTGAGCTGGCACTTGCCAGACAAGTCTATGGAGTGAGTTTAATCCAAGAACCCGCTTGAACGTGGAAAGGGTATTATCCTCTAACAGACAGAGACACCCACACCCATTCACTCACAAACACAGACACTCACACACAGTCATGCTCGGATTCTCACACATACGTTCTGACATATGAACTCACACACACTCACACATATGCATTTACACATTCATATGTGCGCGCGCGCGCGCACACACACACACACACACACACACACACACACACACTAAGTTTAAACATTTATAATAGTAAATAACAATAGATAGGTCTGGATCTTAATGGCAGAAACTGTTTTCTTAAAACCAACTTTTAATGATTTCACATTTGTACCACCCATGTTCCAAAAAGGAAAAACAAAACAAAACAACTAAAATGTCACAGACATCAATTGTTCCCAATCAATTGTCATTGCTATCAATGAGACTATACAATGTTACCAATATCTTACTTATCAATGAGACTACATGATGCTACCAATATAAATCTCACATAAAGAATAATGTTGAAGTCTTTTTTTTTTTTTAAAGCGTGTCACCTTCTTCATTTAGTGTAATTAAGATGTCTCCAAATTTCTGTTTTCTCTGCGATATTGGCTAACCTGGAATTGGCTACGTTACCCAGGATGACCTTCGATTTGTGATCTTCTTTGCTTGCACATCTGAGAGTTGGGCCTGCAGGCCTGCAGTGACACACTAACACTCCTAACAGTTAAGCAGCCCTGCATGGATCCTGACGGTGTTGCTACTGCACGCACTAGCCAAACACTCCACCCCTGGGCCTTTCCTTTGCTAAGTTCTGACTCTGCTCAGTTATATTTTGTTGGTCTTGCTGGGTGCTCACCTCCATTGCAATAGGGCCCAGTCCCACTCACTCACATGAAATATAAAATGCTAAATCTGCAGAAAATTTTCTGCAAGTTATTGTATACATTAGTGAAGAGAGCCATTTGTGTGTATGTATGTGTGTGTGTGTGTGTGTGTGTGTGTGTGTGTGTGTGTGTTTGTGCGCCCATGTTCGCGAGTGCTGTTGTGGTTTATGGATATACTCATTAGTCAGTGAGCCAAACACATAAGATTAGGCTATCAGTGGACACACTCTTCAAATTATTTGGGAAGTAAGTGGGAGTGCTGAATACATGTGGATAGTTAGTAGGAACTATATCTAACACAATGAAACATGTGTGACGCCATGTGGATGACCTGGCAAAGGTTTCTAAAATGTCAGTTCGTTCCTAAAGTTAGCTGGATACAAACTGCCCCTTGAAAACTCTCAACCAATTCTGCTTTTCTGAGGTACCAGATAACTTTCCTTTAAAAATAAAACATGTACCCTTACTGAAAATATTTACATAGCCCCATAATAACCATGAGGAGATTTATATTAAATACAATATATATTTAGATCAGCCATTTTGAGGTTAAAAAAAAAAGTGCAAAGCCAGCTCTTCCAAATCACTTCTGTCATGATGTGATCCAGTGCAACAGTAGAGCTACTGACCTAGGTATTGATCACCTTTGGGTCACAGGCAAAGAGGAAGGCAAATGGGGCCACATTTCTCATGAATATTTCAAAGGCTACAGGTGCATCCATATGCCCAACTCACGGATTATAACATTCCAACTCGTTTCTAAGAGCAAAATTATTTAATGTGCAGTAGGTTTCTGGAGAGGTTAGGAATGGAGGTCAGAGGACAACCACAGGTACTGGTTCTCTCTGGGCACCTTGTTTTAGACAGTCAGTGTGTGTGCCTGGCCAGCAGGCCTATGGAATTCTGGGGACTTTCTTGTATGTCTCCTGTCTTCCCATAGGAGCACAGGGATTATAGATGCATGTTTACCGTGGGTGTCCTGGGCATCTGAACTCTGGTCAGCAGGCGCCTTAACCACTGAGTCATCTCTCTTCTCTCTAGCCCCATAAACAGGGCTTTAAAAAGCAATCGTGAATACAAATAACAACTTTTTTAAAGGGCTGAATTAAGCCTCATACAAGTCTGTTAAAGTACTTAACATTTTCCCAGTGAGAAAGCCACCACCATATCAGATGGACTTTCACTTTTGTGGAAAAATATATTCATAGATATTCCACTTATTTCAAAACACTGACCATGATTCCATGAAATAATGATACTGAAATGCTGGCAATATTTTAAAATCCCATTTTGAATAATAATAATAATAATAATAATAATAATAATAATAAATAACAATAATACAATCTCAAACTGTATGATAAAAACAAGATACAATTGAGTCAGCTTTATTGGACACATGTAGGAATATAATCCTACAGTGAGAATTAGGGGTGTTCAATTCTAAGAATGTTATATATAAAAAAAATGATCACCTTAGCACTCACACTTGATCATTTCTTAAAGTTAAATGTTTGTATGAAGTACCTTTCAAGTCAAAAGTCAAATGCATTTAATAGTTATTACACTTTTGAATTGAATATTTAATACATATATTGAGATAAATGAGATAGTCTCATTTCCTTATAGCCAACACTATGCCATTGGTATTTTCAACTGTTTACAACTAGGGGAAGCCTGATTGATGTCCTTTTCTATACCATGATTCTGCAATTCACTTTAAGAAATCAATGTCCATAAACTTAGAATGTCAGTAGGTGTACAGCTAATGTAAAACTTGGGACAGAGAAATTAGTTTTTGAAGAACAGAAGAACAGAACATTTTACAATGGTAAAAATGCAGCAAAAGGATCATAGAACATCCTTAGGTAGCCTGCTTAAAGTTAGAAATATACACCTTATGTGCATGGCACTGATGATCATGCAGAGAGACTTATTAATCTCCTAGCAACCAAATTCTAAACTTCCAGGATTTTGAAAGCAAGTGTATATAAAAAAAAAATGAGGAAGAAAACAAAATCAGAGGTGCTAATTTATTGTTTGTTTATTTAAGTGGTTCTTGAAGTGTCTCCCTGAAATGCACATACAGAGCCTTCTGTACCTCAAGTAGAGTACTAATGTCTGACTGCCTGCCTGTCTGTCTGTCTGTCTGTTTGCTTTTGGTAATATGAACACTTATTTCTTAAACAGTCAAATTTTTATTAAGAATTTATATTAAACTACTGTCCTTAATTATCTAATCGTTAATTAATGTAGGCAAACAAAATAAATGGGGCAGGAGAAGGAGCCGGAGAAATAGAGAAGTGAACGGGCTCGACATGGCGGTGGGGATATGCTTGTAATCCTATCTGTAATGAAGTGGGATAATGTGAGTTTGAGAATTGCCTGGGTCACAGAGTATGAACTTGACAGAAAAAAAAAGGAAAGAAAGAATCTGAGTGGCTAAAACGGGAAACTTTAACACATAAACTAGTGTGCTTTTTTAAACTGACATTTCTGATTTGGTGTCTTCATTTAAAAATGTATGTATATATGTCTTGGGCATCTGAGCTCGTGTGTGTGTGTGTGTGTGTGTGTGTGTGTGTGTGTGTGTGTTTACTTTGTTTAAAATACTTCTATCTGAAATCTAATTTCTTACAATTCTTTTCAAATTTAAAGATCCATTATTCTGTTACATGTAGATCCAACCAATAAATTTAAATGTAGATGCTCTATGTCCTCAAAACTTTAAGCAGATTATTCATGTATCTTTTGAAAGAGTCATGGGTATGTGGAGTTACATTTAAGAAGACCCATGCATTTTAGAAGAGTTAAAAAAACATGGCTGAAATTGGGAAGAAAACAAAGTATAGACATCAATTTGCCTACTGCAAATGCTAATATCATCCATTTGCTTTACAAAGCAGATGCTGTGTTAATGGGGGGGGGAGAGACAGAGGGAAATGGAGAAGACCATGTTTTCGAACTGTACACATGAAAGCACCAGTGTATGTAGTTCGCATGTGTCAATAATGGCACCTAGGGTAATGGATGTTTTCTTCTCTTATATGACATTTTGTTACTTATTTATTGCATAACAGTTGTTATGTTTTCTAGCAACAAAAGCTGTGGCTTGTAGGGGTTATTAGAAAAAACTATTTTACTTATGAATTTATATGAAAACATAAGTTAGATAATTGTATATACGGTTTACTAAGTAGCCTCAAATCTTCCACCTTATTACATATTAATAAAACAATGTGAACCATTGTGTTGCTAGCTATATTCAGTACCTAAAGAAACCAAATCCCAGAAAACTCAAATGATTTCTGCAAATTTACATGATCAGTAGTTAGAAAGCCAGGGCTCAGCCGTCCCGCCTCTACCTTACACAAACAATGCTTTTCAACACTTTGAAGAGTCAGTCTAGAAAGATAATTTAAATTGTGGTAAAATATGGTGAACTTTGATGGCTCAGTTCTCAATTTTCTGTCCTAGGTGCATGGGCCAGATGTAAAGCTCATTTTACCCATCAGACCTCGTGTATCTCCTGCCATGATAATGTATTCCTTTCTGTCATTGTAATCAACTGTGGTCATGATCAATAGTGTTCTTTACATTTTCTGTCATCAGATCTCTGGTGAACAACGTATTGGATGATGGATACCACTGCCTATTATACCAGGATAAAATGGAAGGAATAACCCATCATCTTAAGATTAATTCTACCTGGAAGAAAAACTCCTTCCCAATACAGTAGTAGATCTTTCTTATTTCCAGGTTACATGTCCCAAAGCCTCTGCCTTAAACGGAATAGCACCAAACTCCCCATAACTGTTGAGTCCCACCCCCTACACCCTGCAGCTTTGCCACGCGATAATGCAGAACCCTCTCCATCCAGGCTTTACGCCCGCCCAGTAGCTCCTTTATGCTATCACTATTGAGCTTTGGGGCCATTATTAGGTAAAATAAGGGTTACTTGAATATAAGCACCGTGACACTATGACAGTCTCCTTGACAGTCCAGACAGCTGCTAAATGACTAAAGGCCAGGGAGTTCCCTAGTGAGGCTATGCTGGAAAGGATTGATCTGAGTCCCAGAGTGAGATGAAGCAGGTCTTAGGAATCTTCCAAATGGGACACAATTTCAAACTAACGTTGATGGTAGTTAACCAACACCAAAGAGTGAAAGCACAGATCAAGAGGAACAACTACACCGTGCTTCTGTTGTTTTGAGGAACAGATTCCATCACAGACCACCAGCATAAATCTCTTCCATTACACTAAGAGAAAGCTGGCATTGTCCATTATAATTGGATAAAATGCTTGCCTGTCTGAGCAAAAGTATAAAACAGTTTGTCCTCTGCCTCTCTCTTTCCCATTTCCACTGTCTCTAAAGTGCAAGCCATTTAAAGTCTAAGACCCTTAATTACTGCCCATGTGTTCTCCAGCCCTCCATTTTGACACCCAGCTTATCCACCCGAAGACGAACCCTAAAGGAGCAGTGCTCTGTGTATGCTTTCTTGTCAGCTCCCACCATCTCTCCCACTGTCTGGAAGTCTGCCAAAAGCTTTTCAAGAACCCAATTACCTAATCTGATAAACCGATAAGCAATTTTAGCAAAGAATGTGATTAATACTTAGAGTCTAGGTATATCCCAATACCAGTTTCTATGACTTACAGTTAGGAAATCAGACAGAACAAAAGAAAAACATCACTCAGGAGCCAAAGACGTATGCACCAAACATGGGCGTCTATGAGCGGGGAAGTAGCCGAGACAGACACGCATAGGCAGAGAGAGGAATCTGGTCACATTTGGTTCTAGCATGACATTTTAGGGAAAGGGTAGTATTTTGTATACCTAGTAATTTATAAACATTCTGTTATAAACTTATAAATAAGTTTGGGGTTTGGGCTTTAAAGCAGTCTGGAAGAGTAATGGCTTCATAAACAAGGAAAAAGATTCGCCTATGAATTGATAACTGTCAACGGTAAGCGATCAAGTCACAGTGCTTCATTTGCCATCTCTACAAAATTAAAAGGGAGGAAAATGGAATAGTAAATCAGCAGAGCAGTCAATCATGTCAGGGGCAAGAGTTACGGAAGCACAGTAATTTTAAATTAGAAAACAAACACTTTTAAAAATGTTTGCAACAGAAAAGATCAAAAGGGAAAAAAAAGAACACTTGAACCAATGACAATAAGCAGTATGGTGAAACCTTAATGTTGGACATTTCAGACAGAATGCATATGAAAATCCCTAAATGCTTGCAAGTGCTTGCAAACAGCTTCTTATATGAAGTAATGTTTCACTTTCCTTAGAATATTTTCAGAGGAACAACATTCATTTTCAAAACTGCAATATAAGATGAGGTATTTGGGTTATCCATGACAAGAAATGCTTTAATGATGATTAAACTTTATAATAGCAAACATCATTAACTTAACTTCCCAATTATAAGCCTTGGCAGTTGAAATTCATATGTGTATGTTTGGGGGGGTGTAACTTGTTTAATTCTTTTGTAATCCTTTTAACAAACACACTGTTTAGCACAGTTTTGACTTTTTGTTAAATTAGTTCCATGATTAAATATCCCTTTATAAAGTGTTGGGTTGGATTTGCTTTCAGCGAAACTGATAAAGATCATTGTTTTATTATCGGCCCACTATTTGTCAAGCTAGACAAACTTAAAAACTTGGATAGATAGACAGGCACGTCTCAAAAGGAGCGCAAATGGGAGCTCAGGAGCATTTGCAATCGTTGTTCTCTTAGCAGGCCAATGGTGCTAACGGTCCATGGGTATTAGTTATTAACCAGATGTGAAAGGCAAGGGATAAAGCAGGGAGAGAAGGAGAAAGGGAGGGAAGGAGAGACGACCACCAGGAGAGGTGCGTGAGTGTGCCCAAGTGAGTTTTCATTAAACCCCAGAAGGTGCAGGGCAGCCGATCGGCAATGCTCCCAGACTGAGTAACATCAGTCATTCATATCTTAAAACATTTACAAACGTGCAAACGGCTCAAGACACAATACAGACCGAAGCCTGATGGTGAGAACACAGCACAAGGGGTGCCTTAATTGAATTGTGGACAGAGATAGAGCAGAGAGTGCCCGAGGAGTTTTGGAGGGCTTAAAAAGAGTTATGGACGAGAACCTCACCTTCCAAGATGAAAAGGGATTTGACAGTTAAGCCAGGCAGGGAGAATAAAAAGTATAAATGCAATTGAGTGTGGAGGAATGAAAACCACAGCTGGTGGTGAGGAAGTTCTTACCGGGCAAGAAAGCCCGATCCCTGTGAGCATGCACCTATTCAGAGCTGGAGGAAGTAAGATCCCAAGAGAGGCCATGGATAACACCACAGTTAAATCTATAGTGACACTGCATCCTGTCTTACAGCTCCCAGTACCCTCCCTGGTTAGGGTCATGGCTGAGTCTGTATGGCTGTTCAGCTGCAAGGGTCTGAGGCTAAAATGACAGACAGGGAATTAGCCATATTTTCATGAACTGAAACTAGTTATATTCTATAAGAATTGCCTATACTATAAAAGACTGTGACGACTCATGGATCCCTTGATGAGGTTAAAGTCAAAGTGAATTATGTTGCACAAATCAGATACTTATGTTCTCCCCAGTTTTGCCCTATTCAGCATTACACATTGCGTATTGAAACAACTGATTATAAAATCCAGTAGCAATAAAAAAAAACATACCAAAGGTTTGCTATATAAAACAATTGTGATATCTTTCCAGAATAAAAGCAATGAGAATGAGCTTTGCCCTCGAGAGCTTACAGCCAAATTAAGGAAATAAAACAGCTACCTAAACAGATGAGCACTTTATACAAAGTTAGGAACCTGGCATGAATTCTGTCCTTTTTATTGGCCGGTGTCCTTTTTACGGGGCGTGTGGCGTGATGTCAGCCAGCAGTGGTGACAGAAAGAGGGCAGTGGCAACAGAGGACCGTCCATTACAAAGGCTGTGCTGCTGCAGGCAAGGAGAGCAGTCCTCCGGTCCAGGCAATTCTAAGATGACTGCAACAGGGTTTGGATCTGAACACATGTGCACAGACACCTCGCCATTACAGTGACTCAGAACCCCGTCCATGGGATGACAGAAATACTTAGACCACATCTTATGAAGTTACAAATACCTTTCTTGATGAATCATGAGAACATGGGTAAGTTAGTGTTTTCAGCCCTGACTGAGTACCACCAAAGGACCCCCTCATAAATTTGGTGATAATTGTTTTATTTGGGGCTTTTGGCTGATTAACTTATAGCATCCGTAAAAGCTGGGACATTTTTACCTCATTCGACAGTTCGAGTGATCCTTTTTTTTTTTTTTTTTTTTTTTTTTTTTTTGCCATTCCAAAATGGGCTTGCAAAATAAAATCCCAAAGGAGCGGCTTGGCTTCGCAGATAATAACATATATAGGGCCACATTTTATGTTTACTGTGCTCTTACTTCTGCTTACATGGTTTCAATTTTCTACCTCTGCTGTAAGAAAAGGATCTCCCAAAACCTTTTGTTAAAATGCAGCAAGTGTATGAAAAACAAAGACAAAAGCCAAACCAAACCCACTAAAGCCTACAGCAATAGGAAAACACACCCAAACTAAGACCTGCCTTAATGTTGGGAATACTGACTGTTAAAGTGTTTGAAATTCAGCCCCTGTGAGTTCAGAGGTGCAAACACAGACGCTGGAATAACTGAAGCCTTGTCTTCAATTACAGGTGATGGACAAACACCCATTCATGCTACAGAGAAGCCAGCACCTGAGGTGGAACCCTCGCCTGTCATTTCGAAGCCCAAGTCTGATAGTTAGCAGGGCTCCTCCATGGAGTCTGTTAGCTAGCCTCGCTTTCCCTATCCTAGAAGATTTGTTTGATCTTGGAATTTCCAGACACAACCACTGCTTTCCGGAGATGGATACGTTAAAGAGTGACACACATGAAATAGTTGCAAGAAGCGTCCTTACTTAGAATCTAGCCCACAGAGATACCCAACTCCAGCTTCACCCATTTCCTGCTCCAAAGGATTCTCCCAGGCTAGGGTTTGCTTACAACAATCCTCACCCACTGCCTTCGTCAGTGTTAGAAAATCACTTACTAATTACTTTATGTAGGTCAAGGAAATAAACATGTATTAGATCTTATAAAAGTACCAAAGTCAAAGTACAAAATGCTTTTGAAACAAGGAGAAAATCATCTATGCTACTCAAAAAATGACAATATGCTCGAGAGAAGTTATGGCCTTGACATACACTTAAAGTTCTACACTGGCAGATATCAGGTTATGTAAGACAGCTCATGTCCTCACCCAGAGCACCACGTATCCTATGAGTAGAAGAGTATGCAAGGGTACAACAATATAACAACAACAACAACAACAACAACAAAACAAAAACAAAAACATGAGACCTTCAAGCTCTGGAAATCCTCTTTACTCGTTTGATTTAGTTTTGCATTATGTGCATAGCAACGGTTCTGTTCAGAAAAAGAGTGGGCTCCTGGCTAAGAGCGCATGCTGCTCTTCTAGAGGACCAGAGTTTACTTCCCAGTACCTACTTCAGGAAGCTCAGGAATGACTGTAACAGCTCTGCAGGATCTCACACCCGCCACTGGTATCTATGGACAATCCATGTATACACACAGGCATAGGGGCAAGAGTGCATGAGCGCGCGCGCGCGCGCGCACACACACACACACACACACACACACACACACACCTTTAAAAACCAAACCAAACCAAGCCCAAATCTAGCTTCTGTAACTCTCTTCTAACTTGCTTACAAATTTGACTCCAAAGCCTGAGCATAATCTGAGGGTCATTTACATATGTCATAGATGGCCTTCTTTGACAAGAATAACATTGATACACGTGCAAGTCATATTTTGCCACCTTGAAGCAATTCCACCTCCCCAGTGTACACTGCTCTCAGTTGGCTTGTGTGTGGCTCCTTCTCATTGGACACCTCAGTTTGCCCTCCTTCCCCAGCTCCCGTCATTCAAGGTTCAGACCCAATGTGATTTCCTAGGATAAGAACCCTTTCTGACCAATTCTGGCAAAAACTAATGGCTTTTAACAGCAGAGCGACTCTCCAGTCCAATTGTTAGGGGCATGAAATGATCCAACTGTCTCTATTATACTGTACACTGTGACCCAGGGACAAGTTCATCCTTTCTGCATTCTAAATACTTAACTCAGAGGCCAGCACTCGGCAATGCTCAAAGGACCTTTACTGAATTAAATGGAATTCTTTCTCAAATCATCCTTTTTCTTTTTGGCATAAAATTTCTTAGAAAATGATGGTAATCATTTTAAAACCAAATGATAAGAATTTGCTATTATTAAAAGGATGCTAGAGACAGCAACTATATACTGTTAGATTACTTGTGTTATTACATAGATTGGACACATACATGCTGTCATTTACTAGTAGGGTGAGTGATACCCCTGGAGTCATAGAGACTGAATGGTTCTGAGATTAATATATATATATATATATATATATATATATATATGTATATATATATACATATATATATGTGTGTGTGTGTATGTATATATACATATATATATTATTTTCTATATTCTTTGTTTACATTCCAAATGATTTTCCCTTTCCCAGTCCCCCCTACCCATAAGTCCCATAAGTCCTCTTCCCTCCTCCCATTCCCCAATCAACCCCATCCCACTTCTCTGTCCTGGTAATCCCCTACAATACTGCATCAAGCCTTTCCAGGACCAGGGTCCTCTCCTTCCTTCTTCTTGGGAATGATTTGATATGTGAATGGTGTCTTGGGTATTCAGACCTTCTGGGCTAATAGCCACTTATCAGTGACTGCATTCTATGTGTGTTCTTTTGTGAATGAGTTACCTCACTTAGGATGATATTTTGCAGTTCCAACCATTTGCCTAAGAATTTCATTAATTCATTGTTTTTAATTGCTGAGTAGTATTCCATTGTGTAAATATACCACATTTTCTGTATCCATTTCTCCATTGAGGGAAATCTGGGTTCTTTCCAGCTTCTGGCTATTATAAATAAGGCTGCTATGAACATAGTGGAGCATGTGTCTTTATTGCATGCTGGGGAATCCTCTGGGTATATGTCCAGGAGTGGTATAGCAGGGTCCTCCAGAAGTATCATGCCCAGTTTTCTGAGGAGATTAACATATTAACGATCACAATGACTTAGTTCAGTGTGATTCCACTTAAAGGAAGTTTTGTTCAAAAGTAGAATGTAGGAGTTTATTCTCTACATTCTTGTCCCAGGAACTATTTTAAAAGTTTTATTTACAAACAGCCTCAGCCCTTGAATCTCCAGTGCTGGTTACACAGTGGTGTAATAAAAGAACCAGAGAGTAGATATCTACTCAGCAGAGGTGTTGCAGCATTAATGACCGGGAAACTGACCTGAGAACAACACCTGAAACCACAATATAATCTGTAGAAGGAAGGAGGCAACAAGACATTGGGTCCACTGGGCAGCCAGGACAATGCACTCTATTGAGAAATACCTTATCCTCAGGTACAACCCGGTTATGCTTTACTATAATTTGGTGGGGGGCTGGGGCAGCTGGTCTCCTTGCTCTGTTCTCTAAAGGTGCCTGAAGACTTGTTAATGATAGGTAGGTGTCAAGATCCCCAGAAGAGATGGACGTTACTCACTGGAAAATGCAGAGACTTTCCGGCATCACTCTGGCCAAGCTCTTAAACTTGAGAAGCTGGTGATTAAAAGTTAGCAAGTGTCTCCGTGGTGGTGAGATGTAGGGTAAAGGACAATTGCTACCCTAAACGACAGGTAGCACCAAATGCTGTCAACAGCAGTTACACAATGTGAGGCTGCTCACTACTCGAACACGGTCCCGCTAAGAAGAGCTCAGGTGCAGGAAAACCATGCCGAATGTTCCCATAAACACTACACTAGTGGATCTCACATCCAGCAATGTTTCTCACTGTTTAAATGGAACTCCAAATGTGAGCATGTGGAATTCGGGGAAAGAATTCCTGGAATGCTGTAACTGTTTGAATAGTTCATACCCTACGAATACCTGCATCCAAAAAAGAGGTGGTGGGGGCGGGGGTGGTGCACTTAGGGGCTAGAAACTGCAAATGTAACCAATTTACTTTTACTATGACTAAACTCATTAAAATAATCCTATCTTTCCTATCTGGCTAGAAGAAAGGAGACGTGACCCTGACAACCTGGAGTGACAGGACTTTAGTTTTGTTCCCACATAAACATGAACAGAGGAGGCTTTCTTTTACATCCCTAAAGACATCTAGAGATGGCTCGTTTTTTTTTTTTTTTTTTTTTTTTTTTTTTTTTTTAGTAGTCACCGCCAGGACTATCAGTTTTTTCAGAAAGACCCCACTATGCCATGTACACAGAAGCCACTAGCTCAGCAGGCCCCTAGCTGGGAGCCCAGGCAAAGAATTTTAGGAATGGGGAAAGGAATGGTATATTAGGGGAGAGGTTAGTGTGGAACGGGAGGAGGGGGAGGGACAGGGGGCACCCTCCACATCCCTATCAGCCAACTATTATTAACTATTATGCTGATGGAATGGAATCTAACTTTATACTGGCTGTGGCTGGCTTCCCTCCAGGTTCAACACTATTGCCAAAGAGACTGTGGTTTTCTTAAGTGATCTGGCCTTTGCTCCTTAAGATTCTGTTAATGCAATAAGAGGAGTCTCACAATCCTGCAGGATACACCAACTCTACAAAAAAAGAGGACAAAACAAGTATTCTGGAATACGAATCCACTTGAAAGCAGTAATCTTAACTTTTAAGGTCAAGGGTAAAGGAAAGTCTCATTGGTGGAAAACCAGAGCAAAATCAAAGGTTGTGGAATTCAATCTAAAGATTAACTCAAGTGCAGCACAGAAGAAACTGGCAATCTAAAGGTGTCCTGTTGGTTGCATTTAACTCATTATTTCTGTGAGAACTTTGATTTGCATAAAATATGGTAGATTCTACTTAAGAGGCCATGAACACTGTCTCACAGCAGTAAACATGATAAATCACAAGCCCCCATATACTTACAGAATTCAAATTTGTGGGTTATAATACTTCCATGAAGGACAACAATATAATTCAAGTAAGATATTATCAGTGCAAATCTTAATCACATTCCAAAACATTTAATCTCAGCTTAAAAATAGTACTCCTATAGCCAACAACAACAATTAAAAACAATTAAAGATATTTATTGGGTGCTAATTGTATGTCAGGCACTGTCAGGGATTCACCAACATGATCCGCTTTAATCTTCAAAACAACCCAGTGAAACAAGGAATATATGGTGACTTTCACATGAGGATGCCAAGTCGTAAAACCTCCTGGCAGCCCCGGTCTTCTACCATACTCATAAGGAGTTTCACAATGGCCACCTTGAGCTAGAGCAATCTGACTCTGTAATACTTTGGCTCAGACACTTGATGAAGACACATTCATCTGCATGACTTCTAGAAATGAATCTTAACATTCACCTGATTCAAACAGAGCTCTTCCGGTTAATCTCCAAGTCTCCTCCTCTCCACTCAAGAAGTCCCATGAATATTCACTGGGTTATTGAAGCAAAGACCCAGAAGCTCTTGCTCATGCCCGCTCTTCTCCACACTTCTAATCTAATACTGCCACGCTCGACACTGGCGATTGTTTAATTTTTTTTTCTATTCTGTGACTGCCCCTTTTGATAGAGAATGTTGACATTAACACAGATATATAATGTGAAGTAAATCAAACATTTAGTGAAATAGTTACCTCAAAACAATTTTGGTGCATAGATAATTTTACATTTCTTACAAATAAAAGCAAATGTGTCCACCAATGAAGCAGATGTGCTTATTATGCAGTTTTACATACAGGACAAAGTCTTGGCTGCATGTGATGCTACAGAACACAGAGCATCTTCCGTGTTTTCAGAGTTGATCCACTCTGGTGGTTTGAATGAGCATAGTCCCCCAGAACTCATATATTTTGACTCTAGCAGTCCCCCAAGTTGGTGGAACTGTTTGGGAAGGATTAGAGGTGCGATCTACCACAGGTAGTCCTTGAGGTTTCAAAAGACAGGAGCCATTCCCACTGTGCCTTGCAGTCTCCTGCTTGACAGGTCAGATGTGGCCCTTGAGGTGTTCCTGCTGCCATATTCTGTCATCATGGACTCCAAACCTCTGAAACTGTAAGCCCCATTCAATGCTCTCGTTTTTAAGCTACCTTGGTCATGGTGTTTATTCCAGCAATAGAAAAGCAACCAAGACCAACCAATATTTAGCTTTTATAATCAGCAATGCTAAAAATACTGCTTCTTATACATATGGAGTACAGAATGGGCAAAGCATGGCTAGACCATTAGATAAAGTGATGGAAAGGTTGTCCTAATCCTGAAATGAAAATCCATTGGGCAATTTTTAATGAAACAAACTTCCGTCTTCAACTTCAAAAGCAACTTTTAAAATCAAACACTAACAGCATGATTCAAAGGTGTAATAACTTGATCCATGCTGGATAAAACTATTGAACCTTTATTTTCTGTAAACTCTTGTTTCCTTAGGAGCAGAATTCATCATGCTATGCCCTTGAAGCTGAGTGGAGGGGTTTCAGGTGGCATTCTTTAGCACTATACAGTGAAGTGGGCATGCTGCCTGTGCAGCAGCAGCTGCAGCAGCAAGGCTCTAGTTCAGCCATGTCATGTACCGATGTGAAGGGCTGCCAGAAACACTCTGGATGCATTTCACATTTGACTTTGAACTAGTTTTTCATTATTACACATTTAAGAACTGACTTTTAAAAGAGTGTGTGTTTGTGTGTGTGTGTGTGTGTCTACCAG
This sequence comes from Apodemus agrarius, assembly GCA_964023405.1. NCBI lineage: Eukaryota > Metazoa > Chordata > Mammalia > Rodentia > Muridae > Apodemus > Apodemus agrarius. Next base: position 69,994,339 of record OZ030014.1, read on the forward strand.
GTCTATATGAATGTGTGTGCACTTATGTACATCGAAGTCAGACTAGGGCATAAACTCTCCTAGAGCTGGGGTCACAGGTGTTCTGGAGTGCCTGACTTAGTACATGGATGCTAGGTTCTAACTTCTGGTCCTCAGGATTGAACACCTGATCCATCGCTGCAGACCGGTGGTCAAATGTCTTAAGAAGCCTATATTCAGTTGCCCAGTCTGAGACGCTGGGCATGGGGCCAGAGGGATGGATCGGCAGTCAGAGTGCTTACAGCTCTTCCAGAGGACTCAAGAGTAGCGCCCAGCACCTATGCCAGGTGTAACCGCCTGAGGTTTGAGTGCCACCTCCTTGGGCCTCCACGAGCACCTGTACTCATGTGCACATAGCTACACATATGGGCACACCCTCCCCAATTCCCACAGTCCTTCTCATACACCACCAGGCTGGCACCACAGTTCTGTCTCTCCACTCTCTCAAGTCCTAGGCTTAGGCCTTTAGAAACACAGGACATCCTCTACTGTACTGTCGTCCCCTCCTTCAAATCACTAATGCCACACTAATGATCTTGCTGCTTCTCAAATATACCAAATACATAAAGTTCTTAATTGCTAGAAACAATTCCATCAATAGATCTAATCCTTTGTATAAATGTAAAAACAAAAAATTGTCTGACAGATCTGGATTTCCCCAAATTAATCTCTACTCATTAACCCTAGGCTGTTGGTAACCACCTATCTGTATGACAAGCTTTATTCTTTAAGTAAGGAAGGGGAGGCATCCGAACCAGGTGTGACCAATCGCAAGTACAGAAAAGAAAATTCTATCATTTGTTGTTCTTCGGACTATTTGCTTAAGATCAAATGCTTATAGTGTAAAATTTGAGGATCTGCAATGATAGAACTGTTTCCTAAGAAGTGAACTCCAGAATAAAGATATGATCAGAAACTGGCCAAGAGGCATGTCCTAGTACTTGAAGTACCAGCCCGTGTGAAAGAGTTTGGCAGAAGGCTGGGGTCAGGGTTCCTATTAAGAAACCCAGAAGCACACAGGACATCCTGCTCATGAGCACTGGCTTTCAGAAGGGGTTTCCCATGCTAGAGCGGAAGAAACCTGGGATGCAGGGGAGAAGATCAAACCACATGTGATAATAGTCAAGGAAATGGACAGATCTTAGATGACGGTGACATCTCTGACGGTGACATCTCGGTCAATACAAACAGTGCTGGGAAGAAGATCCGTGCCTCAGTCCTGTGAGAGAACAGCAACTACCAGATTGTGCTCCAAAACCTTCCTGGGTCTTATTGGAAGCCACAGCCTGGCAGGATGTATAGCATGGGGGTTTAGCCTATAGGGACGATGGGAAATCATTTCTTCTTCTTCTTCTTCTTCTTCTTCTTCTTCTTCTTCTTCTTCTTCTTCTTCTTCTTCTTCTTCTTCTTCTTTCTCTTCCCTCTTCCCTCTTCCCTCTTCCCTCTTCCCTCTTCTTCTTCGCTTTCTAATGCGCACTAAACAAACATGTCATTTTAGTGCTGCTAGCCCCAGGCTCACATACTTTGGCAATCACACTTTCATGCTTTGGCCATCCATAGACTCATACAGTGAACCTGATGATGTCATCCTCTTGTCACCAAGATAGTGTACCGAGCTCAAATTATGGTTTTAGAAAAATTCCAGATACAATCAATCAAGGTACGATAAGACCATGTTGGAATGGGAAGGATCCCACCTTTATTAGGGCTGATGTCTTCACGGAAAAAAATTATGTCTGGACCTAGAAATGTACAGAAAATACTAAGCAAATAAGAAGCTAAAGATCGGAGAGATGAGCTTACAAGACAGAAAGCACAGCCAGAAAACCATGAGAAGCTATGCAAGGCATGGAGCAGGCTTGTCACAGTAGCTGCAGGAAATTAACACGGGCCTCCAGACTAGATGTGTTTCTGGAGCTTCAAAGAAGATGCAGACTGAACAAGAAACTACCCTGTTCTCACTGTTTGAAAGTATTTCCAGAAAAAGGAGAATGTCAGAACACCAAAGATGATTGTTTTACAATTTTTAAAACCATATTTCAGATAATTAAGTGAACCCTACGTAGCACACCAGAGGGGTGGGTAGGAATTGCCTACATTTTTCTATTCCCAAGGCTAGAGATCTTTTATAAGTCCACAATGCTAGCAGCCTCTGCAAATGCACCATCCTATCTCCCTTAAGCCACAGGAGTTTGATGACCCAATTTTCCTTAGGGGCCATCTCAGTAAAGAGTCCTCTATCTCTGTCTCCTTTACCATGATCTACTGTGCTTTGGAGGACAATCTGGGATGGTCTGGACCATCACGCCTTTCCAGCATCGGGATCAGGAGCAATACAGTACTTCTTCTGAATGTTGGTCCCAGTCTGGATTCCCTGATTCTGTATTCAAGGTAATTTTATTTCAGGAATCTCCTTATCCTTGACTGAGACTGGAATGTAATCTGTATCATACAGCTCTGAACCTAACAGAGAGGCCAGGCATTTGTGCTTTGTCTCCCAAAAGATGCTGGGTATGTATGCAAGTTGATTTCCTTCCAGGGACCAGCTTTACACTACAGAACATAACATAACTGCATTTCCAAGCAATGGAAGCCTTTATTCACGAATTCAGATAGTGCTCTGCTTTAGAAAAATCTAATCTAGATGAACCTAGCTAAGAAAGCTACTGAAGTGATGGGAAAAGCCTTCCTAAATCTAACCCCCTTCATATCCATCATTGCGCAAACTTCTTTAAACACTTTCTCATCGGACTAAGGATGAAAATGTGTAGTTCTTTAGAGATCCACAAGAAAAGTTTGATACAGCTCCTTCTTGAAAGAGGTTGAGCCCCTAGTGGTCTGAGAGAATTTCTAAGAGATGGAGGCTGAGATCGAAGATCTCTGTTATGCTGGTGGTCTCTGATGACATTTTAAGCTGGATAAGAGATGAGGCACAGGGACTTAATGGTTTTGAAGACTTGAAATTAATAAAAAATGTAAATATTTAAGTAAATATATATTAACTTTTAAATAGTGGGTCGCTATCAGCTCTGGTATTACAAAAAAGTTAGATGAACAAGAACCAATAGTAAGAAAAATGATCAAATCCAAATAATATTTAAAGGAGTAGAGGAGGGGTGTGTGTGGGGGGATTAGAACTTGTATGAGACAGTCTACTATAACAAAGAACACGAAATACTCTGTAATTCCAGGCGTTTGAACCTGGTAAGCCATTTAGGAAAGAGAGTTATCAACCACAGAGACAAGGAATTCTAGGAGAAGCAGAAATTTGAGTGAAGGGACAGACGTCTGAGAATTATGTCTTTCTACTTCTGAGCTTCAAATTCTGTAAATGATCTTAACAGCATAAGTCTATGACTTTACTGCAGTAGTACATGTCAGTGTAGATGTGATGGTAGTATAAGGGCTTTCTTTGAGGGAATATAAAAATGAATACTAGCTGGAAGGATGGATTGAAGTCTTAGATAACGTAAACTGAAATTGATCAGAACACATAATAATTGGAAATTGGTATGTTACATAATATTGCACCGAGTAAACCATTAAAACCTCAAGATTCATTTTATCTTGTAACAATTTGTTTTTATTCATGCCTAACTCTGCATCTCTGTAAGTGCCTATATGTGTGTGCAGGGTCCCAACAGCGACCAGAACAGGACATCAGGTCCCCTGGAGATGAAGGTGCAGGTGGGTGTGAGACACCTGATGTTGGGAACTGAGCACCTGTTCTTCTGGAAGGACAATGGCTGCTTTTAACTGTGGAGTTAACTCTTCGATTCACCAACATTCAACTTAAAATATGTCCCTCCATCCAAGATGTATAGTAGGCTCCTTTGAGTAAATAATTTAAAAAATAATGCTTCCATAAAAGTTATCATATTGGTGAGATTGCTTTAGTTTCTCTGAAGATTCTTATGGTAAAAAAAAATATAATAAAAGGCTATTGAGCAAATTAATCTTTCAGTTCATGCTAAGAAGCACATTTCACTGTGATTAGTTCTAATGAGAAATAAGCTGCTGCCTATCTATCAGAAGAAGCAAGACTGGGAGGGGATTCTAATGTAGGGTTCCTAGCTCATCTAAAGAAGTTTTACCATGAGATGACAGAAAACTTACACAAATGATTATGCACAGCTGAAACATCATTTTCAGATTCACTTAGAGCAGTGGTTCTCGACCTTCATAAAGCTGTGTAATATAGTTTAATACAGTTCCTCAGGTTGTGGTGACTCCCGTTGCTACTACATAATTGTAGTTTTGCTAGTTATGAATCACAATGTCAATCTCTGTGTTTTCCAATAGTATTTGGCAACCTCTATGAACAGGTTGTTTGACCCCCAAAAGGGTCACAACCTACATGTTGAAAACCACTGACTTAGAGGTTTTACTTTTTTTAAAATAGAATACTTTATTGATCTTTCCTTAGCAGTAGTTGAAAGCTCTAAGCAAGCCATCACTGGTGATAGTAACCTGTCAATATAAGAATCCACAGGAGAATACACTTATACAAGTCTACAAGAACTACTCTTGAAAGTATATGAAATGAAGAGTTAAAAGAAAACTGTTGTGCTTGTGTGCTGAAGGGATATGATGTGTGGCTCAATTCAGAGACTACCATACCCTGAACTGGATGCAAAGTACACATGAGAGCAGCTTCACAGCCAGACTGACAGAAAAGTTTGGTTCAAGTAATGTCTTCAAATCTTCAGAATCTCTCATTGAAAACCAAGCCTGGCCCTCCCCAATCATGGCTCTACGAATGTGTAAATCTTGTTCTGGTTCCTTGCTCCACTTTTCTTCACGATTATCAGTGTAAGAGCATTTCAGTTATTCAAAACTGGCATATAGCACTCTCTGTAGACTAACACCCAAGCACGCCCACACTCTTCACATTTTAGTATGTGTTACAGTTTGAATCTAAAATGGCCCCCAAAGGACTGCATTCTGAATGCTTGGTCTCCAACTAGTGGTGCTATTCAGGGAGGTCCTGGAAACTTCTGTAGGTGGAGCCTACATGGAGAAGGTGGGTCATTAATAGTAGATCCTACAGGATATATTATCTTTAATTATATCTTGTCACTGCCTTGTGCCTAGTCAGTCATGAAATAGAGCCCTTTCCTGTGTGACACACTCCTGCTGTGATATGTGGCAAGCACACAGCACCAAATTAACATAATGGGGACTCTGGAATCATGAGATAGAATGAATAAAACTTATAAATAAATATTTAAATATTAATTTATTTTATTTTTATCAGGTGTTTTGGCCACAAGGAGAAAACAGAAATAATACACTATATCTCTCTGTTGTTTCTTTTCAAGGAAAGTTGAGAATGCATTTATTGAAAAGTATGGATATGGATATATATATATATATGTATACATATATATATGTATATATATCACAATTTACTCCTCTAAAATATTCTAAAGCCTAGTTTACCTTAAGGAATAAGGTAGATATTGTCTCTCCCTATTAATGTTTATTTATAGTACTTACTCATAGACCTTTGTCTGAGGTCTGCCTATGGTACCTGTGAACTTCCTATAGAGGATTTCTGCCGCCATGGCTTCCTGACGCAAGTAGAGTCCCTATTTTCTCCTGCTTAGACTCCTATGACCCCCTAGGAATCACACTCTAGGCACTGGCCACAGCCTTCTCCATTCATCTCAACAGCAGTCCCGCGAGCCCAGCCCGCATGGTGTCCCTCAACGGGGAGGCCCTGGCTTCACTTACTTAGGTCCACCCAGGCCACTCCAAAACTTTCTGCAACAGACCCGCACGGGAAAACGGGTATTTCTACACTACTGATACATGCTATTCTTCTGAATATATGAAATGCTTCCACTGGAAGGGCAAAGGTAACATGAAGGAAAAAAAAAGACAGGGAAGGGATGGAGTGGAAGGGGAAAGGAAAGGAGGGAAGAAAGAAAAAAGAAAGAAAGAGAAAGAAAGAAAGAAAGAAAGAAAGAAAGAAAGAGAAAGAAAGAAAGAGAAAAGGAAATGAATGAATTTAAGCAAACAAACAAACAACACTATATTAGATGCCCTACTACCAGTGCAAGAACAGAAATGAGAAGAAAAATCAAGGCACCGTGTATCCTCCACAAATTATTAATCCTCCATTAATGACATTCATTGAAAATGACCTGGAAGAACTTTCAGACAATTCAAAAGGATGGTTGTAAGTATTTTCAAACACCTCAAAAAAGAAAATGAAAATGAAAGGTGTTGAAAATAAAATACTAAATAAACCAAATGAAAAATATCAATTCAAAGTCTTATTGACAGAAAGGATCATTTAGATAACAGAACTGGGACAAAAAGACAAGGTAGACAGGCTGGGTCAGATTGTCAAAATTAACAATAAATAAATCTGTGCTACAGGATATCATGAAAAGATCTAACCTTCAGATTAAGGACACACAAGGAGACAGATATCATAACAATGGCCCAAAAATATTTTTAGTAAAAGCAAAGAAGAAAATAAGATATTTCACATCTAGAGAATGAGATGCTCGTCTGAGTTCACCAGGCCTACAGACTCCAAATACACAACACCAGCAAAGTAAGTCCTCACAACATACTGCAGTTAAAACATTAAAAACATTAAAAAATGATAAAGAAAAGCATTAAAAGTTGTAAGAAAGAAAGACCAAGTAATTATACAGGCAGGCCCCTCAGAATCAAACCAGACTTTTACAAAAACTTTTGAAACCACAGGGACCTGGAAAGATGAACTTCAAGTCCTGGACAATGAAAGCTGTAGACCCAGACTATTACACTCAACAAAATTATGTATTACAAATGAAAGGAGAAAGATAAATTTCCCATAATAAAAAAACAGATTAAAGGAATATATGACCACTAAACCAGCTGTACAGAGAACATCAGAAGGAATACTTCAATATGAAGGAAAAGATAAATATACCCAAAATGTCATGGAGAATAAACAAAAAATTCCAGAACAAGCATAATATCTTCAGGAAACCCCACAAACAACAAAAGGTTAGGAATCAATACACACTGTTCAACAGTAGCTCTCAATACTAATAGTTTAATTCCACAATAACATAACAAGGAATAACAGATTAGATTTTGAAACAGGATCTAATTTTGTTCTTGTTTGTTTGAAACACACCTCACCATCAATGATAGTTACCACTGTAAAAGGATGTAATAAATGTATGCAAGCAAATGAAAATAAGCAACTAGTTGTGACTATTCTAATATCTGGCAAACATAAGCCTTTGTCTGTATTTTTATTAGTTTCTTAAAATCAGAGAATTAAAAGAAATCTCATTAAACCCCCAAATATACATATACTAATTTATAGAATTTCTATCTAAAACAAGGCATTAATTTGCATTATTATCACTAATGCCTAAAATAATCAAGTCTATTAGTATAGTGTCACATTATAAAGTCAACAGATTATTGTTGTAAAATAATCTCAGGAGGGTAATTTTTAAAATATCATGTGTGTTTGAAACATGGCGTATCTTTTGTGCATCTGGAACATTTATTATTTATCTTTTGAGGCATTACAATGATGAGTTTTCTGTGTGGTTCATTAACTCCCGCAATTAAAATACTTTATGAAAATGCTACCTTATTAGTCACTGGAAAACAAAACTAACTTTGTCTTTATATCTAAAACCAAAAAGATAACATGTTGAATATGCCATAGCATCCACTGTGATGGTAGGCTCTCACAAAACAATCAGCTCACTGTGTTGTTTAATACAACTGAAGAATCAATCTGAATGTCTGATCTGACCATAGTAGTTCTCAAAATTATGCAGTGGTTACGAACAAACACATTTATATAGAAAACTGATACTGCTACATTTCCTAATCTGAGGGCTTACTGCTAATATTATAGTTATTTTACGTCAGTCGACCATATTGTGAAATACTAAATGGAAAATTCCATAAGTAAAGAAATTATAAGTTTTAAACTGTAAATGGTTCTGAGCAGTATGATTAAATCTCACCCTGTCCTGTTCCATACCTCCCAGGACATGAGTCTTATGAATTGCTTACTGTCTTATTTATTACATCAATATTGTACTGCTACAGTACCTGTGCCCAAGCAATCTGGTTTTTGCATCACAGTGCTGACAGCACATCAGCAATGGCTCTGATCTATCTACTTGAGTAACAGAATCTGCAAGGTGCTTCCTGCAACCAAAAAGCTGGACTTTCAGAAGATGCTGTGAAAGAACATTTTGATAGCTTTCTCCTTTAATAATTCTATTTTATTATTGGATGCTGTTAGCCTCTTACCCTATCTGACTCACAAGTAAATTGTTATACAGATAAGTACATATAAGAAAAATAAATGCACACGGTACCATACTGCCCCTGGTTCCGGTTTCTTCTAGGATCTCGGAGCATACTCCCTTAGATAATAAAAGACCAGCCAGGCGGTGGTGGTGCACGCCTGTAATCCCAGCATTCTGGGAGGCAGAGGCAGGCGGATTTCTGAGTTCGAGGCCACTCTGGTCTACAATAGACAACAATACAACATACAACAGTATTGTTCCAGGACAGTCAGGGCTATACAGCAAAACCCTGTCTCGAAAAATACCAATAAAAAAAAAGAAAGACCAGCATATGACATTCTAAATATTTTCACTATTGAATAACTCTATCCAGAATATCAAAGATATACTCTTTGCTATAATTACCAAATAAAGAAAATACACACAAACTAAGTGATTAAACAAGCCTTACTACATAAACCTATAATATATTACTTAATAGAGCCTTTTGGCAGAACTATTTTTCTCTGTTTACTTTTGCAATTTAAATCCCATAACTCTTTCCTAATGCTATATTTTTAAAGGTTAAGTTTTAAAAGTTATGTGTATGTGGGAGACAGGTGTGTATGTAAGTATAGTTGCCACCTAGGCCAGAGATGTGACAGATCTACCCAACGTGGGCACAGGGAAACAAACTCAGGTCCTCTGGAAGAGCAATATGTCCCCATAATAGTTGCACCATCTCTCCAATCCCTAATTTTACAGTTTTCTAGAATTCCAGCATGATCAATAGTTTTTTTTTTTTTTCAGATGAGCTGCTCAGGTGACTCTTAAAGTTACAGTCTGGAGATTCTATGGCAGTCAAATTCAATTACTTAACAAACTCTTTCAGTCCTGACTCCTTTGTTCACAATGAAAAGAAGCAAGATTTCCTTCCTAGAGGCTAATGAATTACAGAAAACATCTGTGCAGCCATAGCATTCAGAGGTCAATCAATAACATTCACGTTGGTATAATATGACATAATCACGAATTTACAATATTCACTGCCAAACATATTTCTATTCTATTAATTATTGAGTATTATCTAAATACATGGTCATTTTAAAGATGTTTTACCATTTCAATCTTTAGAGAAATCAACAGACCTTGCACAGATGATTAGAAGAGTTAGTGAGGGCTAGTGAACCCAACATGATCACAGAAGTAAGCACAGCTACAGCCTTCCAAGGTTCTGGGTCTTGAAAATACATCATAATTATTCAAAGACATTGCAAATTGTAACAAATGTCCAAGTCTAACCTGAAAGGATCTTTTACATACTGGTATGAGGTAAGGCCAGAACACTGCTTTTTAAGCATCCCAGGGGTCGTCATATTTGCAGTTGAGTATCACTATATTGTACGGCACAGGGAAATGAAGTAACTAAAAACTGTACAAAATGAACCCTGGGACAGGAGAACCCCGTCTCCCTAATGCTGCGACTCTTTAATACAGTTCTTCATGTTGTGATTCCTTGTGTTGATAATTCATAACTGTAATTTTGCCACTGTTACGAATCAGAATGTAAATATTTTTGGAGATAGACATTTGTTAAGATGGTCACGACCCACAGGTCCAGAGACTAGAATCTAGGACTCTGTTGTCATGAATCATAAGAAACTTTGACTCCTGTGTCACAAAACATTTAAGTGTGTAATACTACGTAATCTAGTAATGGTTAAAGCCACTTCTGAGGATTTATACTTACACAAAATTCTGACAGTCAACAATCACAGTCCTCACCACAGCCATGGTCCTCCTGACAGGCTACCTTAATTTCTAAACTTCCCTTTCATTCTCACACTGAAGAAAACAGACCATGATAACACCATCAAAGGATAAAGTAACAATTAGTAATTATCTCCTATCGTATATAAGGGGAAATGGCTCTCCATAAAAATGAGCAATCATCAGAAAAACAAATACAAACAGAACCACCGCCGGAGGTGATGGGCCAAGAACTTCCAAGCCAAGCATGCTCTCACTCTTGTCCTGGTTAAAACCTGTTTGTCTGGGGATTGACTCAGCTGCTCTATCTCTATTTCCCGCTTCCCAGCCTTCCAAGGTGCTGCCGTGACCTCGGGTGTCTCTTTGCTGGAGCTGGATCCAACTAACAAAATCCAACACATGCAGGCACTTGTTTCTCTATTCTCCAGTCCCCTGAAGGGCAGCAGAGAACCCTGGAGTAGGTTACCTTCGATCTTTAAAGTCAGCTCAGAATCAATTAGGAAGAAGACCATGACAGCAGCATGATTTATCACATGAAGACAAACAAAATAGAAACCCAATGAAGTATTAGTAATGAAATTATATAATTTTACCAATGCAAGGCATATAGTAAATTGACTTTACCTGCCCACTGATGAGGCTCTAACAGCATATTTAATAGGAGACTATACACCCACCTGTCTACCATTAGCCGTCCCCCCTTTGCCTTCTTTTATCTCTCTTTTCTTTGCAGAGACAACTAGAGAAGGTAGAGGAGAAAATATCTTAAGTGCATGTTCTGCGTGTTTTCTGGAAGGCAAGTATCACATCCACAGAAAGTACAAAGATACCACTCAGAAAGGACCTCTCTAACTGTCAGGAGAATATATTCCACCTTAAATAGTGTAGCACTGTGTCTCTAACATTTGAACACGTTAACCTTAAAAATCTGAGCTAGCGTCTTCTATGATCAGGCTCAATCTGTGTCTGAAGAGGCCGCCAACAGACCCAACACTGCAGATTTGCAAATGCCTCACCTCTCCTCTGTTACCTCTCACCAGATCCTGATGTCAGAACATAGCACATTAAAAAAAAATAGCAAAACCCACACGGGCACCAAACATTATGTAATCTCTTTTCTCCTGTTACTAAAACAAACATGTGCATCTAAAACTGCCATCTCCGGCCCTAACAGACAAAATTAACAGATCCCCAACTTCTTCTCCAAGAGATAGGAAAAAAATGTGCAAAGCAAGATAACTGCATGTGATTCACAGAGTTCAGTGAGACGGTTAGTTCCCGGCTCTATCATCTGACTAGAACAAGTTACTTCATCTCTGAACTCACCGGCTTTTCCATCTGGAAGCCAGAGATGTCATCACAGAATGACTGACAGGAATTAACCAGAATTGCATATGTTCACTGAAGGCAGACATACAATTGGCAGCTCCTTCACTCCTTTGATGAATTTAAGAAGGGAACAGCCTATCCTATCAGTCTCCAGTTTCATAAGTATGTCCTAATAAAATAACAATCCCCTACAGAATAGCTGAAATTTAAATATTACAAATTCCTAAGATCCTTCACTCTATGTAAAAATAATACAAGTAAAATCAGCATGTGTGTGAAAGCAGACACTTACGCATATTCCCAGAGAGACTACTAATCGACACAAAACCTCTGAAAGGTAATTTAAAAATACCAAAATCTTTACAATGATTTAACAATACAGGTCTACGGGCTGAGTTTATCATAAGGAAGTGCTTTGATTAAGACACTAAACTTGTAGCTACTTTGTTACTTTCAGTGATCATATAATGTAAATAGCTGGAAATCATCAAAACTCATATCCAAAGGGGATTTGTTAAATAAAATGTGGAACAGACGGTCCCTGGGAAGTTGTATATAGAAAGTGTTTATGAACAGACTAAAGTCAGTCTGCAAAGGCTTATATTTGGCTCAATCAGTTAATACTGAACATATCAGTTTCTGTTTAGAACCTATAACTAACACCCTAAGAAAGGTATACCGGCATTTGGGACTTGTCAGGTAAATCTATAAAATACCCACTAGGTTTTGTCATTATCTACAGCATGATCAACTTAGAATTAACCTAGCTACATAAAACAGCTCCAAAATAGTTTGTCCCCCCCCCAAAGAAAAACCAAACTAATTAAGAACATATAACACCAGATTTTTTGCCTGGTAGTTGAATTACAACATTATATTTTGAAAATAAAATGAATATTTTTCTTTTAATTCAAACAAGAAAAGCTTTATATACCAAACAGCATCTTCATGCGGTATGGGATATTGCTTGCTCTTGGAAAAGCAGTAAGTATAGAAGCTATGTCTAGCATATTAGGAGCTATATCTTAATGTTAGCTTTGATCATTAGCTGCATGACCACCGGAACATTAATTTAAACCCTTTTCATTGTTTATTCCACAACTTTAGTATGAGGGTAATATGTGGATTAGACCACTTTGCTTTTATAGTTATTAACTGAGTCTTAGAAGACCAACCCTGTTATACATATACACTGTGAGCACCCAATATCCGACATTACTATTAAGGGTATGAGCAGAAGTGGTGCTGCAAGGTGGTGAAAGGTTTGTTTTTATTTTGGCTTTCTTCACACAAACCATATTTTTATATGCACGTAGGCCAGCAATACAATTTGGTTTAAAAATATGTGTGTATTTCACATGTAGAATTTTAGCCAAAAGGACAATGAGCACCCTCAATCTTGTGTATCTTAAAATACACTTAAAATCTTCAAGTGATGTATGGGAGAAGTCCAATATTTTAAATCTTAAATTCATCACAAATACATTTGTATAAGACAATAAAAGTGAAAAATTGACCAATTCTTGCCCTAAGCCTTCAATTTTTATTAGAATGTCATTCTGTATAAAAGCTCTAAACTTTTTCTTATGTCAAGGGAGGCTGTAAACAAACACAGCCTAACCCATAGACTGTAGTGTGAGACTCTTCTATAGGATACTTGAAGAACTGTCAGCAATTAGAAGTACTTATATCTATAGTAGAAGGCCTGGGATCAATTCCCACTACTGACGTAGTGGCTCACAAACATCCCTAAGTCCATTACTAACTCTGTTCTGACCTTCACAGCTCCTTCATCTGCATGTATCTGGTACATGTACAGACATTCAGGCAGACACATATACACATAGGAAACTAAAGTGTAAAAAAGTACACTTGATATCAGAAACAACAGATACAAGTAAAAAATAAACTAAAATCTCTTAGCAATGATATTTATTTGAACACAACTCAATACTAAACAGATAGAAAGAAAATGGCAGCAAGACAGTCCATATACCCCATTGACTGCTTCAAAAATATATATTTAATGCACTGTCATATAAAGCTATTTAATGAAGCAACTCTGCTGTAATTTAATATACAGGACATTACAGAATAACTACAAAACACAACCAAAGTTTTGTAGTAACCTCACATGTTTTCAGATTACGTCATTATAATAAACTTGGGACATGTGGCAAATTGTTACTAATTTAGGTTGAAGGAAAAGAATGTGAGGGGGATACCTATATAAAGAGAAGCCTTGAAATTATAAAACACCAAAGACCATAATATATATTAAAGTTTAGTTTTAAAAGTTTATTTGGAAAACAAAATTTTTATTCAGTGTGGTCTTCTACATAATGGTTTCAATGGAATAGTTTAGCAGTTCTGGTTTTAATGCAAATTAGCAACAGACCCTACCAATAGAGCTGAACCCTATTCCAGCTAACCTATGCATAAATACATTTATATATATATATATATATATATATATATGTGTGTGTGTGTGTGTGTGTATGCATGCACATATGTGCACACATATACACATACAAGTCAATAATAACAAAAATCTATATTCCCTATCCTTAAGAGAATGCAGCACAACAAACTTAAATGGACAAATATTATTGTAATTCATTTTGGTTTGTCATAGCTAAGTCACATCTTACCTTCAAGCCTGACTTAAAAACATCTAAGGAAACACGAAAATGTTTTCATTGGTTACATTGAAAACACATTGGTTTCGGTGAAAATACTTTAGAGGGATTGCAGTTGGAAAGCACGGCGAGGGGCAGTCTCTAACCCAGAAAGAAATAGTGTTACTTCTCCAAATTGGGAGATGGTTTTCTTCTTTTAGATGTTACATTAAGACTATCTTTACCTCAGATAGTACATAAAATACAACAGAGTCTAAATGGAATCTTAATTCCAATCAACCTGAAGAACACACCAGGAAAAAGAGATATATGAATTCTCTTTATACTAAGGTTTTCTGCAACTAGTCAGCAATTAGTCAGACAATTCTAACATTTCTAATAATAAAAATTCAGTGTCGGGATCCAAATTTTTGTTTTGTTTTAAAAGCAATGATTCAAATGTTTAATGTCCAAAAGTTAAAAACCTTTAAGTCTCCAGAGACGTAAGGCCACAGCCAGCTACTGGGTAATAAGCTTATGTCTCTCAGAGTATTTTTAATCAGCCTCTGGGCCCCATCATACGTGAAATACAGTACAGCTTGTTCCACGTGTGATCCAAGACGCTAATGATAGTAGCTGTGGTCATCAAATTAGTAGCACAAATGATCGGGCATTCACACCTAAAGCGCAAAGGAACATTCTTACCCCTTTATTCTCACTTCGGTTCTGTCTAAAGTACATGAAATAATGTCATTCCTCCCTTAACAAATAAGCTTGCCATTTCAGGTAGCTGATCCGTGACAGGTTACTAGTATTCAAAACTGGCCAGTAGAACAGTGCCACCACAGGAGCCAACAGGAAGCAATATGCAGGCTATCGACTTTGCTGCCTAGACTTTTTTCACTGTTTTTGATAAGACCAGGAAAGAGCGCATATAATATAGGTATCTTAATACACAATAGTTTAGAATTTCAATTCTACTATATTTTTTTTTTCATTGAACTTTGTGGGTTGAGTCTTTTCACAGGGGACATAAACCTACTCTCAGAAATACCAACTACTTTCTGTACCCAGGAAGGTCATGCATGGTGGTGTTGGCAGTTGTCAAGGTATCTGTTTGCCCAACTTTTATCCAGCTGGAGCAAAGGTAGGGAGTTCTTGATACACAAAGAGAAAGTCAAAAAGCCAAAGCTCTTCACAGAGAAACTTTGCAGTGCTGAATGAATAGGCAGGCAGCCCTTGTCCATAAATAGGCAATACCAATAAGTTTGTTTGTACACTCTTACTTGTTTGTTCTCAATGTACAAGCAATATGAAAACATAAATGGAAAATGGAAATGGATATACATATATATATATATATATATATCACAGTTATAGGGTTTTGATAACTTCGTCAGAAGAGTTAGAATGCATTAAAAATCTACATATGATAAATTGTAAAAAGTACAATACTGAAGGTGGGGATGTTGATTAGAGTCACTCTACAGAAGTACATGCTGTTGATAAAACGAAAGGATCAAATATTACGTTCACCTTTTCATATTCCCAGCTCACGGGTGGGCACCAAGGGCCCTTGGGGCATCCAGGAAGAAGCAAGTGGGAGAAACATCTTCCCCACCCTCCACACACAGTTATTTTTATCTAGAGAATATTGTGGGACTAGTCCTAATGGAAGCAGATGGAAGCCAGCACTGAATCCAGGAATGAGCTGGGACTCCAGCTCGTATTGAGGGTGAGCATGATGACAACAGCCTAGATGAAGTAAGAGTCCACTTCATTCTAACAGTCTTCGCAAATATAAGTCTCCTTACCGTATGTCCAGGCACCCAAGGCCAAGAGATATCAACTCATTCATACAAGGTCACTCCGGAGCTAATTATTCGTCTGTGTAAACAGTGGGGAACAGACACATATCTCTTGAATAGCACAGCCAATGGTAACACTTAGATTTGAGTCTAGGAGAGGCTGACTGTCTCCAGACTCCAGGCTGATAGTTTAATAAACAGTTATAAAAGGTTAATAAGATACTTTATCGATGCTTACAAACTAACTGAATTTACCAACTCAACATACTAAAAGAGAAACAATTAATGAAAGTTCAGTATCTTGAAGGATGATTAAGTTTATGAGACTAGTGATAAATGATCAAGCCTTTTAATTTATAAACTTTTATTTTTGTTTTTTATTTTTATTATTCTCTCTTTGCTATAAACATCGTTATCAATGATATAAGGATATGTTAAAAGTTACTCTAAATATTGTTCATAATGGGATGTTTTGAAATGTATTGGGTGATTACAATTACATAAGTAGCATGATCAGGGAGATGGTTTCTGCGTAGAATTGTGTGCTGTATCCACGTTATAACCAAGGACTTCACATGTCTTTTTGCAAAAAAGAGAAAATGGCAAGGAAGAAAACAGTTAACTCTCTCATACCTGGAGGTTATCAGAACAGAACCTGTGAGCTTTCTTCTTAGACTATGCAGCACGCGTTTTAAACGACTCCTTTGGCTGTGGTTTTAAGGCGTTGTGGAGAACTATTTCCAGCCAACAAAGAGTTAAAAGTCAGAATGCATCAGGAAACCACTGGGCAGAGACAAGGCATCCTAAGCCCATTCCTTAATAGACTAGTCCAGTCTGCACCATCCTTAATTTTCCTGTGCTCCTGGCCTGGAGCCAAAAGTATCATTTTACTGAGTGGGGCAAAAGTTTCTTTCTTCTACCTAACTTAGTAATCTTGTTTTTCCACATTTTCTAACTGTACAAACCAAAACCTTCCCCCAAATACCTATCAAGAATGAAAACGAAAGGAAGAGAATGAGAAAGAGGTGTCTGGGAGTTTTGCTTGGTTGGGTGGCTGGGTTTCTTTCAGTGGACAGGACTCACAGTACTGGGTACTACTTGAAACATTGAAACATTGATAGGGTGGGTATCCGTGGAAACAGGGACTCTGTTCGCACCCAGTGAATTCAGGCAATGCACCCATTGTTCCACAGCTACGGTCTGGTGACGGGGAGCCTCAACTAGAACAAGCTTGCCCTGCATTTTCCTTTGCATTTAGATGTCAGCTTTGATAAGGTCACACCTTGAAAGATCCACACAGCGTCCAACCCTCAGACAGCAATAAAGCCTTCAGTCATTCCCATATTCAGAGGAGACTGTAGGAAAAGGGGGAAATCAATCTGAATTACATCCCCAAACACAAACAGACTTCTACAGCTAACCCAGATGTGCCTGCAAATGTAGACCCTCAAACACCAGGTCCTACCTGCAGACATAAACAAGGGCGGTTGAGGAAATAGTCCTCCAATTTTCCCCTCACTGGCTTTATCCCAAAGATGCTTTCTTCCTCTTTTGCTCTCTCCTTGTTTCAACTAACAGCAACTCCCTAAAGAATCGAATCCTGAGCCTGTGTGTTGGTTAGTTGTATGCAAACTTGACGCGAAGGAGAATCATTTGGAAAGAGGCTCTCAACAGAGAAAAAGCCATCATGAAATTGGCCTATAGGCAGGTCTGGGAGCATTTTTTTAATTGATAATTAGATTAATGATTGGGAGATGGCTCAATCCAGTATGGATAGTGCCACCCCTGGGTAGGTAGTCCAGGCTTGTATACAAGAGCAAGCCAGGAAGAAGTGTTCCTCTGTGGCCTTTGCCACAATCCCTGCCTCCAGGCTCCTGCCCTGAGCTCCTGCTGATTTCCCTAAGTGAGGGGCTGCTACCAGAAGTGTAAAATGGAATAGAGCCTCTCCTCCCAAAGTTGCTTTTGGTCATGGTGTTTTGTCACAGCAGTAGAAAGCCTAACTAAGCACCTTCTATTTCCCTGAACCTCCCAAAAGATTTGACTTCTACTGCCAAGCTCTCTCCCATGAGCTTCCCATAGAAACCAATTCCCAAGGCTGCCTTCCTCCCAGGCATCCCCTCAAGATCCAGTCCTCTTCTCCCTTGCTGTTTTCCTTTCCACCTGCTCCCAGAAGAACCGAACCTGACATCACTGTGAGTGAAATCCTCCAGAGAGTCTGAGGAGGTGGAAGAATACCACAAGAGCAAAGGATGCACAACGTTGCTCTCTCTCCCCCTATCTCTATGCATACACATGTACATACATACATACATACATACCACCCCCGAAC
The DNA here is from genome assembly GCA_964023405.1 of Apodemus agrarius. NCBI lineage: Eukaryota > Metazoa > Chordata > Mammalia > Rodentia > Muridae > Apodemus > Apodemus agrarius. The sequence continues at coordinate 70,012,478 of OZ030014.1, forward strand.
ACATACATGCACATATACATTATATACATACGCATATATTGTTTACATACACACATACATATACATATACACATACACACATCATATACATACACATACATGTATATATACACATATACATACATATACATATCTTAATGGCACCATAATTCCTGACATTTGCTCCTACTTCCATCTCTATATGATATATAAACATATATCCTACCACCTAGGCTACACTCAAACATGCCCAAATTTCTTGATGAAATGCTTCCATTTGGAACTCTTAAATAAATGCAGAATATGTGTATATGTATGACACATATGTATCATCTTTATCTACAAAACTTCCTTGGAAAATTATGAGCAAATCAAAATGCAAGTACAGCCATTCACACTCCTATCAAGCCCTGGAGATCTGAAATACTTTCAAACAACAACAACAAAACCCTTCAGGTATAACTCTTGCTAGACTGACACAGCTCAGATCATGCCTCTCCAGCAGCCTGCCCTGTAGCTCCTGCTTCTCCAAGCACCTTCAGAAATGTATTTCACTATCACACTGTCTCTAAGAGCTGAAGATTTCCAAACAATGTCTCTTACATTGTTTTAACTTTTGGTCTACTTTAAATAACAAAATCTCCAGGGCAAAAGGTAACTGAGTAATCTGCTAAAATCTTTTATAATATATTCTAACAAACAGAAATACGGCAATAAGGATAAGGTGTTTTTCCTTTTAGGATATAAATTTACTTAACCTACTGTGTGACTACTTATCTGTAAAAATGTCCCCACTATAATTACTTACAGTAATAGAGTAATTATTATTTAAATATTCAGAAAATTAATAAAAACGTTTTATTTCTTCTGTGGTTTAGAAAAAATTGCATAGAACAAGAAGACCTATTTGTGTGGGTGCGTGTGTGCGTGTGTGTGTGTGTGTGTGTGTGTGTGTGTGTGTGTATGTTCAAGAGATTCTTCCTTTTTAAAAGAAAGATACAAGCATGATCAACTTGTAAGGAAAATATTTCTTTCTGGTAGATTCTCTTTTGGGGACTTGTTCTGGGGGGTTTTACTCACACAATTAACCGTGAACTGTATCTTCATCCTGCTTTCCATTTTAGATACCCAATATCTAAAAGCTCTTCTCTACCTGAAAAACTCTAAAAGCAAGTTATAGCAGTTTCATTCTTTGATCTCTCACATTTAGTACTATGAACACATTAAGGCATGGATATGATGAATATGTAATGTTTGCACACAAGAACAAAAGAGTCTTCCATCTCTATTAGATAAAATAACTGTTATGATTTTCCATTCAAATTATATCACTCGTCAAGAAAATCTTCAAATGGTAAAGAGAAGGTATATAATGAAGTTGATAAGGAAGGAGATCATAAATTTTTAGATTAAATTGATCATGTACTAGAGGCTGGGGTGAGAAGGACTCTCCCATTTACCAATAGTCCCATTTGTCTTCAATGACCACAGTCAATCACCCTGGTTCAGAAATCCTCAGGATTTCCTCACACACGGAGATGAAGACAAGAGCCATCAAAAGGCACCAGACAAGGCAATAACAGTCCTCAGAAGAAGCTTTGTAACCCTTGTCCTGGAGAAGACTAACACAGAGAAAAGCGTAATTGTGTCTAAACTGCATAAGATTTATTACATTCATATCAAGAATGCTAAGTCTACAGTCTCCTACCTTTACAGCTGTGGCAGTGGAGAACAGGACTGCAGATACCCTGACAAGCCCTGGTGCTGCCTTAAGTACTTGTGCCCACACCTGGTTATCTATTTTCCATTAGCTTCTAAAAATTATTTCTAGATGTTTCTTTCCCTGCAAAAACTGCAGATTTGCTCAACTGCATGAGAACCTGGGGTGGAACTTAACAAGAAGAGTATGTAAAACTTGGTGAGTGTGTGTGTGTGCGTGAGAGAGAGGGAGAGAGAGAGAGAGAGAGAGAGAGAGAGAGAGAGAGAGAGAGAGAGAGAGAAGCTAGATATGCCTTCTTAACTGAAGAGACAGACTATGGACAGACAGATTTCTCACTCCTTGAAAGATATTACAAAACTCCTGGAGGCTTGTTCATAACGTTTTTAGAGAATTAACATACATTCTGGAATGTGGTAGAACACAATGAATTTCTGGAACAGTATGTCAAAGGACTTGAAGTTTTGGACTGAATAACTTGGGGGAAATTCCTTAATGTTTCCTGAGTCTATGTTTCTCTCCATCTCTCTATCTCTGTCTATCCCCGTTTCTCTCTGTGTGTGTGTGTCTCTGTCTGTCTCTCCTTCTGTCTGTCTGACTCTCAGTCTGTTTGTGCCTGTCTCTGTCTGTTTGTCTCTCTCTGTCTCTCTCTGTCTCTCTCTCTGTCTCTCTCTCTGTCTCTCTCTCTGTCTCTGTCTCTGTCTCTCTCTCTCTCTCTCTCTCTCTCTTTCTCTCAGAAGGACTGCACTAAAGCTATAATTAAATGAAATATAAATAATCAGGAATATGTTGTCAAATTAGGCAAGCAACAATGACACCATAATGTGTTGTTAGGAAGACAGGTTGAACTGTGGAAATCTTACTGAAATTTCAAGTACCCAAAACGGTTTTTCTGGTGGCCACTACATAACACCTGGTAAGGGATGTGGTGGAGACGATGACAGAGGATGTGTACCAAACAGTGGCATGGTGACCCTCACACAGGTTTAACTGTCTCTTCTGTCCTAGTACAAAATAACTTCCGCTTACATTAGCCATGCTGCAACTGCCATCCTCAATTCCCTGTGGTTATGAACAGAAGGTTATGTGCATAGGAAGACATTGGGATCAGAGTTTCTGAGAAACTCTACTGTGGCCCACAATTTCAGAGCACTGAGCTCCATGCTGAGCTACTGAACTCATGTGACCTGAGATCTGATTCCACTGCCGTGGCCTTCAGGCTACAGTGATAGTGTTACTTTACCAAAATAATCCCCCCCTCAATAGGAACACGTTCCAAGGGTACTTGCAGGTGCCAACTTCTACTCTTCTGGGATAAGATTCCACTAAGCTAATATAGTGGAGGACTGTTTTTCTTTCAAAGGAGCTCCTATATTTATACTATTCATCCTGAATGCAGTCTCGGCAAATACTTGTATGTATACTACTATATTTTTCCTTGTTAAGGAGTCACTGGACTTTTCACTGTAAAATATAGTGATAATGACAATAGATCTAAGAATGACACTGGTTTAAATAAAAGAAGCCACTAAGAACCTGAACATGAAATGTACAATGATACATATCTCCTCCTTTGAATAACATGTACATTTATATGCCAGCCTTTTATTTAAAAATGTGCATTCATGTGATACAAACTTGCACAACTCTTCAAGTGTATATATTCTGGAAAATTCTTCCACTACAGTATTCTTTCCAGAACATGGTTTTCAATACTTTGTTTTATTCTATTTGATGGCTATGCATTGTTTGGATGACCGAGTGTTTTAGTGTAATCGTCGATTGTTCTATCAAACACTCTGTATATGTTATTTAAAGGGATTTTAACAGATGAAACTACAAGTTTTCAGTAAATGAGAATGTCAGCAAACAAAATCATAGCAGTGATATTTTTATAATCAGCACCTCTATTTATTTAAGAAGATGAAATGTAAGCTGTAACAATCAGCAGACTGGTTTGTTTACATCCATCTTCCAATGAGAGGGGCACAGATCATAATTAACATAATAAATGATAAATGTCTGTATTGGGTTTCTATTAGTCCGAGAAACTATGTTAAGTATGCTGAACACACTCCAGTTTTGAGGAGCTGCTCACACACCAAAATTTATATGGCAGCTCTTGATTTCCATACCTGACAACTTTCAGCAGCATTCTCACATGGAGTCAGTAATCTCTAGTCACAGTTATCAGCTGTACTGTGATGCTAATGAACACATTACTACTATGGTTGTAGTATAACAATTCAACAACACCGTTTTCAAGATGGATCAGACATGCTGTAACATACATACAGATTTTTAACTCTCTAGATTCCAAAATGCACACTGTATAAAAATGCCTCGTTTTTCTTTCCTCTTCTTTCTTCTCTTTTCCTAAAGTGAAAATCTGTCTTGATTCTATACACCTGGTGAAGTATCATGGTGGTGCTGTGATTGGCTCTGGATTTTTATCTTCTAGACATGGTCTCACGCTGGGACCGAGACTGGCCTCAAATCTGAGGAGTCTTTGTTCTGTAGCCTCTCAAGTGCTGGGATTGCAAGCTGGGAATAGATCTGCTCCTATCTTCTTTAGTAATTGCACTAGGATTTGAACCCATGGCCCCACATGCTTCGGGCACATACTGCGGCACTAAGCTGTATCCCAAGCCTTCCAACAGATTATGTTTAAAGAGCATCACTTATACACAGAGGGCAAATGCTTGTTGCATGCAAATGTAAGGAACCGAGATATCCAATGCAATTGGAATCATTGAATGCACTAAAGAAAGAACGCCATCATTGAATGGTTTGAGGGGGAAGAAGGCACATGTTAAGTGGTGGTTGTATCCCAGCAGATCCTTCCACCAGCAGATCCGTCCGCTGGCAATGGCTAGGAACTGAGGGGCACACGCGTGTTCCTGCTTCACGTGGTGCCAATCCCTCCTCTCTTGTTCTTTTCTCTTTTGACTTTGAAAACTACTTACTAAGTTTACAGCTGAGCCACTTCAGGTCCATATCTCCATTTTGTACACCTGCAGGTCAATGCTTCCCTTTTCACTTGCACAAACATAACTAAGATTTTCTGCCCTAACATTTTGAGCTCATTTTTTACTAAGGAATTTATTTAGGAAAAATGTTTTTCAACCTCGCAAGAGTCTTCCCTTTATGTATACCCTGCATGATATCCTAACGTTGATTGCTTAATTTGTCTCTCTAGTCCCCTACTAATGAACATTGCCTGCAAAAGGTTTCTCGTCTTCTCATATGTACAAAACCAATGAATAAATTTGTACAGCTGACATTTAATTAGTATATGCAATGCCTAAGTTTGTATGTGTTTGTTCCAACTTACATATACATCCATTTAACATCCCATGAGAATCCCTGGTGGCCTGCATCTTTGTCAGTGGAGTATCCCTTAAGACAGGGCTTGGCTCATGCTGGACGCTAATCAATATGTGGCTTCCCTTATTTGGAGTGAAGCTAAATCAATCTTTACATGTGAAACGGCCAATTCTGTAGTCCTTTGAATTACGTTTTAGTAGAAATTAACCAAATTTCCCCTAGTTATCTTCTTAATTACTAGGAAATGGGACACATTATAGAGAGTATTTCTTTACTCATCAAACAAGTTATATTTTTCATTTCCATTTGCTCCAATTCAGAGTGTATCCCGCAGTTCATTATGAGATATGGATGCTGGCACATGGACCCATCTAATGAAGTACGTCTTCCAGTTCTTAAGAATACTTTCACGTAAGTTTTAACACAAAGCAAATTTCTTCGTGAGACGTACTTTAATTTTTGGTTTCCGTTCTATCGGACTGTTTCATTGTTTGGGAACTGCCAGTCATCTGCTTATCTGACATTTATGGGTAAAGCACTTTGCCGTTTGTGAGAAATTTTTTAAAACCACTGCCGTTCCATTTGTTTATACCTATTTCCATTCTAATTGCTTTAACAATCTCTTCCAGAGCAGTACTTAAATGAAGTGATACTGTGTACAGCACTGGTCTTGTTTCTGGTATTATTGAACATATCTGTGCACTCGCCCATAAACCATAGCAGCCTTTGGATAGACCGTAAATACATTTTATTGTAACAGAAATGCATCCCTTTACTCATACTTTACTGAATACAGGGAACTTTTGTATGGAATTTGTTTTTCATGTTTCTGAATACAATTGTGATTTTTCTCCCTTTTAATACAAATGTTAGCAGACTTGCCATAAAGGAACTATCCTCACATTGTTAAAATAAACCTCATATGTTAATAATGTAATGCTACCTCAGGGAAATCTACATTAATTTACTATGCTGCAATTTTCATTGATATTTAAACTGTGATATTTGTCAATATTGGAGTAAGAGAAGCCAACGTGAAAGCAAGAAACTAGTATCTTCTAGAAAGGTTTGTGGACAAGGTTCTGAATCTATTTTGGGAACCAGTATAATTTAGCTGATTGTGCCCTGCTGGTTAGATTAACATTTTGTGTCTTACTCCGTAGGGAAGTTTTATCCAAATAGTATGTCTGAAGTTTCTATTTTCTGTTTTTTCTCTATTTAACAACACACCAACTCAATTCAGGATTACTGAATACCTACTATTTTTAGAAGATTTTAAGCTGTGAACTACTAATAGTTTAGGGACTTGATCAGATAAGCAATAAAAATATGTTTTTATGGCAAAGCGGTATAGACATACATGTCTGTGTATCTGAATATTTTTCAGAATATTTATGAGAAAAGCATCCTAAAACAGTACACCTACTTCCTAACTTTCATATCCCACTCTATCCCATGTTAGTTTACTAAAATGCTGACTCCTGTAGACTATATTGATTTTTGAACTGATAACCAGTACTAATTTTCTGTTAGAGAAATATTGTCCTATTAGCTATGGACAACGCTCTGAAAGCAAGACAAGCGAAATGTTACCTACACCACTTTACCTCCCTTGACCACCTTGCCTCTCTCTGATTATTTAAGGCAGAACTCCACTATGTATGCCAGAAGACCTCACAGTCCTAATCCCCCTGCCTCAGCTTCTAGTGTTAGGGTTACAAACTTGAGTCGTGACGCCCTCATAGCTTTGCCTGTCGGCCTTTAACTGAACCCAATTTTTAATTCATACGATAAAGGAAAGCAAAGAGGTATGGTGAATACATAAAATTCCATCACAAGGATCATGGGTGGGAGGCCAGTCCGAGCTACATAATGAGACCCTATCTAACAAAAAAAAAAAAAGTGAAATAAAATGGTAAAATGGGAGTGGATATGATCAAGGTACGCGGAATACATTTGTATGCATTCATACAGACAGACAGACAACGGCAATGCTAACATTTACCTCATAGATCTTTTAGTGAAGTAATACAGACAACCTTTGTTTTAAAATACACTTGAGTGGGTTGAGTTTCTTTAAAGAAAATCATTTGTTTCTACAGTTGCTAAGTGGGAACCAAGATCTCTCCAATATAAATCCCGAAAGAAACAAATTATTAAAAAAGAAGAAGTTATTTATAATCTAATAAAAATAATCCCCACTGTGCCAATAACATCTAAATGTCTGTTTTAAAACTAGGCCTGGGCTATGCCTTCCTTCTAAGGAATTAATACTTGCTGAATTAAATAAACAGCAAGTCTTTCTCTTTCCTTCTTTACACACAAGTACACATGGTTTATCTTAAGGCTTTTGTGAAAACCACTAACCTAACTAAGAAATTATAACTTAGCAGCTCATCTTAAAACACTGCAGATAGTTTAACTGCACGGCGTGTTTGTTAACTAGTCCATGGTCACGACCAATGCTCTCTGGAGTAGGCTAGATAGCCTTATACTCCAGATTTCAAATCTGTGAACATGATAAAGCAAACACTTGTCTGCTAGGCTTCTGGGATCTGCGCTCCTGGAACATTGTTGATCTCTCTCTCTGTTTTCTCGTATTCCCTTTAATGTAGTAGTGAAGAAAGTACGATTAAGGTCAGTGTAAGGGACTCAGTGCCCCATTCCTGGAATCCATGAACTCAATATCTGTCACCTGAACCGCTGACTGAAGAGGCTGGTGACATTGAGTTAGTCAACAGTCCTCTTAGGAGGTAGAGGTAAGCTTTACTTCTCAATATCTACCTTCTACATGATACCTAGAAAATCCAAGGGAAGATGAGAGACTAGCACAGGGTAGAGCGTGAAGAAGCAGACAAGGCCTTAGTAATCGAGCTCCCCCATGGTAATAGAAAATGAGGTGGGTTTTGTTTGTTTCTGTTTGTACCCACACTATCATACCCAAGCATGCTCCAGGCCCAGCTTAAGCAAGTAGATCTCCAGATGTATGGGGTGGTGGCAGATTCATAAACTTTATGGTATTTAAGGATATAGAAACCTATTTCAGCTCTAACCTAAAGTGAAACTTAGAGAGGCCAAGATTAAGTTTTATTAGACATATTTTTGCTGCAATACCACTTTGCTGGCATTTACCCATTCAATATATATCAAACAGTGTTGATACGTAAGCTGCCTTTGCCAAGCTTGGTTACCACTTTAATTTCACATACAGTCTTGAGAAGAAATCGGTAGTAACGCACAGGCCTATTTCTAAAAATTTAAGCCATGTTCTAAGTTAATTCACTTTGGAAATAAGAAGTCTGGTTTTGTTTCATTTTGTTTATCATGTCTACTGATATTGAGCAAATGTATTTCCCTTTTTGTAGGAGCATTTGGGTGAAAGGAGGGGTTTGTTTGTTTTATTATGTACCTAAACCTGACTGGGATTAGAGTCTTGCAGTTGGCATGCACTGGGCAAGGAGAAACAAGGGTACACAAGTTTGACAGAAATAAACATAAATGGGTATTTTTATACTTATCAAGGACACGGAGTGCCAGCAAAGCTGGCAGAGCACCTACCTCACTGCAACCAGGATGGCACCTCATCCTAATACTCCTGGAATACCACACGGGCCTCGGACAATTGGTAGCACTCTCTGCCCTTGGGTGTCTTTGGGAATTTCTCCAACACCCAACTCCAAATCTCAGAATCCAAATACCAGCTGAATGAAACTCTACAGCGTGTTTTTACTATTCCTGTCTGCAAAGGACAGTTTCTTGGAAGAGAAAAGCGCTTTCTTTCTCAGAGACATTAACCCTTCCTCTAGTGCAATGGTTCTCATTCCTAAGGCTGGGACCCTTGAATATAGCCCCTCCTACTGTAGCATCCAACAGCCATAAAGTTACTTTTCTTGCTACTTCATAACTGTAACTTTCCTACTGTATGAATCTTAACGTAAATATCTGATTTGCAGGATATTGGATCGGTGACCTCTGTGGGTGGCCGTGGCCCACGGGTTGAGAACCACTGCTCTAAAGTAAAAATTATGTCTGCCAGAAACAGAAAGTCAGAAAAAGAAGAGACTATGGGTAAGTTTTAGACATGAGGGGATTTTGCTTGCTTATTTTTAACATATTCTCCAGTAGTCTTCATCTGATAGAATCTGAAAGGTTATGCCAATAGCATAGTTCAAATTAAATAATGTATTAAGGAAAACCTGCCTCTCCCTGGCCCTTGCTCTGGCCCTCACACCCTTCTGCCACTCATTCATTGTTGAGTAGAATTGAGAAATGTAGGAGTGATCATATCCATCGAGCTGTCTGTTCTGTTAGACACTTGTCAGATTAAAAAAAAAAAAGATCTCCCTAAAGTCCCATTAAAAAATACAAAGCCCCTTTGTAACATCTGCTTCAGTACAAATGGCCGACCCATGGACCCATTAAGAAACAAAAGTATAAACCCGGCAGAGAAAGAGTTCCGAAATTAGTGCAAACGCATGATAAGCCTCAAAAGTTGCAAAAGAGCAGTTTCACATCTGGCCCGACGAAGGCAAATTCACAGCTGAGTTCAGAGTATGGCAACTGGGAAACAGCTGGATAATCATACACGGTAAGCCATCGCTTATGTTGCTATATGGGTCTTAACCTAATTTTGCTCAAAGGCTCTCCGGTAAGCTCACCAAAGCTGTAGCCAATGAGTTGGTGTAAGAAATTAAACTTACATATTTTGGTGCCTTAAATATGACAAGGTCCCGATTTGAAATTGGAAGAGAAGAGTCAATGGTAAACAAAAACTAAAACTCTTTGAACCCTCTTAAATAGGCTGAACTCAGACACAATGTTATCAGCTCGAAACAATGAGAGAATGAAACCTCACGGTGGGCATCTCCCTCTGCTCTCCGCCACCCTGGGAAAATGTCTGCTTTCATACTGAAGACTCTCCAAATGATAGCACTAATCAGTCCAGGTTCTTGACATGATGGAAGCTTTCCTGGCTTAGCAGGCAGCTTGCCCATCAGCTTCAGATCCACATATCTCCTGAATTATAATCAGAGACTGGTGTTCACACCCTGAAACTGATCCATCACTCTAATCTTCTGCCTTAAAAATAAGTTAAGGGAAAAGGCGAAGGCACCATATGACTCAAACCATGTGGATTTCAGCATGGCCATCCCATTTCCAGACACAGGCAATGACTTTTGCTCTGAGGCTATCTGTCAATACGACTCAAAAAGTCCTTTGAAAAATACAGCCAGCAAATGTCAGCAACCAAGAAAGCCAAAGTATTTTCATGGCAAAACAAACACAGAAGTCTTATACCAAACGAAGTAAAACTCTCAAAAATATAAGTGATTGACTGGGCTTCACTGACCTTGAGGGAACACCAGATCAGAATCAGTGTCTCTTTAGTTCATAAAACAGCATGTACAGAGCGACATCACATTATCAATGTATTGAATGTTAAACTCTCCTTTAGGTGCAGGGGCACAGAAATTATCTGCCACTAGGTTGATTATCACAGAACAAAATTAACAACAACAACAAAAACAAAACTGTAGCTGTTTAAAACTATATTATATACATGCTTAGCAGCAAAATAAGGCTTGGAATTTCTAATGTTAAGAAAATGCATTTATACCATGAATAGTTTCTATTAATTACTCCTGGTACTCCTGTTTTTTCATGGGAATAAAAAAAAAAAATAACCTAAACAGACATTCTTGGAGCGGTTAAGAAAATGATATGCAAAGTGTTTGGGACTTGCCTGATTAAGTAAATACTGTATGAGGATTTCCACTAGTATCACTTTGCAGGCCTCTCTCTTTAGCCCAGGCTATCCTGAAACTCACTACGTGACTCAGGCTGGCACTGAACTCGAGGCTCTCCTTTTGCTTAAGCCTTCCTAGTGATGCTCGTCGCTTGCAAAATCAATTATTTTGTTATTCACTTAACTAACATCGCTTCATCCCACTTACCATAAATTCTATATCATTCATATCCAATTTAGGAGCCAGTGAGGCAGCCCAGAGGGTAGAAAGTACACACGCTCAATTGTTGATGACCAGAGTTTGATCTCCAGACAAAGTGGAAGGGGAGAACTGACCCCGCCTCTGACTGCCACATGCACCATGCAAAGAGCAGAATACCTCTCTCTCTCTCTCTCTTCTCTCTCTCTCTCTCTCTCTCTCTCTCTCTCTCTCTCTCTCTCTCTCTCTCATACACACACACACACACACACACACACACACACAAATATTAAAAATTTAAAACATAGCTCATTTTGAAAATCACAGTTTTCATCCAATAATCACAGTCCAAGAAAATGAGCCCGCATTATAAACCCCTTATGTGGCTGATGTACCTAATACAGTTTGCTCAATACCTTTAAGGTTAAAAAAAATCCCAAAGAGAAACTGGCTCAAAAATCAAAAGGATGTATGGAGAATGAATAACTGTTAAAATTTTAAGCATCTTGGAAATCTGTGCTTTCCTATAAACTAAGTTAATTTCATGGAAAAGCTAAGCCCCGGTGAAGAAGTAGATAAGCAGTTACTACAACAGGACATCCACAACCCAGTGAGACCTCAGAGTTGCTATGTGCTCCCTGCAGTTAGCAAACAACCACCTCCGACGTTTACTGCAACATCTAGTGTGTGACACAACTGGGTGTCCCAACCTGTTACCAGCTTTAGTGCCTACTGTCAGTCAAGCCTTCCAACAGTCCCAGGAGGAGCTTTTCGTGTTCTATAGAACGACTTGTCAAGACCGTAGAGGTGGTGAGTGCTTGTATTTGAGCACGAGGGGAAATGATGGTTTCTAGTCGCTCTCTCCTGAGGACCTACTAAGTAAGGACTAAATGTCGGATGTAGCAGAATTTAGAACTGCTACTATGGGTTAACTGCGACTAAGCACCAAGAGGTTTTGTAGAAAGTGTGGCCCTGGTGTGTCAATGACAAAGACGATGGAACCATGAAGAGGTGGGTATATGGTGGGAAAAAAATGTTGTCATGGGAGTCATGGGGAGTGAGTCTCTCGGAAGCTACTGAGGGAGTTCTCATGAAACACTGCTTAGCTCTCCTGGGAGAATGTTAAAAGAGCAAGACTGACCCCTCCCTAGTCTCTGGCTTCCTATCTCACCATGTGATCCCTCCCTTGGCCTTTTCCTGCTCACACACCCACCTACCATGATACCATCCACCATGAGGTATAGCACGTGAGGCCATCGCCAGATAGGAGATGATATTAAGCCATTTGCCTGAACCTCTAAAACTGTGTGATAAACAAACTCCTTTCCTCTCTCTGTTACCCAGCTCAACTATTTTGTTATAGTAATGGAAGACACATTAGTACATAGGTCCAAGAGTCAAGGTTTCGGCTTTCCCAGGGTCTCCAACAGTTATCACCCACCTATCATTATATATATTCGTTGGCTTTGTTACAATTTGATTTATATTAATGAGGAAATTATACAATTAATGGATACTTTGACATTTTGGTATCCACATAGGTTGTATATAAACATAGCTATCTCCTCAAAAGTATGTTTGCTTTTATAGAGAAAAACATTGACATTCCATCACTCTAGCTGTTTAGAATACGCAGTGCATTGCTGTATCCCGGTCACCCTACCTGGCCACAGCAGTGTCTCAGAGCATCTCGCTGTTCACTCCCACGTAGCGCATCGTGCTTCCTACCCATCTCCTCGCTCTAGTACTATCTGCGTGTCACTCTGAACCCAGCGACTATTGGTAATTCCGCCACTCTGACAAGAATTATTATTTTTTCCTTCTTTAAGACAGGGGTTGACTACATTGCCCTAGCTGGCTTAAAACTCGCTATGTAGAACAGGCTGTCCTCAAATCCACAAAGATCTGCCTGCCTCTGCTCAGAAGTATACTAAAATTAAAGGTGTCCATCGCCACCCCCAGCCATGACCAGAATTCTAGGTACCTTAGCTCTGTTCCCCATTTCTAACTGTGAATGGAGAAAAAAAAATGCATTTCTAAATAGAAAAAAAATAGAAAAATAGAAAAAATAAAAAATAGGAAAATAAAAAATAGAAAAAATGCATTTCTCAATTTCCTAATAGTGCTAATTTGTGTAATTTTGCTATTTCTACATGAGTTAAGCCAGCCCATTGATTACTTGGGGAAATATAACCACTTACTTATAGAATACTTTAAATGAAAAATCTTCCTTCATTCTCTCCTTCTTTTAAATTAATGAGAGAAACTAGGCTTTTAGTCTTTCCATTCAATACACATGTTTTCTAAGTCCATTTTTATGCTACTAAAGCATAATCTTTGAGTCCAGGGAATTTAGCAAAAGAAGAGGCACAGTTCTCATAGTTTGGAGGCTAGGACACCACACAAAAGCACAGGGAGAGAGCTAACTCCAGCTCAGAATGCTGGAGGACATCAGGAGAGCACCTTGAGAGCTCAGATCTTAGTTATCTTGGGGATTTACTAACCCCTTCGTGGGGTCCCACCCTCAGGAACTCATGAAAACCCAACTTGTCTTGGAGAAGGCTCCACCTGCAAACACCATCGACACCTGAATTTAGGTATTAAGGTTCGAATACAAAAACCTTTAGGAGATGCCAGCGAAGAACCAGAGCAGTCTGCAGCCCTTGTGGAGGGGTGTGCTTGTCACCACAGTCGGGGCAGAATGCAAACAGGTGTGGCTACAGCAGAAGAGCAGCCTCTAAGGAAGCTAAGAGCAAGCAGCTCCCCTGCCTTCCTCCCCACAGCTCTTTCCACCTACCTGCAACAGGCACACTCTTCGCCTGCAGAAAGCTCTGGTGTGCCTTTTCACAATTAAACTGGTTTTTTTTAATCACTGTGGCTTGTTGATTTTAAGGATATTTAGAAGATGTGGACTTGTGGGGGCTTATAAAAACAACCCGAGTTCTCTTCTATGAAAGGCTCTTAACCACTGACGATGACTTAACGAGCACACATCTTTAACAGTACAGAGGACTGAGCGCTGGTTGTCATTGGCTAAGGCCGCCTCCTGACGGTGTCCACTGCATATCTGTATCATATTCAGTTACAGTTTATACAGAATTTGAAGAAGTCTCTTCTGTATTAATACAAAACTATAACTAAAGGGTCTTTATAGTAAAACCAAAAGTAAAAGGCACTATCAAAACAAGCGGAGAAAAGGTAACTGTTAATCTGATTATTGGTTCAAAATTATTGTTTCAGGCCTCGCTTATTTGATGCTCTTATAATGTGAATTCAGATCTGCTACTGCTGTCTGGGAAGAAACTAATCTTTCATGCATTGTTCATTGCTATAAAATCTCCTTCAAGCCCTCTTGCATAATGTCTTACCTGAAATTCCTATTACTTGAGATTTACTACTGTGGCTTCAGTGGGAAGTGCTAGACACACACACACACACACACACACACACACACACACACACACACACCATAAAGCAGCAGTGATCCATTAAGCTATGCCACTCTCTAAAATCCTCTGCCTGGATTAGCTGCCTCATACTGCTCAAAGGCAAGATGGGAAGATGAGACAAGAGTGCCTGGTCCTTCCTGACAGGTTTTGGATTGGACTAAGGATGACGAAGACTCATGTCAGCATTGTGCAATCCTAAACGAAGATGGCAGGGCCCAGGGACAGCGAAGACCACACAGGTATCACAGAGGAACTGCTGTTATCATTGTTTGGAGACTCAACCCAGGTCTAGTGGCAAAGGCCATTAATCCCAATACTCTTGAGGGAGAGGAAGGCAGATGTGAGTTCAAGGCCAGCCCAGTCTACAGAATGAGTTTCAGGAAATCTAGAATTACATAGTGAGATCCTTTCATACATAGATACAAAGAGATGATAGATAGATAGATAGATAGATAGATAGATAGATAGATAGATAGATAGATAGGCAGAAAGGCAGATAACAAAAAATTATTTTATTTTTATGTATGTATACAGTTTGTGTCGGTGTGTGCATGCGTGCCACCGGTTTGCTCCTCAGAGCCAGCCCAATCTATAGAACACATATAACCTTAGCTTGGGCAAGCCTAGCACTCCAGAACCTCAGCGGAAGCAACCTGGCATGCTCCCCCCCCTACTCACCCCACCACCATCTCTTTCCTCTTCCTTCCCTTCCCTTTCCTTTCTTTTCTTTTTTTCTTTCTTTTTTTTTTTTAAAATAGGTCAGCTTGACAAACGGCAAATGACTAAGCTGAAACACATTGCCCTAGGTTCAGCCGAAGGAAGTTTCATTAGAAGACAAAAGCCATGAGCCAGCACAAACAGGACAGGTGAAAGTGTGGGAAGAAGAAACATGAGAAGGACAAAGAAGAAAGGGTGTACCACTGCTATTCTGTTACGGATGACACATATAAGGAAGTCGGGAGGAATGTGCTTATTAATACTCTGCCCCACTAGAGGAACGGCTGCGGACACATCCATCTTGGTTAGCTCCAAATTAGAAGAGCAAACATGAATTAAACTCTTAGCACTGACTGTAAGGTGGACCTGAATTGTGATCTGGGTCCAAGGTTCACCACATATATGGATCTCTACTGTATCCTGTTGCCCCAAGAGCAGGTAAAATCAGATCAGAAGTCACCTTCTCTGGGATTATAAAGCATGGAAAAAAATCATTAATGAACTTATGAGTGCCATACACTTAGGAAGGTATCCAGGGAAGGAAAGGGAGGCCCAGCCTGGGAAGGAGAAACCTTACCTATTTGACCTTAGTAATGGCATAACTATTTGTTTGGAGAAAGGATTTTCTGTTGAAGATAGCTATGCTACAAGAGCCTGGGTCTCACCCTTTTCTCTTCTCCACCCTCTCCCTCCCCCACCCCTCCCCCACCCCACCCCCTCCTGCTTCCTAGTTAAGGAAGTCACTCCAACTCTTTCCCTAAATAGTCCCTACCTCAGGTCCACGCCCCTGGGCCCTCCCCTTGTCGGCTGTCCTGAAGACACTACAGAAGACTGTACTCACTCTGTGTGAGGTACATGGGCAGGAAGACAACAGGTCAGAGAGGAAAAAAAAGACTGCAGCCTCTTCCCCGGAGGATCTCAAAGTCCACCCCAGGAGGCAAAACCATAAAACAATAACAATACAATAGGCCAAATACAATAATGGAAACTGTCCATGCTTGGTGCTACAGGATAATGGGAATGACTGATGTTTCAAAGAAGTATTGGGAGTGGACAGGGATGACAAGGGGACAGAGACTCAGGGAAAGAAGGTCTGGGCAACATTAACGTAAAAATGAAAGAACAGAAATTATGCTGAGGACATGACAAGTGTCTGGCTGGAAGCAGAGAATAGGGCCAATTCAGGAGATAACAATAAAGACAGGCTGTTTAACAAGGAACATAGAATAAAACACAAAGGAGTGTATCAGACTTCATGTCATAGGGAAAGGGAGTCATTAACGTTTGCAGGAAGGAGATAGCAAACAGATTTTATTACAGAAAACGATGAAAAGATTATAGAAGGAAAATGGTAATTCTGAGAATTTAACTAGAAGGTAGACGCCCTCCAATTCTTCCTGAGCAGGCTGTGTGATCTTGTGCTTTAATTATATGGATATCATTTGCAAGCCATTATACCTGCCTGACTGTCTCAAAGCCACACCTAAAATATTCAAATATTTCAATTTTCTAATTTACAAGCTCATCCTGCAAAATTTCCTTCTCCTTAACACAAGAATTTATACTTCCCTCGCCTGTGTGCGGCATTTGTTTTTACGTTATCCAAAAAGCACTTGCTAAATAGCATGTGTAGTCATCACCCTGCAGGGCCTTTGGTCTAGATCGTGTTTTTCTACATGTATTCTCCAGGCTGCTGAAGAAACAGAAGGTCAGCTGGGTGAGTGTTTGCACAAGCTTATTTAAGACGTGCAGCTCTGCTTTCGTTTTGGCTGCAGGTCGTGGAGGCTATGACTTCCTATCTTAGGCTAATCAGGACTTGGGTGCCATGCTGACACCATCGGGTCAGTTTCTTACACTCACTCGTAATTCAGTGTGGAAGCTCGGGCCCCTGAAAACCGCAGCAGGCTGCAGAGGATATTCCTAGACTCTACCGGCATTCTTTCTAACATCTGGAGGGTTGTTATAAATGGAGGGCTTCCACTGGAAGGTTCCGATTAATTATGGTGTATGATTTGTGTAGGACGGGCCAGTAAATGTTTTTTCAAAACTTCTATACTCTACAATAAAGAAAAAAAAAATTTAGCGGGAGTTTTGTAACCTTGGAATTGGCCTAAATTTGCCATTATTGCATTTGTTTCACAGAAATGTAAGCAGAATGATACCTGGTGTCATTCTGAAGAGCTGGCTCTGGGCTTGGTTAAGGGCGCTCTAATCAGCTGCTGAAATCTAAACTGATTACTTCTGAAGTGTCAACAGATGTACAAGAGGCCCCCCACTTTCACCCCACTCCCGCCCCTTGCTGAAACAGAAACATATATATATTTTGTATCAACAAGCTGAAGGAATAAAACTTAGAAGTAGAGAGGGAAAAAAAAAAAAAACCTCAGTCTCATCGAATTCAGGGGGAAAATATTACACGTGATATTATTATAGCACCTCAAACAAAATAGAAAAAGGAAAAAATGAAAAGTGGGTACAAAGAGTGTGGGGGGGGAGGAAAGGGAAGAGAAGGTTTTTTTATTATTATTACAGAAGATTACACAGGTGATATACACTTACATTTTAATTCATTCTTTTTCTTGTATTGAACTTTACGGACCGTCTGGTCATGCTCTGCCTTCTGCTGCAAAGCTAGGGCCACTGTCTGGTGCACGCTGCAGCCTCCACCCACAGCCCCAATCAGTTTTGCTCCCATTCCCCACATAGAACGCTGCTTGATAACGTTTCTCAAACCTGCCCTCCTGATGATCTAGAGCTGAGTTATAGGCTCCTCCCTAGGGGATTCGGATTCAGAATCCCTAGGGTAAGTAAGGTCTGAAAACCTTTGCTTTCAAAGCCACCCTCGATGACTCTCGAGACCATGCAACACTGGCAAACAGGACCTGTGTGACACAATGACTGTTTAACAGGTTGGCTGTGAGGATAACTATTTCCCCAAATTCCACAATTTTCTCTGTGACGGATGATGGCCTTCAGGATACCATCGGCCCTGACACGTGTACCCTTAACAAGTGTGCAGTGGTAGAACTCAAAGGGCTAATGGACCTCTTACCTGAGTAGCTAATAATTTCCCAGCCGGTGAATCTCCAAAGAAGATAATTCTTCAAACTAAAGCAAATATATATATACCTAACAAAATTTAGCCTGGCTAATCAAAAAAAAAAAAAAAAAAAAAAAACTCCAGCCCTGCATAGTGCTGGATTTTGCCACAGGTGACCTGGAAGATGGTGTCTCAGCAGTTAGGCCCAGCTCCTCCTGAAATGTTCACACAGACGGAGCCAGCTAATTTCCCTGGTAAATGTGAGTGAGTCACCGACCTAACAACGATTTAGACTGCTAAGGTGAACATATTGAAATATATGCTTCCCAGCACAACTCTATATCGAATTACAACCGTAAATCCAATAAGGGATCAGTAAAACTGCCACTCAGGCGAGAGAGCAAGGCAGGGTTGTAAGCCAATTCAGACACTGCTAATATCCTCAGAGGAATAAAGGCCAGGGACCAGAAGCACTTTTAGAAATTTGGTATTATCATTTTTCACCTGGAAATCTTTCATAAGAAATGTCAGCTGGAAAACTAGGGCCAATTTCCACATCCTGTGCTGAACAAAACCTTCAAAGATGATTTCATGAGCTTTCTAACATGGCTCTAAATTTCCCTCCCTTCCTTTGGTGTATGTGTGTGTGTGTGCAGGAGCGTGCGTGCGTGCGTGCGTGCGTGCGTGCGTGTGAGCGTGTGTGTGTGTGTGTGTGTGTGTGTGTGTGTGTGTGTAAATTGTCTTTTCATACAGGGGAGACAGGATTTCTTTGTAGCCCTTACTGTCCTGGAACTTAGTCTGTACACTGGTCTGGCCCCAAACTCAGAGATCTGCATGCCTCTGCCTCCGGATTGCTGGATTAAAGATATGCAGCACCACTACCCTGTCTCTCCATTCTCTTTTGTATAACTTTTAGGTCACAAAATGTTTCGTTTTAGAACAGACTTACTATCCAAACTCCCATGTACACACAGCTTTGTGCTACATCATAAGTGGAAAACAGAAGCTATTTGTCTCCAAAACGTGTATTGGTTTCAAGCAAAATACCACTTTAAATATAAACAGACTTGAATGGCCAAGTCAACGATTTGAAAGCTTTAAGCTTAAAATGTCTAAAGGTAACATAGATAAGATATAAATTAGAGAAAACCCATTCAGGATTTGTCTTACTTCTGCTGTTTAGCACACCGGCCTGATTTATTTGCGAGTGTGCGGACAAAGGAGGCACGCGACAAAAATGTCAACATGAAGCGTGTCTAAAGTGTTATTGTTCCTCGGAAGCAATTAATAAAGATTTTAAATCATAAAAGGTGAAACAAAAAACCTGTAGAAAAAATCTACACGAAAACCTGGTCCATAAGCACTAAGACAACAAATGGGCAAACAGACAGACAGACAGACAGACAGACAATTCAGCGCTCCTCTTGATAATTAGAGGGGAAATGCACAGTGAAAAGGAAGAGTGGCATTCTGGGAGTCGGAGGAGGACTGGCCATACGGAAGGGCTTTCTAGGAATCCCAGCTGATCAACCTGACAGTCTTCCCTCAGCCAGCAAAGCACTAGAGAAGTCAAACTGCAGAGCCCACCTGTCACTCGAGCTGTCAAGGACATTCTTGTTTTGTTTAGGAAGTTGTTCTAAATGACCTTTGGGGTCCTGTCCAAGTGTTTGACTCAAGGGTTATTTTCAGCAGAGATGTAACACACCACACACACACACACACACACACACACACACTCAGAGTTGTATTCCAGAAGTGAATTTGGACAATCTGATATTTTAAAACATGGTTTCACAGGCACAGAGCAAAAGGGGGTTGTCAATCATCTTCTCAAACTGCCACTCTGAGAGAAGGGCGGGACACAAAGGATTTTCCTACCTCGGGATTCTCTTCATGTTAAAGAGCAAACCTGTGCCTATATGCACATTTCTCAAACAGGTCGAGAACCAATTTTCCCCTTGGGACAGTCTCAGAGGAAGCCAAATGCTACAACACACTTCCATGCATATTTGCTCCTGTAAAAAACTGTGTCACACAATGAACTGTCCCTGTTCTCCTCCAGACTCAAGGCTCCTGCATGAGGAGGCCACGAAGGGCAAACTGCTGGAATGAGTTCTCCTGGGTGCCAGGCTTAGGCTATGGGTTTCTGGACCACTCAACAGATATCGATGGAGTGATGCAGACCCCAGAGCCCTGGGACAGTTTCAAAAGAAATGAAGTCCACAGCCCATGTCCCCTCCATGGAGGGCTACCCCTCCCAAAAAAATGTTTTTCTTCTGCTATTTCTTTTTTTTTTCTTTTTTCTTTTTTTGGTTTTTTTTTGAGACAGGGTTTCTCTATGTAGCCCTGGCTGTCCTGGAACTCACTCTGTAGCCCAGGCTGGCCTCAAACTCAGAAATCCACCTGCCTCTGCCTCCCAGAGTGCTGGGATTACAGGTGTGCGCCACCACCGCCTGGCTTCTTCTGCTATTTCTTAATATTGTTTTAAACTATAATGCCTCCTAAATGATTAGGCAGAAGTATTTGTCTAGGACAAAAATTAAACAAAGACTTTTTGCCAACAAAGGTGAAATAATGTTTACGTATATAATTTCAAAAACATTAAATATGAACACATACCATTTTCTCCCCTTTTAGATACCCCAAAACTGAGAAGACACACTTTTTTCAAAGTGAAAAAACAAAACAAAACAAAAACCAATCCCAGAACTTCACACAATGTTACGTACGGGTGATGCACACTAATAATTTCAAAAGTCAATTTTCTGTTTTATCTACCAAAATGGTCATTGCAGGACTTCCAGGTACAGTAAATCATCCTGAAAGAACTGAGTCATGTCATCCTAGGGGACATAGGACACCCACTGACAGGGGTGGACATGGACATTCCCTCTGTAAGCCAGAAACAGCCTAGATGCTAATCAGCAAAGATCAGATAAATAACAAACAAACCTATCGGTGAGGGACAGGTCCATGCACCTCCAATATATAGCTGATATGTGAGGGTAAGAACAAAGGGCAAATATGAAAAAATATAAATAAAAAATATCAAGCTGTGGGTCAGTACACACCACATGTACACATTCTGTTAGCACTGACACCAGGAAAGGGGATACATGTGTAGACAGTGCACGCGACCGTACAGGTTAAAAGAGAGGGATGGATACTTAAGCATTGGTGCTGCAAAACACAGACAGGCTTCACTTCTTGTTTACATCTTTCTTCACTGTTTTAACTGAATATTAGGTTCTTACGACATTTTGATTTATAATCTCTACTTCGATGGCTTGCTCTGGAGCCTCGGACTCTGTAGAATGTTGCAATATCCTGTGGGATGAAGCTCACCACACACCTTATCATGTCCAGCACTGTTACACGTTAACTCTGAAATTCTAGCGACAGAGAAGAAGAAGAAGGCCGCAGAGAAGCTGCCTTTCCCCAGATCTCTGTTGTTTCTCGGTGAAACACAAGCTCTTTTGAGAACAGGGACAGTTCTGCTCTATGCCTGAAGTCTGCCATTGACATCCAACTTAGAGCTTAGAAAGTACTGGCTATGAGTAAACCTTACATTTGTTTGTTGTGAGGTCATAGCTTTAAGGTTGGGGTTTTAATGTAAAAAGCATGCATCTTCAACTTCCCCATCCATGCAGATGTGGCAATAAATTACTTCCAGATTAGAGAAACGACTATTTAATTAAGGCATATAAATGCTATTCCCAATACTAAACAACAAAGCAACGTTGAAGCAAAAGAGACAGGACCATCTAAAAGACTTCCAAGGAACTTTTCTATAAAAAGTTGGGGAAACACGCAAATTTTAAGCAAATGTTCCATATGGGGACACTTGATCTAAAGAGAACAGTAAGATGGCCTGGGATGAGGGCGACGTTGGTAAAATGCCAGCTTCACAGGCATGGGACTGACTTCAGATCCCCAGGATCCAGAGAAGCAGCTAGACGCAGAGCCCTGCACCTATAATCCCAGTGCCGAGAGGGACAGAGGGACCCCTGCAGCTTGCTGGACAGCCAGCCTGAAGCTATTGGTGAGCTCCAGGTTCAGTAAGAGACTGTCTCCAATAGTAAAAAGAAGGGCATCTGATGTCATACTCTGACATGCACAAGTACAAGAACGTATGCACACACACACATACACACACACACACACACACACACGTGCATACACATGAACACATGCATGACCACATAAAATAAGAATAAAAAAATACATGTTTTTTCTTTATTTCTCATGCTAGCTATGATTTCTCATGCGCGTGCACACGTGCACACACACACACATGTGCACACATACACTCACAAATATGATACACACACACACAAGCAAAACAAAAACATTAAGTTCAGCTTCTGGCACACATTTATAACAGTGAACAGGAATCACACATCAGAGTGGCCTGATTATTGATTTCTTAATGGATTACCGCTGCACAAATTTACACTCACCCTAAAAAACATCAATCTCTGGGTAATAATTATGAACCTATCACAGTACATACAGCCTTTTGACTGAATTGAAACTTACTGCTCTCTGCCGGGAAATGACCAATTTTCTGTTTCTCTGGTTCCAACCACAATACAGAATGGTGAACAGCTCCTTACATCAAAAGCTATTATAGGACCCTGTGTGTAAGAGCCACTGCACCTATCATCTGTAAATTGCTATTAGAGAGGTGAACAATCAAGTCCTTGTGGACTTTTCTTTTAATTCATTAGCTATGAAAACTGTAAATAAGCAGGTAGAAGACAGTTATGCTTATTAAAGGCTTTTCATTACTGGCAGGTTGTGGTGACAGGGTCAATGGGACACTGACGAGAGCTATGCTTCATATAGCATCAAGCCTCTCTCAAGATCTGCATCAGAAGCATTGTAAATGACCAAGACACAAAGGTATGTTTAAACCCTAAACTGTTCTTGCTAAATATCACTTTTACTGGATACCCAGTGGGACGCCATCACAATTAAGATTCTATTTTCCAAAAGAAAATCCCATCATGCTGGTTCTACCCAGCATTCCTTAATCACTGGATAACAACGTGTAAAAGTACTAATCAATTAATGTCTTAATACTCATATTTTCCAGCTGTGGGGTTTAAATAACACCACCTCCTTCCAGACAATTAATCCCATTCTGAACACCTTATTTGAGCCATGATGGGCAATGGTCATATAATGAAAACAGGTCTATAATATGCACGTTTTCATGTCCTAATCAAAATTTTGAGTTGTATACATTTGAGTTTCTAAAATGCAATGGGGTATTTCTTGCAGAATTAACTAACTTTTTAAAAAAGTGTATTTCCAAACATTCTAGGAACTAAAGAAATGAGATGCGATTGTTGTTATAAAGCATTTACTTTCCTAAGTACTATAAGACCATTAAATTACAATGATAATCAACCATAATAATTAAAATACTATTAAGTATAATACAAAATCAAATAGGAAAGCTAAATAAAGTTACCATTGTAAAATTAACAAAATAGGTTTGTGAGAAAAAACAGATTTGTGAGGGTGAAATTTAGAGGGAGTAAACTTGGCTTTTTGTTTGTTATTTTAACACATAAGCATATTCTAAATATTATAGCAATCAATTCAGAAAAAGAAATGTATTATCCGTGGTCAGCTGTGGTCCAGAGCATCAAGGGCCCACTCTGTGCTATAAATGAAGCAAACGCACAGGTAAACGGGATGGGAGAACGCAACAGCCCATTAAAGCCACCAGACAAGACAGTTTACCACCGTGTCTCTCCCATGTGATCTTGGTTCTGCATACAGATCTCTACAGCGCAGGCTTTGGAGTGGACATGATAGTATAAAATACCATGCTTGCTTCACAGAGAGTTCTCTTCACCGAAGGAACAAGAAAGCAAGTCAACTAATCCATGATTCCATGTTTATTATCTACTATACTGCGGCTACCACAGCAAACAAGACTGATAATGGTCCTCAAGTATGTACTGGGAGGAAAAAAAAACATAAATTCAATTATTTCAGACACTGTGGTGGGAATAAAATTGAAAAATATTAACAGATGTCTAAGAAGGGCTTATATTGAGCTTCAGTCAAGAGGCAACCAAAGAAATGAGTTAAGAAAGAAAGACATCTTCCGCGAAGACATAGGAAGAGTGTTGAGAGGTGAATTAATTTGTCAAATCAAGAGATAGAAAGCAGGAAAGAATGACTAGAAAGGGGGCCTTCCAGACGGAAAATGGACTTGCATTCATTCTGCTTCAATACAAAGTTCTTAAACCTTTCCTAGCAATGGAGCTGCAGCCCCTGGCTTAGGAAATCCAGTTCCATTGACTGTAGAGATTATTGGAAAGGAGGAAGGCAGATGGAAGTCAGAACACCAGTTATAAATGGCCTCAACGGTTTAAGCTTAAGTAATTGCTAACTTAAAAGTTACAGGACGGGGTATGGTAAAATCAGCTTCCATTCAGGAACTACTTGAGAATCACTGGGTGATGAATGACTGGAAAGTTTGGAGAAAACAACGGTCGGTCCTGGAGATGGTTGTTGTCAGATCTATCTGAGGCCTCTATAGAAACCCTGAGAGTAGAGGATCTGCTGATGGAGACAGACTGACTGTCCGAAGATAAAGGGAAATAGTAGAGTCTCTATTCCACCGACTCCACAATGCCTGCAGAAGGGGCCGATTCCCCCATTTCCTCCCCCTTAGAAAAGATGGCACATCTCACGCTGTTACCGAAAGCTTCTCCTGGCTGATGCTAACTCGGTGGTGGGTCAACTCCTCTACCTCAATAGACAACAATGCAGAAAGCACAAACACAGTAGAAAAGGAAAACCAGAAACCAATATTCATGGCTAAGCTGAGGCCTCACGGACAGCAAAGTGAGCCCACCACATTCAAAGCATGAGGGCTTTTAAAACAGTAAAGGCTTTGCAATAAAATGATAAGCACAATTAATAGCAATAGTCTACAGAGTTGTGACTCTTCAGACACATAATTCTGACAACACATTAAAATTTCAAATAGTCCTAAGTTTAACAATGAAAAGGAAGCAGGTGGAGCTGGTGAACGCCAACCGTCCTCGAGGGCCATGCAGTTGCTTGATTTTGTCCTTAAAACTGAACCATTTTTTTTTTAAAAAATTGAATTTGCTATTGGACAATTTTATACAAGTATGTAATATATCCTGGTTATTCTCTTCCACCCTCTCTCTTACTCTTTTCTGCCTCCACGAACCCTCACCTCCCATTCAGACCTATTTTTCCCAGGGTCACAATTTTTGGGTTGGTTTTGTGACC
The DNA here is from genome assembly GCA_964023405.1 of Apodemus agrarius. Taxonomy (NCBI): domain Eukaryota; kingdom Metazoa; phylum Chordata; class Mammalia; order Rodentia; family Muridae; genus Apodemus; species Apodemus agrarius. The sequence continues at coordinate 70,037,939 of OZ030014.1, forward strand.
CATTTAGTTTAGCCAGGGCTTTCTATGTCACCATCGGACTGGAAACGTCTATCCACTGGGGCAAGGTAAGGGCACCTGGGGCCACCAAATTTTTTAATTGAATATAATCTTCATTTACATTTCAAATGCTAAAACCTTTCCCAGTTTCCCCCCTCCCTGAAAACCCCCACCCCCTGCCTCCAAGTATATGCCCCTCCACCCAACCCACTCAAACCTCCCCCGCCTCGATTTCCCTTTGTTGGGGCATCTATTGAGCCTTCACCGAACCAAGGACCACTCCTCCCACTGATACCCAACAAGGCATTCCTCTGCCACATTTTTGGCTGGAACCATGTGTACCCCTTGGTTGATGGTTTAGTTCCTGAGAGTCCTGGGGCGTCTGAGGGGGCCACCAAATTTTTAAACTGCAATTTAAAACAAACTTTGACAGCACATTAAAAATATTTTATACTGGCTCAAACACTCACAAAATAAAGAAAAGGGGGGGACAGACAGACAACTACATATTGATTAGCACGAAAGGTTCTTTTCAACCTGTAAATGCATAGGAACCCGTTACCATTAAATTGCTACTACGGATTTACAAACTCAAGCCTGCACCTTCAGTTAGGATAAAACCTGCTGCTTTCCTACCTAATGTTCCAGTTAAATATTAAAGACTTAATTCACAGATCTTTGTGCCAAACCAAATTACATTTTATAAGCTTGCAAATAGCATACAATTTTGTTGTAACATTAAGGGGGGGAAAAAGGCTGTGGGTAGAAAAAGACTTCATATTGAGAAATGGCCTGGGGAGGGGAGATGGATGGGCATAGATGCTCACCACCAAACCCAGAGGACCCGAGCTCATCCTGAGACCCACAGGATGGCAGGGAAGATATTGCAGGAAAGAAGGGAAACCTATTCCTGAAAGTTGTCCAATGACCACCTCATGTGTGCCTGCATGTTCTCACACACACACACACACACACACACACACACACACACACACACACACCATAAACACAATGAAAAGATGCCCTGTTAAGAAACAATGACAGTTTGATGCTCTCTAAACTAATGAGATCACAGCCTTTCAGCTCTAGGGATCTTGTCAGACTAGGTAAGGGTTCCTCATCGACAACCTGCTTAGACATGTTTTAGACACATTTAACCAATATTTCAAGGAAAAAGATTAAACTGAGGGAGAAACCTTCTGGGGAGGTTGTGTCTCTCACCCCACATACTACTATAATAACGACATCATGGACAGATGTGATAATTACAATCGCTGGAGGAGAAATGAGGTCTGGCCTCCCCCTCCAGTATGGGCAGAGCAGCCCGACAGTTCTAGAAAGAACCATTGGAGTCCTACGTTTCTCAAGGATCTTTCAGTTCTAAATTCTGGATAAAATGAAATAAAACCAATAGTGTTACAGGCCGTTTGCATGGGTCTTCTGAAGGGGCAGTTTATGTTTGAAAGCTCTTGGATCCGAGAGATTCGAAACATCATTAGAAAGAAGACTAATAAAAGTGACTTTAGAACTCCAACTTTAAGCATTTCTGCCTCTTAACTCATGCTTCTTACCCATATATAACAAAACCGTCTGGGGGCAAGCTTGTAGCCCCGTTGGCTAGGGTGTGAGCATCTGGATATCATCCACCAAACACTCCCGCAGTCTTCTCTGAACAGTAGTGATGCCGGCAGGAAGAAGTGGTTTTTTTGAAGCCACATAAACTGCCCTCAGCACCCTGAGCTTTTACTCCAATTGAGTGTTCTGCTCGGATGAGTATGGAGAAGACAGTTAGCTGACGGCTAAGCTGGAGCTCACTCAGCAGCCATCTTAAAACTGGAGGATGTGCTCTCTGGTGTCCTCCACGGATAACATAATTGAAATGCCCAAACTCGTGCTTGTTTGTTTGTTTGTTTGCTTGTTTGTTTGTTTTTTAATCAGGAGACACTAGACTAGCTAGGATAGGGGTTTAATTCACTCAGCCAATTCACAGAGATTAGCTTGCTATGAACCCCAAAGTTCATGGACAGCTTTCTTTACCTAGAGACCACGTTGGGCACCACATTGGCTAGCCTTTGTGTAAATGGGGAACTCATTTAAAAAAAAAGAAACAAAACCCAACCAACCAAACAAACAAACAACAACCAACAGAGTTTTTGAAATACATTAGACACTGTAAGAAAAGTTTTTGAGGTTCCCCTATGGATCCCTACAGCCAGAAAAGGCAAGCACCAACCTGTCCTAGTTTACAAACTAGTAAATCAAATCAAAACAAAACAAAACAAACAAACAAACAAACAAACAAAACCCCACTATGAAACTCAGCTTCAAAGCTTTACCCTGTCTGCTGCATTCAGGTTACACAAATCAGACATAGATGGTCATTTTCCCTGCCCCCCCCCCAGCAGTTTCCTGTCTTCCGGGGAAATAAGCTGGGCCAAGTAATGAGAGAGAAGATAAGAGATGAACTCTTCCCAAGTTTTAGAGACAACACTGCTAAACAAAAGGGTAAGCAATGGATATCAATCATGTGTCCACCTAGAAAACTGAACAAAGACCAGCTAATGGCTATAGTGAAAAAAAAAACTTTTTAAATATATTCTGCTATGAAATTTGTAGGAAAGACATTCTGTCTTGCCCTTGACTCTTCAGAGGATAAGACAGAAAGCAGTCTGACACAACGTTCTGTGATATGGAACAGAGAGGAGGTATAATAAAGGGCATACAGGATGATTAGTATCGCAACTCGTGAAATGGTAGAACCCACCTCAGAAGCCTGCTCACAGACTCATCTTAGCATGTAAGTTCATTTAAAGAAGTTCACCTTAAAGAAGAATTACGAAGGCGAAGAAGAGTACATCATTCTGGACCCGGCTAAGTAGGAAGGTATGTAAGTCTTGCAGCTCTGCCCTGTCCCCAAACAGAGCTTCTGGGTCGCCATCCTTAAAAGAAATGCATTACTACTGCGTAATTACCACTTCAATTATTCCCCACACAAACATCGAAGGTTTGTTTGTGATTTGCTTTAATTAGGTAATTTCGTTTTCATTGCTTCAGTAATTGATTTGAATACAACAGCATTAATAACTGCTTTATATCTGAGTACATGTTTAGCTTCAAATAATATTTGTAAGTTTGTTTACCTGAAAACACCCATATATGTGAAAAGCAAAATATCTAGTGAGAGATGCAGGTCTCTTGTTAAGTTCTTAGATAATGATTTAGGCTACTTTAAAAAAAATGATGTCAATGAAAATTAAAGAGTAAGATCTTTCCTTTCTTGAAAGACCCTGCAATGATACAATAACATGAATTTAACAGAGGCATGGGGTCCTTCTCAGCATTTCCTCAGCTTTTCTCAACTTACAAATCTTATAAACAATTCATTAATAACTATCATTCTGTTCAACTTACTATATGCTAGCCATCACTCTAGAGAACATGTACTCCTCATTTTTAATGTTTAATACTACCATGACTGGGTAATGCCTGCATTTTACAAATCAGGCTGAGATCCCAAGGGATCTTTCCAGGATACCCACGTAGTAAGAATCAGGGGCAGAAAAAGAGAATGACTAAGAGAGATTGACTAAATATTGGGCGTAATTTTAGTTATTTAGATATTATATTTGGGATATGAAATTATTTTGCAAAGTATATCTTACAAATAAAATAATTACTCTTAATAGGTTTGTCTATCTCTCTGTCTGTTTGTTTATTGGTTTGGTTTTTCAAGGTAGGGTTTCTCTGTGCAGCCTTGGCTGTCCTGGAACTCACTTTGGAGACCAGGTTGGCCTTGAACTCAGATATCCACCTGCCTCTTTCTCCCAAGTTCTGGGATTAAAGGCACTTAGAACAACTTCCTGGCTACTCTTAATACTTTTTAGAAATCATTTCCTTGAGCATGTTAAGCACATTCCTTGATTTTGATTTATTTCTTATTTTCTCAAGAGGGTAGCCCTGGCTAACCTACTACTGACTTGGCAGAACAGGCTGGCCTCAACCTCACAGAGATCCACCTATCTCTGCCTCCTAATCCTTGCATTAAAAAACCTGAACCACCACTCCCAGCTTGACCTTATTATTTATGAGCTCCATAAACCTATTCTTTACACATAAATTTCATCTCATGACTCATAAAGTTTTATTGAAGAATTAACACAGGGTTAATTTCAGAAAAAAAAATGTTTCAATGGGTAAAAGCCAACATGGGGGTTCTGAAGCCTTGGCGGAGGACTATGAGCTACAGGGATTCTTCTCACTCAGTACCTGTGTAGGAGACACTTCAGGGGGTAAATGACAACAGGTGAGAAACACACCTGGATGCAAAAGCCCATCTCCTATGTTGAACGAGCATCAAGTGCCTTCACCCTTGTCACCTTCCAGAATGGGAGGGACAGAGAGTCCTCACAGCTACTGTCAGGGTCACGTCTCACCACGGCCTTTTCCCACTGCACTGTAGGAAAATGGCAGCTTAGTAACAAGACTGATATCTAAGGCAGCCTTGGTCATCTTAGAATATGCTAGTTAGGATACCTCGTATACAAAGTATACTATGAAAGCCTTGTAGAAAAGATAAAGCCAATCAGTGAGTCCAAAGTGGCCCTCGGTCACCGCACCAGATCCTTAGATAATCTGTTGTAGGCACTGCTGGCTACATATGTACACACACACACACACACACACACACACACACACACACACACAGAGCTTAGACTGGCTTCCGACTAGTTGTGTAGCACAGGATGACCCTGTACTCCTGGTCTTGATTTTCCTTCCAGAGTGCCAAGATCACAGACAAGCCCATGCTTCCACACCTGGTCTCTGTGCTGCTGGACCCAGAACGCAGGGCCTTGTGCACACCAGACAAGGGCTGCACCAACTGCGCTCCATCGCAACCCCTGCCCTCGCCCCTGATGCTGCTTTATCAGCCGGTGCTTCTAGGCTCAAACACTGAAGACACCAGCTTCCCCGATGGTCCACCCTCCCACTTCCAGGTATCTGAAGAAGCCTGTGTTCTGAATCTAGTGTTTATCCATGGGAACCACTCTTAATGGCAGATTCCTCACTCAAGGAAGAAGTGTCCTTGATTGATAAATTCTGATTTTCTGTTGTTTACATTTTCTGAGAAAAAAAGGGACAGGAGGATCCTTTTCAATTCACCTGTTGACTCTCTGCTAACTCTTATTTTACCAATTCCAGTAGAGTAGGTTTTTTCCTCATTGATGAGTTCCGTGTTCTGATTCTTGAGCTGATTTTTTTATTTTTCTATTAGTTTACACCTTTGCACCTTCTCATTCTTTCTGTTTTTCTTATTTCACTCTCCCTACCCCATTACCTCTGTGTTCTCTCTCTCTCTCTCTCTCTCTCTCTCTCTCTCTCTCTCTCTCTCTCTCTCTCTCTCTCTCTCCTCCCCACCTCCATCTTTATTTCACTGGTTCTATGCCATACATTAACAGTATACTACAGTCATCTTACTAAAACCAGTTTCTGTCTAAATATGTTCACATTAAAAACAAAACAATCAAACAACAAAAAAAGTCCCCCCCCCAAAAAAAAAAGCCAGCAGAGTCGGCTAAAAGGCTAAACTGCTTGCTGTAGATTGTTGCACAGGCATGAAGAACTGAGTTCAGATTCCTAGAGCCCACTTAAAAAAAAAAAAAAAAAGGCCAGTTGTGGAAGCATGCCCCTGCATTCCTAGCTCTGGAAGATCTAGATCCGCATGGGTTTACTGGGCAGCCAGTCTAGCCAAATTGGTGAGTGCTGGGTTCAGTAAGAGGTCTGTCCTCATAACAGCACTATAGAGAGAAACAGAGGAAGATCCCTACGCTGACTGCTGGTCTCACCCATGCCCCTACACACGGAAATGAAAGTAGACAAACAAATTTTTTTTTTAAAAAAGCAACACTCAATGGAGCCACACACTGATAGGCACGCAAAAGAGAGAAGGTGGCTATTAGGAGAAGAATGCTTGTCATCCTATAGGAAACAGAGCAGAGAATCTCTGTGCAAATTTTAACTCCCACTGGGATTTCTTTTGCCATTATCTGCCACAACGTCTCCCTTGGTTTTTTGCTGGAAATCATTTTAGCATCTTGATGTGCACTGTTAAGTGCATGCCATCTTAACCTATGAATGAATATCACCCACATTTGGGAATAAAACACATTATGTGTAAATTCAACTGTCATTAAGGCAAATATGTTACACAGCGGGGGAGGAGGGAGGGTGGCACACACCCAGCAGGGGGCATGGCACACGCCCTTAATCCCAGCACCAAAGAGGCAGAGTCAGACAAATCTCTATGAGTTCCAGGCCAGCTTGGTTTAAATAGAAAGTTCTAGGACAGCCAATGTTACAGAGAATCCCTATCTCAAAACGAAACAAAACTCAAAATCTCGAAACTTTACAGAAGCCAAATTAGGCTTCAGTAAATATGAGGATAATATTTGCATGCAGAAGTTCCCCCAGATTTCAGTATTTACCCTCAGTAGCACTTGACCATTTTCGAAGGGTGCAATGTCACTATCACTCAGGGTTAAGCTCCTGGTATCCCAGGAGTAATCAGCTCTCTTACAGAACATCTCCACACTTTATTTCTTTGAAAGATTGCTCCCTAAATTCATTTATTGTTATTTTATTTGCACAAGCAACAAATGTATTTTTTCTTTATAAATTTGTTTTAAAAATTTATAAAGAAACAATGTAAACTGCTTTAGAATTAAAAACAAAAGAGGGCCTGCCTACACTTACAAATCGTAAAACTACGTAGGAAGCATAAAGTTTTATCTTAGTTGTAGTTTTATGCACACGTTCATATATAAAATATAACAAGCATTAAGTTGTATAAAACGGAATGAGATCTGTTGTCTAATTAATTAATAGGATCAGATTTGTTGATTTTTTATTCACACTAAAGCCACTCAAGCTCATCAGAACATCAACAAAATTAGCTTCACTGTGGTCACTTGTACAAAAACAACCTGTGGTTTCATGTTGCTAAAATGCATGGGCATCTACTTCTTAATTTGCTCGGTTCCCCAGATCCGGAGCCTACACAGTCATTGAGTCCTAAATTCAAGACAGATGAACAGAGTATATACACTTTTGAGAATTTTAGATTTACAACAAATGCCAGTATTCTTTTTTTTAGGTCTCAGTCTACAGGAGCAGAGTCGACTACTGTTTTCGAAACTTTATGAAAGTTTAACATCGTAATAGAATTCACTTTATATTTCAAAATAACACATTTGTAGTAGTTTTGCTGTGTATAATTTTGAAGAACTACCCTAAATGATTGGGTACTGCCTACCTACTAGTTAATAGGTACAAATTCTATTAAAGGGCCTACTTTTCAACTTCCAATGATAAAGAAGTGATCTCGGCTTTTCCACCTTTTGTAAAAGATATGGATGGATTAATTAATCAAATTTTCAGTCCGATTTTCAATCTAAACAGTAATCAGTGTATTAAAACTTAAGTGATATCTCACCATCTAAAAGATAAAGATTTGGCAGGTCTATTTAAAAGATCATATATAAGGCAGTTTATAAGAAAAATTTATTTCTGCATTTAACTATCATGCAGTGAAATGTGTACATTTTAGAAAACAAAAGGAAAGCATGAACCCTTACAAGAATGGCCATAGTAGAAATTTTCTACATAGTAGAGAGAAAGAAAGAAAGCAGGAGGGAAGGAAGGAAGGAAGGAAGGAAGGAAGGAAGGAAGGAAGGAAAGAAGGAAGGAAGGATGGAAGGAAAGAGGTAGGGAGGAAGGAAGGAAGGAAAGAGGGAGGGAGGAAGGAAATTGGTGCCTTTTTAGAATTCAACTGGAGATGCTTCATGTGAATCCATCTGGAAGAGAATGCAGTAGTACCTCCAGCACTTCCAAACACTGCCAAGCCTTACATTTAGTAAGAAGTAGGCAAAGTTGACACAGTCAGGTGTAAGGAGATCTACAGCTTCAATGATAATAAGAGAGTAATGACAAGAATGTCAAGGGTGTCGACACCATGAATGTTAATTTACGAGAACGTGACTTTTCACTGATTAATTGCCTGCTCTTCAAAATATCTTCAGAGCACAAGAAAAGTTAATTGAAGCATTTCATCTTGTATATGCTACTAAAAACAGATTTAAGTAAGTGACAGAGAGCTGCCTTTAAAATTACATATAGAATTCAATCCGTAAATTCTAACCATGCTGCGTAAAGACAGCACAATAGTAACAGAGGCAGTGATACCTCATGGAAGCACTTAAAGCATCATTATCTTAGGCCCCGCTGAAAATGAGTATAAGAAAAACATAAAGAGAACTATAAAACCAAACAGATCGTCTGTTGGGGACTGCCTTTAATGATAAGAGATATTATAAAATAAACACATACTTAAAAAAATAAAGGTAAATTAGGATTTGCAAGTTACTTAACATCTAAGCAAGCAAAATTCCAAATTCATTCAACTTGATCAAATCACCTCATTCAAATAAATATGCAATATGATGAGCTTAAATAGGTACCCTATAAGGTATGCTACATGTGGGAACTAGAGAGATAAAATATGACCACAGGCCTCAATGATAGCAGGAGAAATCTCAGACTTGTTTCTTTGAGGTAGTCCTATAATATAAACACTCCTTAAAAGTGTTCTTTAATTTACACTCAGTACTTATATCTTATAATAGCTAACATTTAGTATTGTAATTTTGAGAATCTCATTTGCGATGGTCAGATGGTGTCAGCGGGTCCAGGATGCCTTTGGCTTTGGGCTTTCAATCCTGAGCTCACTGAAGGCGACTTGTCCAGGCATCCGAGCTCCGAAGCGGCGTTCAAGCCTCTTAAAACTGCTGACCGCCTCACCTGCCAAAGTTTCTGTGAATCTGAGATGAAGCTGATGACAGTAGGAGTTGAGGAGGCCTTTGCAGACCATGTAAGGCTGCCTTCGTGGAGTCGAGTGATATAACCAACATTTAATAAATTTAAGACAGATGTAAATCACATTAAAGAAAATGAATAGATGCCGGGCCAGGCAGTATTGCTTACAACGTCATTACATGTGTTAATGTAGGCAATAAATGGGATTTGGCTGAGTTAGCTGAGGAAGGTAGGAGAAGAAGAAGAGGATTATTATTATTATTATTATTATTATTATTATTATTTGTGAGATTTGGGCTGAAACCAGAGCTGGGGAGCCTAAAGCCACTACCACTTAAAGGGGAAGAACTTCAGCTCCATAGACAGCACTATCTCCACTGTGGGGCTGAATACACTATACCCTTAAATGCTTGAATCTGTACCTCTCACCACGTGACCTTTGCTCATTACTCATGCAGTCAGTTCAGGAGACTAGGGGACCCAGTGTTCTGGAATGAAATAGCAATTCACCTGAACCCCTTAAAGATGGTCTGTTCAAAACACCTCAGGGTTTTCCATTCCTTAATATCGGCCATGTATTGCATAAGTAAGTGTTTAAGATGTGTTTGTTAGGCCAGTGAAACACATATTTTAGAGAGTACTGAAGTTCATACATAAAGGAAATCTCAGATGTTTGGTCATTAACATTAATATGAAATACGATGGCATTTTAAGAAATTACAATTTTCGATCGAATTCTCTAATACACGTTTTTAAATAAAAATGTTAATTAAGGAATACGTTGTAACACATTATGCCCTAGTCATATTATAGGTTTTTAAATAATACATATAGAATCCACATATGTGTCTCAAAGTTCTGAAAAATAATCTGGACTAGGATGCTAAAACTGAGTATGCAGCAGAAGTAACTGGTACTTAACTAGCAATTCGTCATGTATTATAAACCATACTGTTGTTAAGAAAGACACGGTGTACAGAATAAAGGTAATTTACTAGAGTCTAAACAGTTGGATTGGTGGCATATATTAGGCTTGTGGCTTTTAAATATATACATATATATATATATCTTATAATACTAAATATACCACAAAATTTTCGAAGAAAAGGGTCGCAAAAATTTATTAAAAAAAAAAAAACAGTGAGTCAATCACACAAGTTAACTCAACTTCTGAAAATAGAAAAAAATAGAAAGGGGGGAGTTTACAAAACCATGTGCTATTCATTTCAACAGAGAATTTTTACTTACTGGTGTCATTGAGGGAATGAGGCCACTGATCAAAATTCTAACAGCGACTGATGAATGGATCTTTAAGAAACCCTAAACCAGTGTTAGAGTAATACAGGGGCAAAGTGATGGGAATGAAGAGGCAGAGCCGTCACCAATGAAGGCTTCAGACTTCCATCAGCCTGTCCCAGTACTATCATCTCCCAAATTCAAAACTAGAATTTTTGCCCAATAACTTAGCTCTAAGTATTCCCTGTCTTTGCTGACTGACAATGCACTGCAATAAGACCAGGAATTGAAGGATCATCCTCAACGCATGGTGCTCCTTAACTCCACTGTCTAAGTCCCATCCACTTAATCATCACAGCAGCCTGGTCAAGATGCCCCCCTCCCCGACCGCCGATCCACAGCCTACACCCCTCATGTTACAGCCACTAAAACGACGGCAATCAAAAAACCTCAAGTCACCTGCTTTGTTAGCACCCTGGGCTCCACTAAAAGTTAAAGCCAGGTTTCCTGTCACACAAGGTAGTCCAGTGTCCTACCTTGATTAATTCTCCAGAGCCACCTCTGACTTCAGAGTCCTAAAGAATCTGGAGTCTCTTTGCACTCCAGAAATACCAACCTGCTTGTTTCTGTTTCCCAGAATGCCTATGGTATTTCTCACTCCTCACTCTGAGTCGCCATTTAATGAAAGTCTTTCACTTTCCCCCTAACTCCTTTATACTTACTACATGTCAGCTCAAAGAGCTTCTCTCTAGAAAATTCCCTCTGAAACCAGATGACTTTTCGTCTCCTATAATCAAGACTCTGCCTCCCACAGTACGATACTGAGAGTAAGTTTCTGTGTATTCCACAGGAGTACTGCTCCTACAGGAGAAATGCAGTATACTTCTTCATTCCTCTCACCTTGTAGAGACCAGCAGGCAAACATTTGCTAAATGAACAACTAGAATAATAAAGCAAAATGCCAAATATATAAGACTGACAATCATATTTTAAATTAACTGAAAATAACTAAACTATCACACCAAAAACGTATAATGGGGCCTGCAAAGTGATTATGAGATACATTTTTTTTTTTTGGCACTCTGGCATAGAGGGATGGTTCAAGGGCTAAGAATATATACTGCTCTTAAAGAGGATCTGAATTTGGTTCCCAGAACTAATTACTGCCTAATGAATTCAGCTCCAAGGGACCAGATACTCTCTTTCCTCCTCTACAGGCACCTGAACTTGTGTCAAGTTATAGCCATATAGACACACTCAGGAATATAATAAAAATAATGTTTATAACAGAATTGATCATACTAAATTCAGAAGCATTCAATGAGATTAAGTCTTCGATGGGAACACTAGGATAGAACTGTTCGTTCGTTCGTTCGTTCGTTCGTTCGTCAACATGGATAGAAAATTCCATTAGGGCTTTCTCTTTGCTCTTACTGACTGGTGTCTTTGGGGCACAAACGATAACTGAAATAGACCCAAATGAAAAACTTTTACTTATGAATTGCAGAAATCAGTAAAAGAAAAATCCAGCACATGAACCAATTCTATGACTTTCTAGCTAAATGCTTTGTAGATGCACTAAGGAACAGTTGATATCTTTCTTCTATTTTTATACTAAATTATCAGAAATACTGTCTCTGTCCCATGGCCTCATGCAGTAAAGAGCCAGACCAATAGATGCAGATTCCAAAGAGATCTGGATCAATAGACAACCCCTTTCTCTTGTGAGCCATTCATATGTAAAAATTAATGAATGAATTAACTAACTGGACTTTTCTGGGCAATAACCTCTGTGACCATGCATCAGATCCAACCATATGTCGGGAGCTCTGCTGGACAGTTCTCATATATGACCACTTTTAACCATCATCACAACAGTCTAGTGAGGTCGGTTTCGGTTACCTTCAAATTACAGGTGAGCCACCGAAGCCAACGGGTGTCAAGTAAAATGTCATGCTTCATATTTAAGGCAGGTGGGGGGAGGGGTGGCTAGTGGGTTATCAAAGAAGCAGAAATTCTAACACAAGCCAGTGGCTGCTCACACACCTTTTGCTGCTCAGCTTTATGGAGAAATTCTCAGATGGAGAAATTCTTTCCCCTCCTCAGGGCAGTACAGTGGAGATTGAGTAAACAGTATGGAAAACATTTAGCACAGCCTTTAGGGAGCTGGTGCGCTCTCAATAGCATTGGCAAGCTGACCTCCTGCCCCCAATCCAACAGTGATAAGAGTCGTAAAGAAAACGGAAGTTCACAAGTATTCCTAAATATTTCATATCATTTCCAAGTGGAGATATCCTGAATCTCTATTCACAAGAAGAAAGTGCTATCAGATTTATATATATATATATATATATATATATATATATATACACATACATATATATATATGTATACACATATGTATATGCATATATATATACATATATAACATATAAAAAAGGAAAATACAGCAGTGTATTCTGATTCGGTTTTGGACTGTGATACCTAGTTTCTAGAATATCATAAAATCAAAATAGATCAGTATTCAAAATTGATCCATGTATCAAAGGGAAGAGAAGCACTAGATCCACAGGCCTTCCTGGCTCTCAGGAAGATTCCCGGTGAACTTAATCAACCATATCACATTTAAAAAGATTAAAAAGGGACTAGAGAGGACAATAGGAGGGAGAGAGTTCAACACAGGTATATAACTTCTCGACAGAAAGTTGTCTTATTTGCCAAAGACCTTAATTCTCACCTCTAAGCAGCCTAAATGGAGTAGCCAGGCTGGACGAGGGACAGAGGAAGAAATGCAGCGGCTTTCTGTCAATGGTCTGCAAACCCATGATCACAATTACTTTCTGTTTAAACTTTTTCCTTCTTTCCTGCTTTTGATAAAGTCATGACACTTAACTGACAGCTGGGAAATCAGGGTTCTTGGTTATGGTTTTCAAGTTCTAGCGAATGAAAACTAAATGTCAATATATAAATATATATATGTAAATATACATATATATATGTCTGTGCACATACACATACAAAGAGAAATACACACAAACATACATACATACATAGACACACATGCAGCCGCCTGCACACACACACATACCCACACAAACATCCACACATCACATCCACACAGAGAGATACATACATGCGTACAGACACACACAGAGCATATACACAGACACAAATACACATGCAGCTGCCTGCACATACACATACATACACAAATACACACATGCACACAATCATACACACAGAGAGATACATACATGCATACATACATACACACACACTCACGCACGCACGCATGCACGCATGCACGCACCTCACTGCAATGCATCCAAAAGTGTAAAGCTAAGCTTGACATCAAACTAATCTGGTGTTACATTAGGGTGTGCCCTATGGAAGTGCAACCGAGGGTGACTGCCAAGCTAAGCAGCAGAAGAAACTCAGAAGGCCAAGGAGTCCTACGAAAAGCTAAATTATACAAATCCCACTGGAGGGCAGCTTGACAAGAATATTGACATGGTGCCAACTTAATACCAATTCTCCACTACTTCTGACATTCTGGTTGGTTTGTTTGTTTGTTTGTTTGTTTGTTTGTTTGGGTTTTGGGGTTGTTTGTTTTTTAGTCACAAAAACTGCACATTGGACTCAGCAGACACCACCCAGAGTGGCATTACAGAGACAGCTCATCAACCCGCAAGATAACATCCCAACTGCGGGCATTTGGTCTCTCTTCGGCGATGCCAGAAGTCAACTGATTTCTTCCAGCCTCAGTTGGCCCATGTGAGAACTAGAACCTCATAATACACATACACGTCTGCCTCCCTGTGTTCTAAAAACGGAAACTCGGCTATGAAAAGGAGGAACGAAAAACACCATGAGAAGACTGAACTGGATTCCCTGACCTGATGACTGGTGAGGGCCTTGTAAAACTAGAAGGACTACTTCTTCCGAGTCCATACCTGCCACCCGGCCATCAAGTCGGCTGATCATCGACAGCACTGACTGGAGCGCCACTCCTCCTGGAGCTCAAAAGTCATAGAAACATTAAAGTTTAAGTCCCAGAGTAGTTTCCTATCATTTACGTTATAACTGCTAAGACAATTCATGTATGGCCATAAGAGTAGATGAAAGAAAAATTATGAATTTAGAACCTTAAAAAAAAAGTTCAAAGACCACTGGCATGATGCAGTGGGCTAAGAGGCTTGCTGGCGAGCCTTGGAGCCTTAGTTCGATCCCCAAGATCCATGCAGTGGGTGGCAGGACCTGGCCTTGTCTGCGCCCTTGCCATTCACACCGTGTCATGTGTGCACACCTGCACATGAATTAGTGAGATAATGTTGATTTTGAACAATTAAATGTTAAAAAACAGTCATTTGTAAGTATGGAGTAGCTTAAAACTGATACTGAAGGAAGGGGGGAAATCCAAGAATTGGGAATGAGCTAACCCAGAAAAGACTGAAATTCACGAGATAAGTTTCATCTCACAGGCCAGAACACAATAGAGATTATTTTTATACCATTCTGTCTGAGTTGTCTAGCTCAGATCCTTAACTTCCAGATTCTGTTTCTAAAATCGCTTAACTCTGTGTGTTTCCAATAACCATCAAGGGACACACTGTCATCCCTGACACCGAAGACTGTCAGGGAACTCAACATGGACACTAATGATCTCAGGCAACAGTGCCCATCCTCTTATTGAAGAGATCCGTATTCTAGGAGAGAAAGTCTAAAGTGTTCTGTGAAAAATCACCCTAAAAACACAAGAAGGAATCATTACAAGATGTTAGGATCATTAATACCTGCTACTTCCTTGAAGGCTATCTTACTCGTGAATTTAAAACCCCAAACTGTCAGGGCTTTGTAACCCTCTCCCTTCTCTCCCAAGTCTCTCTGGCTCTACTCTAGGACTGTCATGTAATGATGGCTGCTGTCATTATTTTTATGCTATAGATGGCACTCAGTGTACAGATGCTCTTCATCTTAGAATAGTCACCATGTCCACTGAACTGATGATTGGTACCTTATAGTGATGCTGACCCCTTTTGTGAAGGCAGAGTCAATGGGTTATCATGCCTTATTGGAGTTACACAGAAATGCTTCTTTCCTGCTACTAGACACTAGTTTATCCTATCAAAAAAGTTTCACAATGACTTCTAGCTTTAATACTTCCAATCCAAACCCTAATTCCTCCATGAAAGAAACAGCCTCATAAGAAATATATCCGAATATATTCTTTTAATGCAGAGAACATGTTATTCCCATTTATTAATGGCAACATCATATGTTAGTAGAAAAAAAGGCAAGTGATGCTGGCCCTCTATACAAAATTTACTCCAAGTTTCAAACATCGGAGTGACCAATTTTAGGTCTCTGTTCTAATTAACAGACAAAAGTCTTTCTCAAACTCTACTTGCTTTGGCAATCTAAAATGCTGATGATTCTCCTAGATCTACCAGAGAGGAAAACTGGGTATCTTCCCCATCTAACACCTAAGTGGGTAACCTAGATACTGTAAATAGAGGCTACAGAAAGGATGCACCAGACAGCTCTGAAGGGAGAGCCAAAATATTTAAGCAGCAACTCTGAAAACACTGTAGCACTCAGCCAAAAATTGTACGAACATGGAATTGCCACAGGCTAGAAAATTAAAAAAACAAAACTCACGAAATTACCAGACCTCAGTTTACTGTTCTTGGGTGAGAAAAGCCCCAGTGTGGGACAAAGAAACAAAATCAGCTTATTTGTTCAAATTAACCATTTCTATACTTTGCAATGTTTATTTTAAAAGAGAAGGGAAATGCCTTTTTGATTGAAGCAATAAGAAAAGCAGATCACAAAGTGCCAACTGAGTATGCAAGCATTTTATTTATTTATTTATTTATTTATTTATTTATTTATCTTTTGCTAATTTTCTGGTTATGACTAGAGAGGACAGGCTAGTCCAATCAACAACTATCTGTATTTTACATACTTTATGTTTGTAACATAGGTAAAAAAGTAACTAGAATACCGTAGAAGCTCTATGTAAATCTAACTTAACCTACTAGACATTTTTATGAAAAAGTTGTTTCTAACAAATGAAACCATAGACTACCAAAGTACTAATAATATTAAATATTAAAGTGAAAAATCTCAATATACTATTACAGTAATATAACTTTTCTCAAATCAATAAGCAAAAAAACAAAGTGCTACAAATCCATTACAAGAGATTAACAATATATTTCAGCATGAATCACAACACCAGTATTTTTTTTCTTTTCTACATCAAAGAGGCTTGCTTCAAGAAAGAAATGTCCTGAATAAGTTTCCCTCATTCATAAAGAGAAAGAAAACTTTTAAATGAAGTAAAGTCAAATAGCTCCATCAGAATTTCAAGCCAATGGCTAAAATCACCTGAGAGTGAAGACATGCAAAATATATTAAAGAGTAACTTATATTCTTATGCTTAGCATTCTGCAGTCTTCACTAATTATAAAGTTTCTAACTTTACAATAACCTAAGTCAGTCTAGAAGAGAGACGGGGAAAGAAGTTCTCTCAGATAACCAGAACTGACTTAAGAATATGCTTGTAATAAAGATGCTAGTTCAGTTTTCTCCAGTTGTTAAATCTTCAAAGAAGAAAACTCTTCCTCATCTCCCCAAAAGAACAGTTCTAAATTAAACTAAACTTAATATCAACCTTTCGGTTTAAGACTGCAACATATACCCAAAGTCCAAAGGAATCAACACCTCAAGCTTGTTCTGAATCAGAGTGGCAGACCACTTGCACTGAATTAACTCATCTGATAAGACATTTTAAGTAAAAGACAAACTTAACAAATAAATGCATCTTGTCCTCTCACAGTGACAGCATGCCTTTCTATCACATTCAACATCGTCTATGACGTCCCATGTCAGAAACACTCAAGAGCCAAACTGCCATTCCTGCAAACCCAAAAACATCCTTCCAAAAATCTTTTACCCTGATTCCGGACAATGTAAAACAAAATGATTTTTTAAAGAAATGAAAGCAAACGAATTCCGCAAATTTCCAAAGACATTTCACTTCAAATCCTCCAGAGGAGAAACTTGTACATTGCTTTTTCTTCCTTTCTGAAAAAGCAAATAACACTTCAATTTTACCACTGATGTTTTAGCTTCTTCATACCAAGGCAGCAGAACCTTTCCTATTCTACTTCTTTTTTTTTTTTTTTTTTTTTTGCTTTTATTGTTTTTTTTTCTTTTTCTTTTTCTTTCTTTTTTTTTAAAAAATAACCATGAAGAGTCCTTTGGTAAGTCTACATTTCTGTATTTTTTTTTTAGTCAAACAACAAATCTAGACGTGACCCTTGAACTGAAAACAATAATCAGCCAATGCTAATAACATTTCTTACCCGGCACAGGTAGGCACCAGCTAGCAAACGCCACCTTGGGACAGTTCAGACTAGTAAGTAGGCTCATGTTTTATGATACTAGAATGAACGGAAATAAATCTGTGTTGTTCTTTTCTTAGCGAAAGCTACCAGCAGTAGCACCGTCCCAGAGTGAGCAGACCCCATAGACCTGACAAATCCAAACCTCTCACTTGAGAATTTAAAAAAAAAATAACAATCATAAAATGAAGACTTACTGCTTGTCATGTGACTTGGCGAGGCGTGCTGTCCATTGGGTGTGCTCGAGGTAAGGTCGATGGCCATACTGACATGCTCCCCCTCAGGTGAAAGCTCATTGTCACCTGCTTTCAAAAAAATACATTCTTTTGGTTTCTGTTCATTGTCACGTAACATCTAATTACTCAGAATGCCTCATATTCAGAGGACATGCAGAACCGAACACTCAAGAAACATGCTGGGTTTTTTTTTTTTTTAAGAGAAACTACAAGATAATAAAATACACAGTAAATGAATGAAATACAGGGAAAACACACACACACACACACACACACACACCTAGCCCATAATAAAACAGTGAACAAACTTTATTATCATAACACTCTTACAGGTCAATGACAATAGAGACCATCTGAGGTCCAAAATAATTGTAGTGAAAACAGTAAGACTTTTTTAATAATCTAATGTAATCAATATAAAGTTCTTAAAGTGAATATCTTAAAAAATGTTTGCTGGATGATTCGAATGAGCTTGCATTTTTTAGAAAAAAAAAGTGAACTTAAGAAGTTAATTCTTTCATATTATGTGTCTGAGAAAATTAGGTTACCTAGTAGTAAATCTTTAGTATATCCCCCACAACACACACACACACACACACACACACACACACACGAAGAAATAACTATAACCTGATGTATTCTAAATTTAAATTAAACAGGGAAACCAATCAAATAAGAAACTAAAGATCTGCTGGCTACAAGTCTTAAATAATGTCCTTTGTGAAATAAGTAGATTTCTATGCCCCTTTCTTAGTTTGCTTCTGGTAATACTTCCTTGTATCCATTGCAAGGTGAAATGGTGACCAGCAAAGAGAGCTAGAGAACCCGTACTAAAAACTCATGGCTCGGAAACTCATGCGCAGGTAGCACGAAGCTCACTTAACTGCCCACAGCAAATTAATGAGAAGGAATACTCACACGCTATGTAGCCATCAATCGCGTCTGTTTCCATAGTCAGAGTGCAGCGCTGGAACACAGAAGATTGCAACCTTTACCCAAGGATTCCTCCCTGTATCTGCCATTAAATTCTTCACTTAGTTCAAGCCCCAAGCAGGTAGTCCACGTTTGCTCCTGCAACCTGTGCCCGAGAAACATGCTACAATGTACTGTGCGTGCTCATTTGCAAGTCATTGAACTCACTGCAAA
Organism: Apodemus agrarius; assembly: GCA_964023405.1. Taxonomy (NCBI): domain Eukaryota; kingdom Metazoa; phylum Chordata; class Mammalia; order Rodentia; family Muridae; genus Apodemus; species Apodemus agrarius. The sequence goes on from OZ030014.1 coordinate 70,056,831, forward strand.
TGATCTGATTCCTGCTGGAGATAGGGTAGGGACGCTAAGTGTTCTGTGAGATGGGCTGTAGCAAGAGAAGAACGACTCTCTGCATCAAAATTTACCTGTCTTATTGGGGGGGCGGAATACAGGAGGAGGGGGTAATCTTGACTTTGCCAACTTTAACTGCTATCTAAGTCTTTGACTGTTCACTACTTCCCACAATCGCCCTGCAGTCTGAGTACTTCCCTAGTATACAGACGGCTCTATTCACAATTGTTGCAAGTTGGTTCATCATGTTCTAATGGGGTGGGGGCAGAGGACAAACAAAACATAAGAAAATAAAACAAAACAAAAATACTCCGTACTAGACCGTATCCCAAAGACTTTTGCAGAAGTTGGCCAGCTCTGGCTTGAATTGACATTTTAGCCTACCCCAAATTCTGTGTAAGCACCTGTTCAACGTACCCTAATTTCCTGCCAGAGTACGGCTGGCCACAAATGCCAAGCCTACTTAAGGCATTCGGATTTCCAACATTTCAGAAACTTTTGGCTGTGCACGAGGGGATCATTTTTCTCTCCCCAAGTCTGAGGAATGATTTTCATGCATCAATAACACAAAATAGCAGCTAATCTCCAGAAACAAAAGTAAATTGTATGAGACAACACCCCCTAGCTTTGAATCACATAATGAGAAGATCGATAATCTAACTGTATTCTTTGAGGGGAAAAGTTAAAGAATTGACAAGTCCTGAAAAGATTTTTACTTATTTTTTTCCCCTTTGGCCCGGGTCCTTTTTGCCTTTAGTTTCAAAACTCTCACAGCACCAGCAGCTAAATTATTCACAATGAGCCATTTCTGTATTGATCGCCAAGTATATTTAGCCCTGGCTCCTGGAATTTCTCCATTACTTACTGGAAAACAGGCAGCTTCACTTCTTGTCTCCAAAACCACTTCCCTTCTCCCTCCCCTCCCCTTCACCACCAGCCTCCCTACCCCCCTCTCACCCCCCAAAAACTTTTCTTTCTTTCTTTATGGTATAATCAGATCAAATTCTCAGTAACTACATAGCAGTTAAATTCCGACCTGCTCTACTCTTATCAAATTCTTTCAATTAGGTTACGTAAGGTTTTAAAGAAAGGGATCGGTAAAGTTTACAGGGGAGCAGTTTCTACCGAGATCTTACAAATGAGTCTATCTCTTTAAAAATGTACACATTTAACACACATACTAAAAAGAAGTGTCAGTTAGAAGCAAAAGAAGTCTGCCCCAACAGTGAAAGGGTTATTAAACCCTCAGTGAAGGAAAAGAAAGAAAAAGAAAAAAAGGAGAAAGAGAAACGAAATGTACATACAAAAGAAATTGTCCTTTGATTAAAAAACATTCATCACCATTTCCAGCTCTGTCGGGAGATCCCAGCTTCTTCTAACCCCTCAAAGAGGAGGTGACAATGTCGGGCTGAAGAGAATCGGAGAAAGAAAGAAAGAAGTTTTTTGTGCCCCCCTTCCCTCCCTGGCCCCCTCCAGGCCAAGCCCCCTGCAGAGTTAAAGGCGAGGAGGAGGGAAAGCACTTTACAGGTGGGTCATTCCAAGACCGAATCCAGCAAACAGATCGGCTGATAAACAAAACCAAGAAATGAGAGAGAAGGAACACTCCCCCCCCACCTCCTCCTCCTTCTCCTCCTCCTCCTCCTCCCCCGCCCCCGCCCCCTCGTCCCTTTGGGATGGTCTTAGTAGGAAAAGTCACTCAGGAATGGCACCACGTACTTTCAGGAAAGAGGAAAAAAGAGAGAGAGGGAGGGAGAGAAAGAGAGAGAGGTCAGTCAGTGCTACAGCAATGCGATTAACAAGAAGAGAAAAAACTTGATCCACCGGTTCCTTAAGAATTGACCAAAAGCTAAGACAAGAAAACTGAAAGAAAAAGGGGAAGGGGGGGTACGAGGGGAGGGACAGTCAGGCAGAACCCAGCAAGGAACCTAGGCCAACTTCACAGGACTGTTTTGTGGCCTCTGGCAAAATAGAAAAGAAAAAAAGAAAAAGAAAAAGAAATTAAATCTTCATTCCATCGCCTTCGTCTATACCAGAACCTGTCAACGCGATTTAACTGCGGCTTTTATACAATGTGTCACACCAGATCTTTATTATTATTAATATTATTATTGTTTTTGTTTTCAATCTCAACAGTATAATAGCCTCTATCTAGACAGCTGCAATCTATGCAGGCTATCCAATCTTTCTTCTTGGAATTCAAGTTAAAACAAAGCAAAAACAAGTCCAAATCCATGACAGCTATAGAGACGAAGACTGATTAATCCATTAACATCCCAGAAGCAGATTACAAGGAGGGGACAATACATTAAGGCAAAGGACATCATCTTCAACGAAATTCCCTGAGCGTCCTTTACAGAAATCATTTCCCTAATCAGAACCACAACCCATCATCCCTCCCCAAAGAAAAGCGCCTAAATTATTATTATCACTGGTTAACAGCAACAAGTCATTCGATCACACCACACTGTTAAACAAGATTCCATATCATTACACTTAACTTTGAAAACACTCCCCCCACCCCTTTGCAAACCATACACAAATTGATAGATAATCTATGAATCAGAAGACAAATAAAATAAGAGCTGTTCTTCCCCACGCAAAAAGCCAAGCGGAGATTTACCTCAGCAGTGCATGCAGTAAAATAATCCCATCACCCTTTTGTTTGTGTTTACTGTTAGTGTGTCCTCTCCCTCTCTCTCTTTCTTTCTTTCCTGTGCCTAACGTGTGTTTGTGCACTGCAGTTGGTGGTGGAAACTAAGGCAGTGGATCTGTAGCTAAGGGTAATCCTGTTTTTACTTCCTCCATCTTCAGCGAGGAGCAGGGTTAGCCCGGGACAGCTGGTCAAACCCCGAGAAACCGATCCGGCGGAGCCCGAGCACATCTCCCCCGCCGGCCGGGCTCGCGCAGACGCCCGCGGGCGGAGGGCGGGCAGCGGCGGTGGCGGCGGCGGCGCGCGCCGGCTGGCGGAGGCGCGCGCCCGGAGGGGGTTGGGTGGGGGTGTCGTAGGCGAGCGCCCGGGTCCGTGAGAGCCGCGAGAGGGGCGGGCGGGCGGGCGAGCGAGCGCGCGGGCGGGCGGGCGGGGCGGGGGCGCGTGTCTGCGCGCTCGGCCGCTCGCTCGGCGCGCTCGGCAATCGATTACAGGACAAGTGCCGCGCGGCTCCGCGCCTCCTCCGCGCCCCGCGCGCCCCCCGCGCCGGCTCCGCCCCTCTCCCCCGCTCCCGGAGCCCCGCTCACGTTCTCCACTGGCCGCGCGGGAGGGACGATCTCGGGCTCCCCCGGCTCATGTCGGCCGCGGAAAGTTTTCTCTCTGGCCCGGCACCTCCCCGGACTCCCAGATCCCGGTACAGGGAGGATCTGGGACACTGAGCCCGGCAGAGGGGCCCTTGCGAGTGCGCTGGGAGACACGGAGCGAGCGCCACTGTCCCCATTGTGAAAGTGCTTTCCAGTGCAAGTTTAAAATTAGAGTGTTTACTTGCTGTTTATATCCACCCCTGTCCTGGCGTGTGCCACATCCACCCGAGGCAAAGGAACCAACCGTGAGGGTCGAAAAAGTTGTTAGCTTAGCCTTTTTCCAATCACGACTTTGCGATTGTTGGGGGAAGAACATAGGAATCGTCCTGAGAAAAAAACAAATGCATTTGTTCAGTCTACAAATAGCAGCATTTACTATCTTTCTTGACCACAGAAAAGGGAATAGAGACTTCTATAATTAAAGGGAAAAGGAAAATGAAAGGAGCTGAAAATATTAAACTGTGTAGTCTGGGTGGTTTAAGTTCGAAATCACATGAAATTATCAGGAGTGCCAAACAACATTTCTGAGAAACCATATCGCAAATTGTGTAGAAAATCAATGCTGAAAGAGGAGCAGGCGCTGTGCCTCCCACTCCTTTAAAGAATCCCAGAAATAGTTGCTAAGAGTTTTTCCCTCCCCCCCCCCTTTTCTGTGGAAGCAAGCCATATGACACATTGAAAATAAAATCAACTTTCACCTTCAGCGCCACTCTGTCCTGTGTTTAGATTTTGGTGTGTGCAAAGGTTCACTTTGGTACACAATGGATACCCTAATGACGTCCAGTGTATTTATTTCTACTTTCTAAAACTTTATTATATCTAATGCTGTTATTAAGCAATTGTACTTATAGGCTCAGTTCATTTTTTTTTAATTATAGAAAATTATGATTTAAAGCAAACAAACCATTTCATTGGAAGTAAACCACCTGTGCTCAGGTTTTCAATAATTTCCTGATGGCTTTCTTTAAAGTTGCAATATATGTGACATTGTTAAAACTGACATTTTAACCTGCTTGTCAGCTATTTGAATAAAATGCTTTTCCCCCTTAAAGTTAAGATTTGGAAAGGTCAAACTAAAGAGGGTCTAGGAGTCATTCAAATCAATGCAACAGACAGCAAATTCAGAAAGCTGGCATGTGTGTCTCTACAGTATAGAAAAGGTGACATACTGTGAAGTGTGAGAGAGGTTCTCAGAGTGTTCCTTCCCACTTGAAAAGTAAGTGTCAGTGGTTTCAAGTATCTCCAAAGTCACAGTGGTCCTTAGAAAAGACATAACGAATTCAGTACTAAAGGGAAAGGTCCTCCTAGTTAAAAGCAGCAGAATCCATCTGCAGAAGAAGATTCATTGTGAGATCCGGAGGAGCCTTCCTAAAGTTACCAAACCTAGTCGATGTGGTCCTTGTACCTACCGGACAACTGCTTGATTTAGATCCTCCCAAGCTTATCCTTTACTGATTTGCTGTCATTGGTTCCCTGGCCACCAGAGGCACACCCTCTCCCTCTAGTGGTTAAACCTTTGGACAGTTTACTAGCAGCTACAGTCTTCCTCCAAGAGCAAGCTATTTAGGCAGGCACTAATGAAGCCCAAATTTTAGGAGGGCTTTCTGAAGAGTGAGAATGAGATCAATGTAAGAAACATCCCACGTTCCTTTCTCATTCACAGACCGCGATGGATTCAGTCTTTTCTGAAGAAGTCATGAATGTGTTTACAAGCTAACTTGGGTAGTTCTATTCCATACCTCTGAAGTTTGATCTTAGTACTCAGACTCGCAATCTAATTCATTCATGAGAAAGTGACCATATTATAAATCGTAGCAATTCACTTTGGTCAAGATTTCCCTCCACGACGTTTTGGTAGTGGTTAAAGAATGGATTTACTTATGCCCTTAACCATAGCGACCCTGTATGCAATTTGTTAAGCAGCTGTTTGCTTGAACTGTGCAAGAAAAGAAAGCACCAGGAGAGGAGAGTCCTCCTCATCTCGCTGGAAGGTTCAATCTTCACTTTGGGGATATGTATGACAACAAAGCAAAGCATTGCTTTTCTCTGCCGTTTCTCCAATTTCTGTTCCTTCTCGCTCTTTCTGTTCAAACTGGAAGCTGATCCTTCCCACCATGGTTCCAGAACCCGTTTGTATGCAACATGGTTGTGGGTATTCTACTCACGTATTGGTTTTCAAAATGAAACCTAGCTCTTCAACTAGAATTTACTCTTTGGTTTTTGTTTGTTTGTTTTGTTTTTCTTATTTGTTTGTTTGGTTTGGTTTTTCAAGGCAGGGTTTCTCTGTGTATCCCCGGCTGTTCTGGAACTCACTGAAGACCAGGCTGGTTTCTGAGGTCCCCCTGCCTAGACCTCCCCAATGCTTGGATTTAAGACGTGTGCTATCACTGACTGGTTAGAGTTTATTCCTGTAAAAAGCAAGATTATGTCTTATACAGGTCATCATCTTCTCAGAGCCAGCACACTGTTGGGCACTAAATTAATAATAAACACTTATCAAATGGTTGAATAAAGGGGAAAACACATATCCTCCTCCCGTGTGTTAAGCTATTGTCAAGGAATGAAAATAGCAACGGCACGTTCTGATTCCCTAATGAACTGGGCCAGCGCTTAGCTTGTAAGTCATGGTACAGGTGTCCTTAGTGTGTTAGTTCTGGCTTATCAACATGACGGCTGTTGGTGTCTTCCTAGACATTATCACATAGATTGAAAACTATCAGTTGTAAAGGGAGCTAAATTGTATTAAAAAATGAAAAATTCTTTATAAGGGCAGTCTCCATTAAAATGCACTTCCATGGTGCCTCAACTTCAGAACGAATTACTCCTCGCTGGCAAGTCGGGAAACCAGGTGACTAGCCAATGCAGCCCATTTAATTTTATAACCACTAAGTTTAATTAGCAAAATGAAGACTTTACAAGGCACTATGGCTAAAAGACACATTATAAAATAAGATTTTTTTTCCTTCCCTGAATGGTTTGTGTTAATTGTTTTAGCTTTAAAAACAATTCCCTTCAAAGAAACTTAGATAGAAATCTTATTTTTATCTTGTTTTGCTCAGGGAATTAAATCTACATTTTAAAGTTTTAGTTTTATTTTCAGTACGTATGTGAAGTAGGGGGACAAATCAGAGGACTGTAACTCTTATGTAATAACAAAGATTTTTTTTAAAAAACTATATATACATGTTTGATGGTTCCGTGGTCCTTGATGCAGCAGCCCTGCGGAGTACATGTTCGAATGTGGCCTTTAGGGAAACAGAATTTAAAACTGTATAAGTATATAGCCACTGTTACTATTATCCTTTTAAGCAGGAGAAGGAATGATGCTGTTTCTCTCTCTCCACTTAGCTGCACACTGAAGAAGTAGGAAGCCAGAAATAGACTGTGTTCATTGAGACTCTGATTTTGTTTCTGGCTTCCCAGAATTCCGGGGAAACAGTCTAAGACCCCAAATCCCAAATTGCTAAATCAGCATATTTGGTACCTGCCACCTTTACCTCTCCAGGTATAGGAAGAGTCTACAGTCTGGTTGCTTGACCCGTGAGGTCTAAATCAGAAGCATGTTCCCAGCGTCTCTGCCTTGAACACTGTCCTGTTAACACTCGTTAAGGAGTATTACTTTGCAGTTAGAGACTCTTGTTCAAATACCCACACCCATAGAAAAGAGAACGTGATGAATTTACGCTTTCGAAACAGTTTTCTACTAGGGAGCATGTTCCTGTCCTACAGCGGATGAGAGACTAAGACCGTGGCAGATGAGAGTTATGAATTGAAAGACAGACAATGAAGGTGAAGACTTTACAGGTTTGTGAACACAAATGGAAGCATGTATTTTGAAGCTGTCATTATAACCCATCATAATTGCTTTAAAAAGGCAAATGCATTCTGCGTTTGAAAAATCTTAGAGCCTTCTATTTGTGCAAAATTGGAGCTTCAAGCTACAATAAGTGGTACCTTGCAAAACCAACCCTATCTAAGAGTCATTAGAAAGTAATTCTAAGAAACCCATGATGTTAGCACACAAAAACTGCAGTAAAGGTGTTGAGATGCCCGATAAAGTATTGACCCAAGGAGGCAAGCACACCAATCGTCTGGGAACAAATCTCAGAAATAGAGGATAGCAATAACATGGAAAATTAGTCTAGTGAGCATGAACACTGATTTCTTTAGACATAGATGAAAAACAACAAAATAAAACAAAACAAAGCAACAAAAATCACCCTCAGTTGCCCAGAATATATTTAGCAACTGAAGTCAAAGGGTGGGAAACTTAAGTTTGCCAGGAATGGGATGGAAAACCCAAAATGACCTTTGAATTGTGAAATTTGAAAGGGGACCTGGACGAAAGTTCTGTATAGCAAAGGCTGGATTATGTCTTCGAGGTTATATCTCCAAAGAAGCATCTGATAACCAACCCAGTATCAGCAGCCACCCCATCTTGTCTTTTGAGATGTGTGAAAAGCCCGTGGAAGTCCCTGTCCTGTGACTGTGAGAAGCTTCAAGGACTTCAAAACCAACTTGGTCCACAGTGGTGCAGTCTAAGTGCTCACTTAATCAATCTCACTTAAGTGAAAGGGAACACAGGTACTGTGTTGCCAGCAGTGATCCAGGGATTCAGCCGTCCTTCTTTAATAGTCAGATGGGCACAACCTCCGTAACTAAGAGTCTTGGGGGAGGAGACATAAGTGAGGAGCCGTTTGTTGTCTGAAAATTCTACACAGCAATGTATACCATGAAAAGAGTATCTTACTCAAAGAAAGGTCATCTACTGATAGTAAAGTCAAATGTCATCTCCACCCGATCTTCAAGACTGTGGTTTAGAGAAAGGTTAGCTTAATAGAGGAGTTAGTGTTCCACTCTGAACCGTGTGTCTTAAGATATGATATAGACATGGAGAATAACACCATCAGTACCTTTCCCCAGCAGTTACGCTGAACCTTCAAAGAGTTGTTAACATTTGATGTCATGGTAATCTGCTAGACACCTGGGAAATCACAGTAAACTAGACACCTAGGGGAAACCCGGACAACTATCACTACAGGTCCTATAAAGTTTGATCCAGAAACTTCTACAGATGGTAGAATAACTTGTTTTAAATGGAATATTGCTGAGAAATAAAAACATATGCAGATTCTTTAGCATTTTATTTAAGAGACAGGGTCTTGTTATATAATGTTAGTTGTCTTAGAACTCACTATTGTAGACCAATCTGACTTGAAATTGTCAGTGATTCTCCAGCTCTTGCATCTTAAGTGCTGGGATTATAGGGGTACAGTGATATGGTGGCTAGCTAGCACCCTAGACTTTAACACAACCTGTTCCAAAAAGCTGGAGGATCAGTTGAACTAGAAAGGCCACATATACCATCATTATTTACAGGCATTTACTTTGTGCCAGGTACCATGGTAAAGAAAGCACATTCTGTGTATTATCTCATTTAAAACCCACTATCATTCATAAAGTAATATATTCCTTATTTTCCACATGACATTGAAGCTTGGAAATTTAATTAAGTCTTCTCGAGCTCTAGAGCTTCAGATTAATTCCAAAACACCTCTACTTGAACTCATTGTACCTATATCGCCTACGCTTTTAGTAAAAAAACAAAACAAAACAGAATAAAACTCTCCCAACTGAATTCCATTCCCAGTGCTTACATTCTTTTCAACTAAGCAGATAAAGGTAAATCAATTAATTTGAGCCTAGTTTGGTCTATGCCATTCAGGGCTACATAGCAAGACCTTGTTTCAAAAAACAAAACAAGTAAAATAAGTTTCTACAAATTCTGTATAATATATATTTTTTCTCAGTACCACTACATTTAAAACAATGTAGACAACAGGCTTTCTTATAGAAGGGTTTATTTTTAATTATGAATAAAATGAGATTTTTATTTGAACACAAAGATGTTATTACGGAAGCTTATTAGTGGCTATAGAGGAACTTAGCTAAAATTTAGGTCTTATAGGATTACCTATAAGTGATTCTCCAGGTCTTGCATCTCATACAGAAGAGCTACCCAAATATCTGGAAGTAATCAATTGATAAATAATGATTATTTATATATGTTCATAAGGTTGTTTTATAAAATCTAATTTCTAGATATTTATGTTAGAGAGTGAATGTGTAAAACTGTTGGCTATTTAGACAAAAATCTTAACAGCATAATATGGGTGGAGGAGAGGTCTTTCAATTCTGTGGAAACAATTGTTTCAGAATTTCTGCTATGGAGTTGAACATTAAGCCCTCTTGCCATTACAAAGTTTACTGAAAACCCCATTGTCAAGAATAAAACCAATAGTAGCAATTACTGGATGATATTTTGACTTTCTATATGATTCTTCTATGAGGATAGATCATACTTGAAAAATCATTTATTTCTCCATAAATAAATGATGTTTATGCTATTTTTATATCTATTTTGTATAAGTTTGAAAATTTATAGTTCTGCTTTCTAAGAAGAGTGGAGTAATGTGACTTTCAATTTGAGTTATTGTCACCCTTCATGGCTAATAGCCAAATCCTTGACTTTGGAACACACAAAGACTGTGTCATTCTAAGGTAGCCCTTAGGATGATAACCTCACCCTGTTGCCTGCTGTAGAACTTTAATGGATCCTTCAGCCTCCACCAAGTCACTCTAGTGAGGGAGATTCATGAATTCTGAGACAGCCTGTCCAAATAGAATTCCTCAAAACTGTAAGGGGAAAGTCGAGCACAGTTTAAAATGGGAAAGGAGCTTGGACTGGAAGGAAATGCTGGAATTAATTATGACAGCTGCAGACAAGGTAGTGCTTAAGGAGAGTATAGGAAGAGAGTTGATGGAGGCCAGGAGTTCAGACAATGAGAATGACCAATCCACAATAACAGATAAAGAATTCACTCACAGCCCAGCCGTGGTGGCACACACCTTTAATCCCAGCGCTTGGGAGACAGAGGCAGGCAGATTTCTAAGTTTGAGGCCAGCCTGGTCTACAGAGTGAGTTCCAGGACAGCCAGGGCTATACAAAGAAACCCTATCTCAAACAAAACAAAACAAAACAAAACAAAACAAAACAAAACAAAACAAAAAACAAAAAAACAAAAACAAAAACAACAAACAAACCAAACCAACCAAACAAAAAAAACAAAAAGAATTCACTAGAAGGTCACGCAGGGCTAAAGGAACATGCACTTGGTTGATTAGTCGGTTGATTGTTTTTCTTAAAGGAACTCTTCATCATTTCCTAGTGCTGATGTAAAAGTATCAACAGTGGTGAAGGGATTGAATGAAGGTAGCAGAAGACTGATCAAGAGGAGACTTTGTTAGGCAAGGGCAGAAAAGTCTGTTACACAGATGGCCTGATTAGCGTCAGGTAAGAAAACATGCCTCTTGGGCTTGAAAAGAATGAACAAAGATGCAAGATAGCTTATTAATTTTCATAATGGTAAATTAGAAAAGCTTTAAGACACCGTCAATTCTTTTTTTTTTTTACTATGAATAAAGGGAACAGCCACTAGAAGAATATGGAAATTAAAAAGTTACAGAAAAAGTTATAGTCAAAGACCCAGCTAAAGCTGACACAAAGAAGCCATAAATATGCACAATAGAATAGTTGTCTCTGAGCTCACCAAACAGGGATAATCTGGAAAAGAACAAGTTACATATTGAAAACTAGTAGCTCTTCTAGATAGGGAACTAGAAGACATTGAATCAAAAAACTTCAGTTTTATTCAAAGAATAATATTGGAGTAATGTGGCAAAGAATATGCTGCATAAAAGATAGTAACAGATCCAGAAGAGGAAGAGGAAGAAAGCTGTCATAGACTAAGCAGGCAGGCCGTGAGGAGCTTCCAGGTAAGGGAATGACAATAAAATATAGTATTGTATAAAGGCCATGAACAAAAAGTTGACATTTCTGGTAGAAAAGAAAGCATTAAAAAAAGAAGAGAGCCGGGCGGTGGTGGCGCATGCCTTTAATCCCAGCACTTGGGAGGCAGAGGCAGGCAGATTTCTGAGTTTGAGGCCAGCCTGGTCTGCAGAATAATTTCCAGGACAGCCAGAATGTTGGACTAATCAGGAGATGTATAATGAACAGGAATGTGTAGCAGTTGGTAAGAATGAGGGCAGATAATAGTAAGAAGGATGTTTGGGGAAAGAGTAGTAGGAATCCTCAGGGTAGCTGGGTCTTTCATGGAAGCATATATCTGAGAATTAGCTAAAATTTTAAGGCTAGATGATTCTATACTCTAATCCAGAGGGAGATGAATCATGGGAGATGGCTGTATGAGGGATGCTATTAAGAGTTAACTTTCATGCCGGGTGGTAGTGGCGCACGCCTCTAATCCCAGCACTTGGGAGGCAGAGGCAGGCGGATTTCTGAGTTCAAGGCCAGCCTGGTCTACAGAGTGAGTTCCAGGACAGCGAGGGCTATACAGAGAAACCCTGTCTCAGAAAAAAAAAAAAAAGAGTTAGCTTTCAATGAGTGGTTTCAATGTATACCTGTAGTCTTACCATAATTACTAATAGAATTTAAAAGCAAAGATTGTTGTGTGAGTGAACCTGCTCAACCTAATGAAAAGGAAGCTGGCAGTTCAAAAATGATCTGTTTTGAGCCGGGCGTGGTGGTGCACGCCTGTAATCCCAGCACTCGGGAGGCAGTGGCAGGTGGATTTCTGAGTTCGGGGCCAGCCTGGTCTACAGAGTGAGTTCCAGGACAGCCAGGACTACACAGAGAAACCCTGTCTCGAAAAAAAGGAAAAAAAAAAAGATCTGTTTCACTTAGGAAATGAAGTCGTTGTTGAAGAACACAAGGATGCAGAGTCTTTTTGTTTTGTTTCTCTTAGGAGCCATCCTAAGAGTGTGTAGGGGGTACGGAAGACGTGGATTTTCAAGATAGGGGGAGAGACCAGGCAGTGTGAAAAACAAGATCTCAGAAGAATGGCTTGATGACTTGACCTGAGCAGACATCCTAGTCCCATCCATATTCATTCTCCCTTCCCCCTCCTTCTCCTCCCTTCTCTCTTAATTTCCTTACTCAAATCTGTTTTCAGATGGACAGCCAAGCCACCTGAGGTTAAACATTCTCAGTATTATTTAAGTCTTTACTTTATGGCTATAGCTACGGCAGTTACTGTACTACAAGAAGCCAGAATCAGTTCAGAGATCTTCATAACCAAATACATTCCCCCAGAATATACATTTCCACAAGTCACTACGAGTGAATGGCAGTCACTGATTGGAATATCAACCTCCAAACACTGGCTTTGCCCTGGTACTTAGATGTTAACTGTTCTTTGTTCTAAATTTAGGCAAGATTTGGCTTTCTCTACCAATTCAATTCTATTACTGATTTTAAAATTAGAATAAGAAAATGAGGCAATTGAAAACCTCTGGACCAAATGAGGACTTTGGTTTATTCCTCAAGCCACTAGACTGTACACTAAGCGCTAATGACAAAAAGGATGATCGTGCTTAAGTCACATAAAAATAGAAGACGCAGGTAGAGATTGCCACCATTGTTAAACATAAAGTTATTCTTAGGATTCTAGTCCCATCCATAGGCAATTTTAAGTCCAATCTATCATGCACCCATGATGTGTGACTTCTCCAGAATGATGTTAAGAAACATCTGTTCAGTGCAGAAGGAGAGCATGGACAGACCAAAGAAAGAATTCAATGCAAGTAGAGCTTGGCGAACCAATGAAATTTGCTGAGCTTATGTTTAAGAGTATGGGCAACTAAGGGGCAACTACATCATTGGAAAGCCCCCGCCCCAGCATAGGTAAGGCATGGAAAGGTACCCTAGTGTAGTCTCAACAATCAGCCATTTATCTCTCATAATCTTGGGGAGATTATGTGTGATGATCTCCTATAGAACTCATGGAAGGTTCATGAGCTCTCTGCCTCCTGTCATAGAGGCTTGATTTCCTGAGCGTCTCCTTCAGGTAGTCACAGATATTTGACAGGGTTTCTTTGTGGTAACAGCCATGGATATCCTGGAACTCCCTCTATAGACCAGGTTGGCCTGGAACTCAGAGAAATTCACCCGCCGAGTGCTGGGATTAAAGGCATGAAGCACCACATCAGAGTCACGGCTTTCTTTTAAAATAAATGATCCTTTTCTGTTAAACATAGAGGACCCCATGACAGCATTACCATAGATCGTCCAGTCAACGGGGCCATACAAATAATACACTCTAATGTAACTGAGATGTAAAGACCATTACTGTAACATACGGAAATGACAGTAAAGCCACTCTGTGAACCACAGCCATTGCTCCATAGCCACGGCATATAAGGTTAAAAAAAATGTACTTATGCTTAAAATTCCAGTTAACAGATACACACATAAGGTAAAATACCTGCTTATTTAAAAAAAGTTCAGTTTACAAAAGTGCTAGCTGGCTGTCAGAATCCTTTAATATAAGCTTGTAACATCCCTTCAAACTGTGACTTGCTTACTTAAAAATCCATATCCAGTTTCTTCGTAGTATTATCTCACAATAAGACCTCAGCCGAGAAACCATAGTTCATATGCATGTGATCTGTTACTAAGCAACCACATGTTTAATATATCCCTGACAACATGATAGCTACATAGTTGCATCTTTCATTGTCTGAAAACTTTCTAAACTGTACTATCCTTCTGTCCCAGGTTCCCACTCATTCCTACCGAAATATCAAAAAATTTGAAGTGTGACAGCAGTGTGAAAATTATACCTACAGGACAGCATTTTTCTGTTGCATAGCTAAACCTATCCGTGGGTTCTATATTTATTGATTTATAGCCAGAATGTGGAAATAAATTGAAGAAAATGAAGAAAAACATGTTACCACAGAATAAAAATAATCTAAAAATAAACTTTTACTTCAGAGCTATATGTATCTTCTGGTTCTCATAAAAATTATAAGCACAGTTTTATCTCCCATGGAGTATAAGTGGGAGTAAAAAGCAAGAGTTTAAAGCCAAGAGAATAGATAAGTAAAGTTAGGTATACCGGTGTACCATTACTGTGTGTCACAGTACATGGATGTGATTTAGTATTTCATACTATATATATTTGATACTATATCACATCTCTGTATACAACATATATCAATACATAAATATCTACTATGTACCTTTCTTGCTCTCTCTCTATATATATACATGTATATGTAAAACATATATATATATGATCTATATTATATGTAAACAGCATTATATAGAAGATCTGTGAGTCAATGAGGTCATAAATCTGCCAATAATAGCTATAATGTAAAGCTCATTGCTATAAAACATGAAAATCTAAGCCATTCCATGAGACAGAGGTGCATGTGATTTTGTTTATATATATTTATGTATATGTTTGTAAAATATTTATGTATATATAGAGTTGAGTGAAGTGAACCAATTTTCAAAGAATTTTTAGATTAAAATTTTGATTAATCTATAACACGGGAAACAATTTCCATCATTTGCTTACATATGGCAAATGTACAAAAATAGAAAAGACATCATTTTGAGAATAACAGTAACTTCAATGTAAAAGACAGGAGGAGGGGTTGTATCTGCAAGTTCTAATTTTATAAAGAAAAGTCCTAGATGCCGAAGAAGACCTGTGTTCAAATTCTGACTCTGTCCTTAACTGTTTCCTTCTGGCTGGGTTGTTTCTTTAATCTTAACCTTTCTCCTTCATATGTGTCGTAAAGGAATGATGCGATGGCATGAACAGGGTAGGGAGCTGGTAGGAGGAGGATTCTGTCATAAAATCGCGGCCATATAATAAGTCTCTGATAATTGAAATGATTTGATTCCTCTTAGTTAATCATCTCATTAGTGGTAGAATTTAGGCTAAAAGGAGACGAGATATCCTGATCCACTGAGTTTTATTTTCTACCTTTTGAGTAAAGGCATAAGATGGCAGCATTTTATCTAGGACAGCAATATCAAAAGATATTAACCTCATTGGCATCCTGTGAGAGGAGCCTCATGGCTACTGCCGCTGAGCAGTGAATGAATGAATGAGTGAATGAGTGAGTGAGTGAATGAGTGAGTGAGTGAATGAGTGAGTGAGTGAATAAATGAGTGAATAAATAAAAATTAAAAGATACACTTTAGCCATAGCTCTTTTTAAATGAATGTTAGTGGTTCTTTGATTGAATTGTACAAGATGATTTATGGCTAGTCTTTGAAATTGTTGATTGATTCATTCACCAACACGCTCTATAAAACTCAATCACAGTGAATTCAGAGAATAACAAAATGAACATAAGCACTTACACACATAATGAAAAGAATTAAGAGTCAAGGAGGCAAATTATCAAGAAATTCTCATTATAAAAAGTGAATAGAAAACTTTAAGAACTACACCACCAATGCTTATAATAATTTCAAAGTGTATGTGTGTGTGTGTGTGTGTGTGTGTGTGTGTGGTATGTGTGTGTGTATGTGTGTATGTGTGTGTGTGTGTGTGTGTGTGTGTGCCTGCGCATGTGAGCATGTGTGTGTGTATGTTCCCCTGTATCTTAGCGGTGTAATGACAATGATATCACTGGTGGAAAATGATCAAGACCCTTCAATCTAAAAGGATAGTGTCAAACACAGTTATCTACTGGGTTATTTCACAGCTGTACATATTTCTTAATCCTACTTCTTCATTGTTAGAAATACATATAAATAAGTGAAGTTATCTCACCACCTGTTTTGGGAAAGTATGATATGAAGTAACATTGTATCTTTCAAGGCCCTAATAATGCTGCACACTGGTGAGTTTTACGCTTTTTGCTTAAAGTACACAGCAAGCAACCTGATTAGCACTTTGGCAAATAGCCTTCTTAAATCAGTGTGATTTGAAGATTATAGGTTTTTTTTTGATTTTTGGTTTTTGTTTGTTTGTCTTTAATATTTATTTATTTAATGTCTGTGAGTACATTGTGACTCTCCTCAGACACCAGAAGAGGGTATCTGATTCCATTACAGATAGTTGTGAGCAACCATGTGGTTGCTGGGAATTGAACTCAGGGCCTCTGAAAGAGCAAACAGTGCTCTTAATCGCTGAGCCATCTCTCCAGCCCCGATATTACAGTTTGTGATGGCAGTGATATAAAAGCTGATCATTACTTTGTATCTTATTTTTGTATAGATTTTCTTACCAATAGTTGTCTTATTTTTTTTTTTCAAAATAGCTAAGGTCACTTTTAGCAGATACTTTGGAAAGATGAGAAACACATTTTCTTCTACATGGAGCAGGGCACCCCCCCCCTTTTTGTGGTAGTTCATCTTCAAAATGCAGCATTACTTATAAAATATGTCCCATGTAGTTTTGGGGTTTTGTTTTCTTGGGTTTCATTTTATATTACTACTACTATTACTACTACGACTACTATTATTATTATCATCATTATTATTTTGCTTTGGTTTTTAATTTAGACCTCAGTCAGGTCCTGGCTTGGCAAAGCCTCATGTGTTAAAAAGAACCAATCTAGTTTAGAACAATTTGTCAAATAAGTTGTCATTACCCTAGAGTAAAAACTGGTTTTTCTTTGTCCTTATTGGGAATCTTTAAAGTAGCTAAGTTTGTCAAAGGTTTTTTAGATGAAGTCAAAGCAAAGATACAAAAGAAAGAAGGAAAGAAAGAAAGAAAGAAAGAAAGAAAGAAAGAGAAAGAAAGAGAGAAAGAAAGAGAGAAAGAGAAAGAAAGAAAAAGAAAAAGAGAGAAAAGAAATGAGGAAGGGAGGGAAGGAAGGGAAGAAAGTAAGAAAGGAAAAGAAACTAGGAAAGAAAAGAAAAAGAGTAAGAAAAGAAAAAATAAAGGAAAAAAAGGAAAAAGAAAAGCATACAGAGACCAGCCTCACAGTTTCTCACCCCTGGTCACCTGCAGTTTCCACTCCACTAACTCATCTGCAGAGCCCATTTTTATTTCTGCAGCTGGACTATGCTGATATCAGAAATTACAAATGTGAACTTAACTAGCTCACTAACATGCTATCCATATCAATAGCATTGTCCCTTATCTGAAAATACAATATATCTTTTCATGTTCTTTTTGTACTCTAAGAGCCACTGAAGAGAAAGATGGTTTGTCTTTATTGTGACTTCCTTCCTCCTTTTTCTCCCCCCTTCTTAGAATACAGTGGTTAATACAAATTTTGTACTACCTTTACTAATCAAAGTTTTCATAGACACATAGGAAGTTTACTCTTCCTAAACACAATATTCCAATATTGTGAAGTTCACAGCTTATTTGATGCCGTTTCTCTTCTCTTTATCTAAACTCAGAAGCCTATTTATTTCCTATGATGTCCTTTGCACTTAGCTTATAATAGCCCAGCCCTTTCTGCCTTCTGCACTCCTGAAACAATCATGAGTTTAGTTTCTCCTCAATCTTTCTAGTATTTTTAAACATCCTATTGGTTGCATTTCTGAGTCCTCCATTTCAGATGTTATGACTGATTGGAATGTTTTAATTCACAGTATATGACTCAAATATTACTGTCCACTTAGGAAACGTTAATCGTATTATGTGCTTTTAAAAAGTGAGCTTATGTCTTAAAATAGTATATGACTTCGATATGGTCACTGAACTAAAAGGAGAATTAAAGTTGAGCTTTCAGAAGCACCTGCTGACTAGTCTCGATTTCTTTTAAGCCAGACTGGAAACCACAGTAAGCATTTAGTTCTTACCCTTTTTTTGTTTTGTTTTGTTTTGCTTTTAATGTAATTCTTCCAGTACTTTATGTTTCTCAATGAAAGAAATTAATAGAAATGCTTAATTGAAAGTAAACTATATAGATTTCTAATAGCAATTCAGGACTCAAGCTTAACATGTCTTGGTCCTAATCTTCCTTGTTGCTATTTATTTTAAGTATTCTTTGGGAGTTCTCTTTTAAGGAAATTATCAAAACGGCTGATTCATCTCTTTTGTACTATGTATAGCTTTCATTTAGTTATAGGAGAGATTGAAATTTTATTGGCATACTCATGTCACAAGTTAGATATATTGGATTTTTTTATTGCAAAGACAAAGTATGTTATAATAATTAACTCATTTTATTATATAAATTTTGATTATTTCTAAGAAACATTTGAAGATATTGAGAGAGAAAAGAGAGATTTGAGTGAATTAATTTAATAGAGTATCTATGACCATCAAGATATAAGGAGATGTAATGGAAATGTTTTACTTTATTTTGAAACAATCCATTCATTTGATACATTTTATCACACCAATTGCATTTCAGAAGCTAATGCTCATAGACTTTGGTTATCACTTTAAATACTCTAATAATTAAAGTGAATTAAGTGCGATATGTAATAACAAAAAAATTACATTTTGTCCCTAGGTTTTGATTCTCCTCTAAAAGAAGCTGCATTCCATATCTCTGGGTAGATATGTTTTAGAGAAAGCATTCAGTAAGAGCCATAGTAAGAGCCAAAAGATCTTTTCAACAGAATTAATAAATTATTGCTTAGATTTATTTTTAACAAAGCATTTTTTATTAAGTCTTATCCAGCTAAAGTACAATAATAACAAAGGGGGAGTCAGAATCGTGCTCATTACCTGCTTCTATGATTGTGCACACATAAAGTATGCATGAAGCCTTTGAAAGGAGAGATTATGCAGGCTGCATGCTAATTTTGTGAATACTGTAATTTCAGGTCTGCTATCCATGTTCAAGCTGGTTGTACTTGGAGGAACAGCTGAGGCTTTATGGGAAACTTTGTAAAACATTCTATTTAGAAGCAATTCTTTTCCTTCACATTATGTGCTCTGGGTATTTTTCTCCCATTGTGTGCTATTTTGAGAAACATTTGTATGGAAACAAGATCTTTGTTTCTTACAAGCACATCTGCTCTCGCTGCTTATAGATGATGAGAAGTCATCATCCTCTGTGACATCATAATCATCTCCATGGCAACCAACTTGGCTTTTTTTTTTTAATGATAACATTTATAAGATGCTTGCAGGAGCAAAGTGTCCAATTTTTAAAATTGATAAGTGTCAACTTCTCAGAGATCTGTGTCCACAGCTGGTCTGCACCTTCAAGGTTCCGAAGCTTTGGCCTGTTGCTTTTAATTCTCTTAACATGCATGTAACTGGGGGTTCTAACTATGCAAAGTTTAGAGAGTTTGGGGGGGAAAGCAAACTTAATACTTGAGTAAAGGGTTCTGAGGTGACGAACTTTACTCCGTCTCAATGCCCTGTCGTGCGGCTCGGTCGGTGCTGGTTCAATAAGGGGCCTAGATGCTTTATGTCCAGCTGGAGATAACAGCAGAGATTTGAATAACAGCTGGAAGGAACTTGAAGTCCTTTACTTGAAACATTTTCCTGAATAGGCACTGCATTCCCTCAGCCACTTCAGAGTTGTCCCTCCTGTGATGAAACGTGGCGGAACATAACCATTTGGATAGCAAGCCACAGCAGCTAATGCCAGCTAGGAGTAAGGGAGAATGTCCGACAAGCTTGATTACCTTAAGATGTGTTAAGATGATGAGTTATTATTTAAATTATTATTTAATTGTATATGCATATATGCCTTTCCTTAATGCATGTCTATATACCATGTAAATGCCTGATGCCTTACAGAGGCTAGGAAAAGAATGTTGGATCCTTTGGAGCCAGAGTTACAGATGATGGTGAGATACCATTCGGGTGTTGGGAATTGAATCCAAGTCCTCCGGGAGAGCAGCCAGTGCTCTTAACTACACAGAGCCATGTCTTCAGCTCAAAATTATGAATTTTTAGATGTAATAAAGAAGCAACCCATAAGAAGCTCTTACTGAATGCTTCTAATGTGCACACCACTACACTGGAGCAAACAAATGAGATAAGTCAAAATGACATGACCCCTAGATCCATGTCCTTTCCTCTCCTTCTTTGAGCTTAACTCTTAAATACTAGCCTTACTAGAACATTGTCCATTAAATCCTCATCTTTTTTTTTATAAAGCTGTTCATTTTCTTTTCAACAGTGTCTGTGTTGGATATAGAACATGGTTAGTTCAGGAAGGCTGATTAGCTAAGCCAGGCTATTCGCTCTTGGATTAAGAAGATTTGGAAAGAGAAGGCTCAAAGCACATTGCTGGGATGGTGGAGTCAGAGCAGTGGCTGGCCATTAGACAAGGATTGTGGACCTGGGTATAAAGCCTATGTCAGCTACGTTCGCAGTAAATACATAGAACTGTCAGTCACAATATAGGTCGGAAGTTAGAAATGAGAAGACGGCTACAAGTACCAAGGTCAAAGAGTCCACATCGAGGAGATGTTTCTATGCAGGAGTCAGGGATGCAGGGAGGGAGAATGTCTTACTTCGGTTTCCATTGTTGTTCTAAAGAGAATGAAAAAGCAACACGGGGAGGAAAAAGCAATTTGGGAAGAAAAGGATCTATTTCATCTTATATTTACCATCTGCCCTTAGGGAGCCAGGGTAGGACAAGGTGAAAAAGAAACATGGATCCAAGACAAGAAGCATGGAACTGATGCGAAACCCAGGGAGGAGTACTACGATGAGCTTGATCCCCTGGCTTCTTCCGTTAGCTTTCCTATGTAACCTGGGACCATCTTCCTAGGATCAGCACTGCCCCCGTGGGGTAGGACCTCCCACATCAACCACTAATCTAGAAAATAGTCCTGTAAGCCCGGTTATGTGTCACACAGATTCGAATGTTAACATCTGTCAAGTCGACAACAGCAAATGCCAAAATGTCAGACAAATTAAGAGGGAAATGGGGGTTGTTGTGTTGCAGAGGTCCCACTGCCCGGAGCAAGAAAGACTTACAGGCTGGGTGATGGCTCAGTCAGTACAGTGCTTGACACAGGAGGACAAGGGCCTGATCTCAGCCCACAGATAGGCAGATCCCAAAGGACTGCTGACCAAGCAGCCTCAACTACTTGGTGAACTCCAAGACAGTGAAAGGAAGTCTCAAAATATAGATGCCTAAGGAATGGTCAGAAGTTGTCCACCTTGGAACTCTACATGCACACAAGACTCAGTCTAGAAATAGGGTATCTTCTTCTGGTGGTCCCAGAGGGTGGGTCAGGAACCAAATAGAAAGAGTCTGAAGAGGTTACAATAATAATAAGTGACTGGCTGTGGTTCCTACATTTATTTCCCTTTTCTTCTGTTCAGTTCTAAGGGACACAAGGCTTAGTGAGACGGAAGAAGAAAATCTTATGGAAACACTGTGCAAGGTAGGCAATGAAGAAATAACTCAGCAGATACGTGGATAACCATGGTGCATATTGTGGGCTAGGGAATAAACAATGTGTTCTTATTAGGACTGGGGCTCTGGGATGAAGGGGGCCTGTGAGCTATCACTGAAGTTTTTTTCAGGGACATACAGGATTCAAGGAAAAATTGTTCCTCCAGCTAGCCTGGCCTACCACATACTAAAAGTGCAGCTGTTAAGTTCCACACTCAACAGATGCCATAATCAACTGGTGGTGGCCGGTGATTCATACCATGAAAATCTTCACAGACATGACAGATCCCATAAGCCCATGGGGTCTACAAAGTCAGATTATTATTATCTCTGCCTTGCCTTGCCCTGTGTAAGCACCTCTACTCTGTGATAAAATTCTTGAGTTAAAAGTTGTTTGAGAGGGAAAGTTTCTTTTGTATGTGCGAAATTAACATTTGATCAAATACCCACCCCTCCCTTCCCAGATATCAGTATTGTTGAAAGCACTTCCTGATACACAGATCTTTTTAAAATTGTTGTTCAACAGCCCCTTTGGGGAGGGGAGTCCTTTCCTGATTCTTCTATATATGTCTGTCAGATAGGGACTAACCAGTTAAAATCATAGAGGAGGTTTCTGCTGTTGCGTGAAATACCAACTCTCTGCAGGTTCTGACCACGCTGCTGCCAACTCTCTGGAGCTGCTGCTCTCCAGGTCCACAAACTCTCCAGCCCTGCAGGGCCATAGGGCCTCCGCTGGGGCATCTTACTCAGCGATCCCTCTGTTAGCCATAACTCTAGCAGGGGACCCTGGAGTCCCTCTCACTACCACGCAACATCCCACAATCTGCCTCTTCACCATCTAATTACCCGGTAAAATCAAAGCTCTTAAAGCTTAATTGGCCAATCAGATTTATGTATAAATGATATTACAATTTACAAGATGCCAATTCAGTAGTTTCAGCGGTGGGTGGAAGTCCAAGGATCTAGCAGTTGCTCAGTCCCACAAGGCAAGCAGGAGATGAAGGACAATAATTCTTCCTTCTTACAATGTCCTCATGTAGGTCTCCAGCCAAAGCTGTGTCCCAGATTAAAGGTGTGTGCTACCACACCTGGATCTGGGACTTGCTTTGTCCCAGATGACCTTAAACTCAGAGATCTCCTGTCTTAATCTTCTGGGATTCATAGCCACTATGCCTCAAAGTCTCCAAGCCAAGATCCAGGTCAGAAACTTGTATCTCCCAGCCTTCAGATTAGGATCACAGGTGAGCCTTCCAATTCTGGATTGTAGTTCATCCCAGATATAGTCAAGTTGACAACCAGGAATAGCCACTACAGCTGCTCTCACCAAGTTTATTTTTCTTCTTTCAATTTTTAAAAAATTACATGTACTTATTTCCTGGGGCAGGGCTTATGCCATGTTGTGTTTGTGTAGATCAGAGAACAATTTGAGGGAATTTATTTTCTCTTCTACCATGTGGGTCATGGGATTGAAGTCACATTCTCAGGCTTTGCAGCAAGCACCCTTAGCTACTCAGCCACCTCTCTGTCTTGACAGTACATCTTCCTCCTCTTCCTCCTCCTCTTCCTCCTCCTCCTCCTCTTCCTCCTCCTTCTCCTTTTTGCCCTGAGTCATAGTTTCTTTAACAATGCAGTTTCTTAAGAGTTTCCATAGTAAGGACTGGATCTGTTTGCTTCTATATCCTTCTAAATGTCAAGGTATATATCAGACAGTTACTGAGTTTGCCTTACTCTTTGTTTCCCAGTTCCCATGCTTTTCCTTCAATTTAATAGCAGACTCCTCAAGACTTTCTGAAACAAGCCAGGGTAGAAAACTATCTCCCTTATTCTGATAGTCTGATGTTTGCTGAGGGCTTGAAATATTGGAAAGATCTTACTAGTCCTTTGTCGCTCGAAGCCTTTTTTCTTTTTTAAAAATTATTCTTCTGGATCTGAAGTTAAACAGCATCTCAACCATGTAAGATCCTTGATCTCTGAACTGTCTACCCTCCGAGGCCCTGGGGGTTGCACCTCTTCCTTGCTCGTATTGTGGCCAACACCCTATTATTCTAACCTTCCCAACTACATGCCCCAGAACGACAAACTCAGGAGCCGGCGTCGATTGCCTTTCACATTGCCTCAAGATAGCTCTGCTGAAGCCGCCGAGGCCCAGGAGAACTGTACAGACATCCAGCTTCCTGGGCTTGAACATCATTTTCTGCTGGCCGGGCGCTAAACCTATGCCATTTATTTGGTGTGCCTATGAGGGATGTCATAATTATAGCACATCTCAGAGTGCCAATGTATATATTGATCAAGACAGAATAGCTGCTGTAACTAAACACTAAAATCACAATGGCTCAATATATAAAAGTGTATTTTTACCCACATATCATAATGCTGTGAGCTAATGATAGCCAGCCTACAGTGTTATGATAGAAAGATGCAGGTTCTTTCTATTTTGCATTTTGGTTTTGGCTGGTTGGTTGGTTGGTTGGTTGGTTGGATTTGTATATATATCTAGAGATATGTTTGGGAAGTTCAGCTTATTGTAATACTTCGGACTGACACATGCCATCGTTAAAGACCCTGAACCACGAGAGACATAGCTGAATGAAAATGTGTTGATTTTTTCTGCACTGAAAGGCTTGTGATTTTCAATCCTGTCTCCAAAGTTATGCTCAGAGTTTGTTTAAAAGTTACTTGTAAACTTAAATTTCCACCTTCCCCGATCTCAACTAGTAGCTCTCACAGAGTAATATTGACCATTTTGATTTTGATATGTAGCTTTTAAGCCTACTGAAATATTTTAACTACATTAGAAATTGTATTACTAAATAATCTAACAGCCAGGATGTGAACCTTGGCTTTTTTTTTTTTTTTTTTTTTTTTTTTTTTTTTGGTTTTTCGAGACAGGGTTTCTCTGTGTAGTCCTGGCTGTCCTGGAGCTCACTCTGAAGACCAGGCTGGCCTCGAACTCAGAAATCCGCCTGCCTCTGCCTCCCAAGTGCTGGGATTAAAGGCGTGCGCCACCAACGCCCGGCCGAACCTTGGCTTTTTTTGTTTGTTTGTTTGTTTTGTTTTGTTTTGTTTTGTTTTTGAGACAGGGTTTCTCTGTGTAGTCCTGGCTGTCCTGGAACTCACTCTGTAGACCAGGCTGGCCTCAAACTCAGAAATCTGCCTGCCTCTGCCTCCCAAGTGCTGGGACTACAGGCATGCGCCACCACGCCCGGCAAACCTTGGCTTTTTTAAAATGAAAATTTTAGCTAGGCAGTGGTGGTACACACCTTAAATCTCAGGACTTGGGACATAGAGGCAGCTGGATCTCTGTGAGTTTGAGTCCAGTCAGAGAAATCCTGTCCCATAACAAACAAACAAACAAACAAAAAACAAAAAAAATTATCAATTTATACTGTTTCAACTATTTTTGAAAATTGTGTGATAGTAGATACCTTTGCAAAAGTCTCCTTTCAAGGGATACCCTCCTTAGTGTGATTCTTCAGAAAGAGAAAGGTAATTACTATTTCACTCATTGTTAAAATTTGGCCTCTAACATCGAAGTAAGGACTATTTATCTTTTTGCAGAGATCTGTTTGACAGTGTAATCAGGATTAACACAAAACACCACAGCATCTGACTTCGAGCCAGACCAGGAGTGAAAACCCTTGAGGGAAGCTCACTCCCAGAGGAGGAGGAAATGGAAGAGTCACATGGCAGGTAGGCATGGAGGGACCAATACAAGTTACCTGGCACGTCCGTAGGACGACTTAATCACATCCATGTGAACTCTAAGGGACTGCAAATGGGAATAAACAGGGGTACCCCTGCCACACCCACAGTTAGGGACCTTCATTTCTCAGAAAGCTCAGATTATTAGTGTGTGTGAGCAAAGAGTCTCTGATGGCACCTTCTCACCACATAAACACTGGCAGTGAGACAAAATGTGTGCGAGTAAAAAGGTAAAATAAAATCATTTTTATTACTAAGACATCTATTTTATTAAAAGGTTGTTTTCAACAACAGGAGAATTGACACAAAGGTCAAAAGTTTATACAACAAGTCTATATAGTGAGATCCAGGCCAGCCAGGCCTACATAGCAAAATTCAGTCTCATAAATAAATAAATAAATAAACAAATAAGCAAGCAGCTTACTGTGAAATGAGCCAGATAGTCCTGTGTTGTAATCATCTTTCCATCACAATAGCATATTACTTAAGAAATTATTTTAGAATATTGAACATTTTATTCTTATCCGTAGCCCAGATTACCTCTATCGGTTCACCTATGGCTGGCTCTCTGCTGTGGTGAGGCAGTTTATTAGTCAGGATTCTCTAGAATCACACAACTTATGGGTAGTCCCTATATAGTAGGGAAATTTGTTGGTTACTTACGGTCTGTAGTCCAGCTCCCAACAATGGTCAGCGGCAGTTGTGAATGGAAGTCCAAGGAGCTAGTGGTTGCTCAGTCCCACAAGGCAAGACATTCGTCCTTATGTAAATCGCTTGGAGAAGGTGTGGCCCAGATTAAAGGTGTGTGCAACCATGCCTGGATCTGGGACATGCTTTGTCCCAGATGACCTTGAACTCAGAGATCTCCCTGTCTTAATCTTCTGGGATTTATAGCCACTATGCCTCAAGAGCTCCAAGCCAAGATCCAGGTCAGAGTTCATTCCAGATGTAGTCAAGTTGACAACCAGGAATAGCCTCTACAGGCAGCAAGTCCATTATAGTGGTAACATGTGCTTACTGCATGGCCAGAAAGCAAAACTGAGGAAGAGAAATGGACCAAGATCCCATAAACACTTCTGAAGGCATGTCTCATGGACCCAAAGACCATCTACTGTGATGTATCTCTCATGGGTTCAACCTTTGGCCAATAGAAACAACCTTCAAAGCAAAAGTCTTTAACACATGGACTTTGTGGGATCCTTATTCAAACCATTGCAGCCGACTAGAGTACCACAGGATTAGCAGATTTACATATTTTAAGTGTTGCTACATGGAAAAAAATCTCTTCCCAGGAACAAACAGGAGTGGATTGGGGGTGGGGGGAAAAACTGTGGTCAGGATATAGTATAAGACAGAGAGAGAGAGAGAGAGAGAGAGAGAGACAGAGACAGAGACAGAGACAGAGACAGAGACAGAGACAGAGACAGAAAGAAGAGAGGGAAGGAGGGAAGGAGGGAAGGAGGGAGGGAAGGAGAGGAAGAGGGAGAGGGAAGGGGAGGAGGGAGGGAGAGGAAGAGGGAGAGGGAAGGGGAGGAGGGAGGGAGAGGAAGAGGGAGAGGGAAGGGGAGGAGGGAGGGAGAGGAAGAGGGAAGGGAAGGGGAGAAGGGAGGGAGAGGAAGAGGGAAGGGGAGGAGGGAGGGAGAGGAAGAGGGAGAGGGAAGGAAAGGAGGGAGGAAGAGGGAGAAGGAAGGGGAGGAGGAAGGAAGAGGGAGAGGGAAAGGGAGGAGGAAGGGAGAGAGCAAGAGAGAGAGAGAGAGAGAGCAAGAGAGAGAGAGAGAGAGCAAGAGAGAGAGAGAGAGAGAGAGAGCAAGAGAGAGAGAGAGAGAGAGAGAGAGAGAGAGAGAGAGAGAGAGAGAGAGAGAATATCAAACCCTTCCCAAGGAAAGAGACTGACAACACTTGTTTGGGGTGGGGCAAAAGGCTGCCTACTAAATATATGAAAACTTTTTTTTTTCTCTACTGAAAAGCACACACAACAGTTCTAATGAGAGTGCCAGGATCCACTCACATGTTGACTACTGATAGATTTTAATGTATTTATTTTTAGATGAACATAAGTATGCATACAGATTCTAATGTTTTCTGCCATTAGCCCTAAGAGTTTTTCTGCAGACCTCTGTTTGCACACACACACACACACACACACACACACACACACACACACACACAAACACACACACACAGATCTTTACAACCTTGCACCTCTATTGGCCAGCATAGTGCAGACAGCATGCTAGTTCCCGGTAATGGTAATCATCCCACACCAGGCAGGTGGACTCTCACACCTAGAGTAAAGCTTGCCCCAACACTATTTTAACTCTCACCATGTGTACCAGTATCAGCTTAGCCCCAGTCCTGCCTGGAGCCCTGCTTCAGATCCGTCTCCCACATCACATGTTCCCGGGCTCTTTATACATGGCTCGTCATCAAGCTGCCTTCAAAGTTCGGCTTCATGCTGAGTGACATTGACAGCATGTCAGCCTGATGGGTATAAATGGCAGACAATGCATCATGTCAGTCCACTGAAGTCTTTCCTTTATCTGAGACGAGGTTAGAATGATTTTTACGTTTTAATCTGATTGATTCTTGACAAATCAAGCAAGAGATCTTTAAAAGAAAAGGAGACATCCCTTAAATTCTGTCTATAATATAGTATTTTGTCTTCCTAGCCAATAGCTTCACGGGAAGGAGAAGAATTGAAATACAAGGCAAATTTCATCTGTGATTTATTTTTCTTCTTTCTTGTGAGAAAGTATTTTAAAAAAATAAACTTTTAATTTGATAAAAGTTTTATATCTATAGGAAAAAATTCAAATGTTTTTTTTAAAATGTAGTTTGTCATAATTGAAACAGCTTTGAAATAATTTTTAAAATAGTTGAGTTCTTTATCTTTTGATACTTAAAATAGCATTTATTTAGTATTACTTCAATAGGTCAAAGAAATAACCACAGTACAAGGTAGTGGTTCTCAACCTAAGGGTCGAGACCTCACTGAAGCCAAGCAACCTTTTCACAAGGGTCACATCAGATATTCTGTATAGCAGAAATTCACATTATGATTCACAACAATAGCAAAATTATGAAGTAGTAGTGCAAATAATTTTATTGGTGGGGCTCACGAGAGCATGAGGGACTATACCAAAGGGTCTAAGCATTAGGTTCCACATGAAACCATAAAACAGAAGAGACACTCCATCATCTGTCCATGTGGAAAAGTAGAAAATAAGGGGTGGAAAACAATCTCTTAAGGCTGAGAACTGGGAGGCAAAAAGGTATAATTTAAGTTGCAAAGTCAGAGGATCAAGCCATAGGTGGTCTGGTGTTCCAAAGCTTAGGACTTTCATACTAGAAGAGGATAGATATCCATATCCCAGCCCATCCTAGTAACTGCTCTCTTGCTAACGAATAGACTCTGTGACCCAGGCAACTCTTATAAAAAGAAAGCATTTAGGGCACTGGGTGGGGATTACTTAATTTTCAATCCTTATGGCATGGAGCATGGCAAAAGGCAGGCATGGGTGGTGCTGGAGAAGTAGCTGAGTGCAGGCAGAAAGGGAGGGAGGGAGGGAGGGAGGGAGGGAGGGAGGAAGGATGTGTGTGTGTGTGTGTGTGTGTGTGTGAGAGAGAGAGAGAGAGAGAGAGAGAGAGAGAGAGAGAGAGAGACTGAGACTCTGAGCCTGCCACTGGCTTTTGAAACCTTACCTTCCACTGCCAGTGATGCACTTTATTCCACAAGGCCACACCTGCTCCAATAAGGCCACATCTAATTATTCTTCCCAATCATCTCCACTAACTGTCGACCAAGTATTGACACACATGAGCCTGTGGGAGCCAGTCTCATTCAAACTGTCACACATCCCAAGAAGGGAGAATCCTGTCATTTGTACTCTTCACCCTATGCAGGTCCAGAAAGGACTGCTGAGAGTAACTTTGCTTCCTTACTTAATTGTTAACCTCCTCTAGAATCACTGGCTCGCATAAACTCAGAAAGGACTTTCCTGGTGTGAGGCATTCCCCATCTCATGCAGACTGACACATACACTCACCACCCTAAGCGCCCTATTTTTAAACATCTGTGTCCCACACGATGATCAAAGAAGCAAACAGTAGGTTTTCCACAGCACACAGGAAAGCATTTCTAATTGGATTCCACAGCATCTAAATGATGGTGTATACTGTGGCATTGAGAATGAAGACCAAGGACAGACTCAAGGTAGAAAAGCTTGTTGGCAGAGGTAATGGTGATGCTCATTCTTTCGGACAGTAGTGAGCAATTATCCTCCACGAAGGGTTTTCATTACTTGGCATATTCTGGCAGCAAGTTAGAATGGGAAGCAGACTGTGCCTTAAAAAAATGTTTCTCAGGCCGAAGGATTGCTCAGTGCATAAACATGGTTGCCATACAATTGTGAGGACCAGAGTTTAGATTCCCAGAATTGATGTAAGACCTTGGCAGGTATGGCTGCCACCTGCAATCCCAAGAACTCAAAAGGCAGGGACAGGATAACCTCAAACATGAACTAGGTAGACGAGCCAATTTGCAAGCGCGGCTTTCAACTGAAAGACTCTACTTCAACGAACAAAAGTAGAGAAAGACCCAGGCAGACAGCTGATGTCAATCTTGGTCCTTCATATGTACATGAACACATATGCATGTCAACTCAAGCAATATGCACATCACACACACACACACACACACACACACACACACACACCCTATACACACACACCCTATACACACACACCCTACACACACACACACACACACACACACACACACACACAGAATCTGTTCTCACTGGAAGACATTGTTAACATCACAGGACTTGGTTCTTTGCAAGCTACTTGTATAAGGTGATATTTCACATAACAATGATTAACCTACTAGGGGGTTACTGCGCACCACTCAAGAGAGCCCTTTTCAGTCTCTAGGTAGGTACCTGTTCTTATAACATTCCACTAAAGTAACAGACTTTTATATTATGAATTTCATATTACTAACATGATATCTGTTGAGTACTTAATAAATGCTTGGAGAAGTCTAACATATTAATAACAAAAGTGAAAACAAACAAACAGTAAAGGGGTTTGAAATTGAGTTCAGTGGTAGAGCATTTGCCTAGAAACCACAAGGCCCTGGGTTCAGTCCTCAGTCAGATAGGGAAACAGACAAACACTGGAAAGGTCAGGTGTGATGGCTGATGCCTGTAATCTCATCACTTGGGAGGTAGAGGCAGGAGGATGAGGAGTTCAAGTTGAACATCAGCTAAAGGGGGAAACTGTTGCCACACGAGAGCCTATGTACAAAACAAACAGAGACATATAAGCACAAACACCTACCCTATAGTGCTACAATCTCCACATAAAGATAAAAGCCGAGTCTTAGAGAAATGTTAAGAAATGTCTGATCTTGTATGCCTAGTAAGATTGGGTTTAAAGCTATATTTTGTTGATCCCAAAGCCTGAACGAATGACCACAACACTCAATCTTACAAATATTGGTAAAATTAACTAGGTCTTGTTTTTCACATAGAGCTTCCATTTGTCTCTCAATGAGCATTATAACTTAAATAAAATGATGCATGACCGGCCATATGATTAGAGGTTAGGGATAAGTATGGGTTTACCACCTTAGAAATATGGGGGTTTCTTTTAATTAATATGATTTTTATTTTAACTTACCATTTAACAAAATTAATTTTAAAGCATATGACACATTTTAATTGAAATTTTCATTGCACTAATTGTATACTCTCATACTATTGTGACAGATGTAACAGAAAGATCATGGTGGGGGGATTAGGAAGAAAGAGGGAGGGGTACTTTGTTTCATTTCTCCAAATAATATTTTGCAACACTAGAATATTGTAAGCAGGTGATGGGACTGATATACCCAAGCAGAGCCTTTGGTCTTATTTGAATTATTTTCCAGATTTCATTCACATTTTATTTTGACTTGTTGGAAGGAAGCATAGTGTGGATCCGAGCACGTGCGACCATCTTGCAATGCTTTCATTCCCTGTTTGTTGATACGTTCTGAAGATGGGATGGTTTTAACATCACATTCATCGCCCTCCTGACCTCCCGGTACTTAAGTTTTGAACCAAAACTTAGTTTAGTAAGTTAAAAAGCCACTATACTCACTCCGTGAATCAAGCAAGCCCTGTTTCCACTAGCACACAAAGGTGGGATTTGGTCAAAGACTTTTGCTGTCAGTTTCTGAGAAACACTCAGACCTAATCTCTTTCCTGAATGTGCATGCAAGACTCTGTCATCTCCACACACTTTCCTCTGTGGAGAACAGACCTGAAAGGTAAAGCTCTTAGTCATATGTTTACACTAAGTTATCCTTCATTTGAATTATAGAGATTCACCTTTTTTTTTTTTTTAAGTGAAACCTGTGACCTAGTTATTTGGCTTTGGCATGAGGGACTCTAGTTAACCCTTTATATCCATCGCGTCGCTTGATTTTATCAGCTGTGTACCACATTAATGGTACGAACGGTTAACATGTAAAAGGGTTGTGCTTTATCTGGAATTAAAATGTAAAAGTTCTTTAACATTGATGTTTAATATAAAGTGTAAATCACACTGATATCTAAATTCACTAAATAAATAAAACCTTTAAAAAGTCCTATCAATGATGTCTATTGGTCAAATAAAAACACCCAACGAAGACTAAGAAATTGCAGAAGATTGTAGAGGAGAACACAAGTGCGCTGCATTGACTTTTAATAATTTTTGTAAAAAACGGAGAGGACATTCAGGACATACTTTGGAGATACTTGACCGGACTGTGTTCTCTTCCCAGTCATCAGTGCCGGCCACTGACTGGGTCTCCAGAGGTTTTTCTCACCAGGAAATGGAAATAAGCCCATTATTTGTAAGAGATTAAATATTGATCACATTTTTATATTTATTTCATATTAAAATCTATACGTAAGTGCTTCGTTATTGAGTTTAGTTTCTGTGTGATTGTTCAGTTCAGAAAACAGCATAATACAGATTCACTTGAACTGTAAATATAAAAATATTAATACAGCGTCACATCAAACGATGGAGAGGCCTCTCGGTGTAAGCATTAGTTTTAACCGCAAAATGAACATTAGTAAGTGATTGGCCAGCAAAATGAAATATTGGAGGCAGAACAGCGGAAAGGAACATGAGTTGGCTTTGAATCAGGATGAGAGAATTCAGGATCTTCTATTGAACCAGGAAAACAGGCAACCAGGAAAACAGGCAAACACTGAATCTCAGCTTCTGTATTTGCGAAACCATAACAAGAGTGAGTGATAATCTACTCCTACACACTGTAGAGGGTTAAATTATTGATAACATGTGTCACACAAAAAAAATATGCAATGATCTCCACAAGTGTGCTCTACTAAATCTTTTCATGTCTGCTTTAATCCCAAGTACCTTATGGTATAAATTATATTGAAAACAAATACCATTTGCAATGTACCAAACATCAGTCTAAAAGATCTTGGGTGCCATCTCAGAATCAGCCAGAGAAAACGGACTTTGGCCGTGAAATTACTTTTTCCTTATTTGTATCATAATGCCTAACCAAAACGTGGCTAAATTGCGATGGAAAATCGGGTTAGCTTCAATGGAGCTCTTTTTGCCTATGTTGGCCCCTATCTAGACAGTATCTAGAGATGTCGGTGTGTTGCAAAACCTAGAGGTATGTTTTGAATAAACTGGGGAACTTGAGGGGAAATGGTGTATAAGCTATTAGCCTCATGAGATATTTCATTTCCCTTTATTTCATCTGTCATCGTTCCTCTCCTTGACATTTCCCAGCACCTTGCTATCCGTTATTGCTAATTTATCATATACCATATTTAATACCAAGCATGACATGGTATTGATCAACCCATTAGGCCTTTCCAGCTTGTCTATCTACTTCTCTGATGGCTTTACACATTAGCTCTTTTGAATGATGATGTAATTGAATTCAGCATCTCTTGGTGCCTACTACTTCTTGGGAATATATTAGGCACTTGGGTAGGCTGTTCCAGTTCTTTCTAGGCAACTGACAACACGTTCTCCTTCTACCTGCTAACTATTCTCTCTTCCTTTCCTTCACGAGCTCTTGTCCCTCTGCCTGCTTCTTGCATAATTCCTGATTCTATCCTGGGTTCTATTCGATCACTAATCTTTGTGGTCTGATTGGATAATCTTTTCTTCAACAGCTCCAATACTAATAATCTAGCTACTAAGAAACTCCAGAATCTAAGCCCCAAAGCCGCATCCCTACATTGAATGTATCTAACTGGCTTTGTGGTAAATCACACTGATATCTAAATTCACTGAAGTATTCCTTTCCCTAAACCTGCTGGTACCCATTGTGCATAGGAACCTGTGAATCAACCTTAGTGTCTTTCTCCACTTATTCTCCACTCAAGTTAATAGTCCTAAAGAATAGCTTGTATTCGTGTCTAGTTTCAACTATCAGCATCGATCAGTGAGATACTGTAGATCTCCCTAAGGTTTTCCATCTTTAAAAGCAACCTTCGGTTTGCTGTCAAAAGCATCTTTCTTAAATATGAGTTTAGTTGTATCCTTCTGCTACGTAAGACATTTCAACAACTTCTCACTCTGACAGCAGAATTGAAACTCCTTGTTCTGACGCCTGAGTCATTTCATCAGCTTCCTGAATTCCACAAGTCAACGATTTTAGCGGCAAAAGTCAAAGTTCTGAGGCTATATAATTCATTTTAAATCTTAGCTGTCTGCTTGTTCATCCACTTTTTAAAATACAGTGCTTAAAAATCAGCCTACAAAGTGACCGTAAAACCTCAAGGCGGTTCATAACACTCCATTTCATTCACACGTCCTTTGAGGTCCCTCTGCTACTCTTGTCCCTTCTCTTTCCCATCTGTACCCTCCACCATCCTCCCCCAGCTATTCCCTCCCACTTTAACCCCTGTCCCTGAAGGTTCTTTATCCTCCTCCCATGACACCTTTCTAACTTCCTGACCTTTACCCATATTTATCCCTGGATCTTCAGATGTATATATGTGCACAGGAGAGAGAACGTGTGGTATCTGCCTCTCTGCCTCTACCTCTCCCTATCCCTATCCCTCTCCTCCTTTCCCTGCCCTCCCCACTATCTCTATCTCTGTCTCTATATGTATCTCTTTCTCTAACTCTCTAGTATATGAGCACACTATCACTATCTTCAGACACAGAAGAGCTACAAATGGTTGTGAGCCACCCCGTGGCTCCTGGGAATTGAACTCAGGACCTCTGGAAGAGCAGTCAGTGCTCTTAACCACTGAGCCATCTCTCCACCCCTGGTTATCTGCCTTTCTAAGACAGCACGTTTAATATGTTTTCCAGTTCCACCTATTTCCCTGAAAAATGACTATTTTATGCTTGAATCAAGTCCCACTGTTTATATGGAGCACATCTTCAGTATCAGTAAATCAAAAGCTAGACACACCATTTTTACTCTACTGTGACAAAAGCAGCCATCTCCCTGGAGTCCAGTGGGTGTGTGCTCGGAAGTAGTAACACTGCACCGTATGGCAGTTCTATTTTTATTTTTCATGGGCGAACCTTATCGATTCCATATTGGTTGCACTATTTACATGCCCATCAACCTCTATTTATTTTATCTTTTTTAAAAAAAAAAAAACCAATTCGTAATTATAAAATGTTCTTCTTCCTATTGTTCCTCCAAACCCTCACTTCTTTCAAGTTCATGGCCTCACTCACTCTTGTAACTGTTGTCATATGCCTCTCTCTCTCTCTCTCTCTCTCTCTCTCTCTCTCTCTCTCTCTCTCTGTGTGTGTGTGTGTGTGTGTGTGTGTGTGTGTGTCTGTGTCTGTGTCTGTGTCTGTGTGTGTGTGTGTGTATATATATATATACACATGAATGATTGAATGGTGAGCATGGCTATTTTTTTCAATTGTTTTTATTTATTTTTTCCTTTTAACAAGTGTGTGCTTGGAACAGTAGCTGTGAAGAACAACAACTTCCCTACTGGCCCTTTTGTTGTAGAGATATGAGATGAGCAACTAACAGGAGAATAAATTCACCACACTGGATTCAGTGATAGGAAGGAGTTTAGAGCCTGTGATACGGGTGATGTGTTCTGTGTTCCAGAAATGGAGGGAGACAGTGCAGAGCCAGAGCAGACCAGCATTGAAGGGCTCTTTCTATTTTCTTGTAGTCATCCAGGTTCTTAAAGTTTCTCGGCTACTTTGTGCTTACAAATTTTATTATCTAAAAGAATTGCCACAGTCTGTGCAGAAAAAAAAAATCTAGAGAAGAAAGCCAGAACAGAAGCCTGGAGCGGGGGTAGCACATGAATTATGAAGCTGGATATGCTGAGGGGTCATGTTGCTCTGAGTGAATTTGAATACAAGGTACACAGATCTTCCTCTTGGATTCAAGGGCAGACAAATGAAGTTTCAAGGATGACATCATAGTTTTCTCTTAAGGAACTGCAAGGGATGAGCCATTTATCGGGTGACACAACAATGAGACTGAATTTCAAAGTGGGAGCATCAAGAATCCACTCTTTGGAAATACCCATGTGGAACTGCCTGATTGTTATGGGAAGTCCACGAGAGGTGACCACACCTACAGTTTATAGCCAAGTGAAAGCCCTCACTCCAGTCTGGCCGGGACTATATTCAGGTATTCTGAACATATGTGTAGCCCAGAGTATCCAGCACAAGGGATTTTGCAGACTGAAACCATCTCCTGCCTTCTAGCGTGTCAGCTGCAGATGTGGACTTAACACAAACAAGTAGTTAAGCAGAAGCTAAGATAAGCAGCTAGCTGGAGGGGAGGTTTGCACAAGCAGGAAGTTTAACAGGAGCTAAGATAAGTGAGCTGGGGCATCTTGACCTTGGCTTCCTAGAATAGAGTTGGGTAATTCCCCATGGGATTCTCCATCAAGAAGATCAAATTTTAGTTAAACCTGGATTGGCCTCAGCAAGAACACAAGATGGAGGACCCCCTACACTGTCTTGCTTGGTCACAAAATAGGAAGCTAGATATGATAGGGTGGAATTCAAATGAGTGCTTGGGAGTGTTGTATAAGATTTTATATTACTTGTGTACAATTGTTTTAGATTTAGAGAAGAAATGAGGATACTTGTACATGAGTATAGATGGGACTGTGCTAAGAGATTTTTAACACGTGGCTCGTTCTAAAAAGGAGTGTATGTGAGGAAAAGCTGCCAGCCATCCCACCCCCTTTGAGTGAAGAATGTATTCCTTTGTTAATATTCCCTCTGCTCAGCCAGATACACAGCCGTGCTGCAGAGTCCCTATTCTTTCTTCTGTACTACCTGTTGGGCCTTTTGACATTACAGCTTATTAACTAGAAGTGGGCTTTCCCCAGACCATTTACAATTAGTTTATTCACTCCATGCTATCTTACATGGTATTTGTCTCGAATGTGAAATCATGTGCCATTAGTATCTGCTTCCTCAAATCATGGCCAATGTCAATCACAGCCATGAAAGGACATGTTAGAAAGAATCTCCCCCTACCGAGGTTTCTTCGTGCATGTAAAGATTATTCTCAATTAACTTGGAATTCTTTGATTTCTTTTGATTGAATTCGGAAGCTGGCACACTGCAGATAACTATCTGGATGGGAATGCACCAGGAGCTATATTTTTCAGGGGAATTTATTAGGTGCCAATAACATATAATAGACACATTTTAAAATATTTTCTTGGAGATACAATTAAATAAAGTAAATCAACAGATTGACTATGATCATTCCTTATGATTGAGATGAGTAGAACAAAGGTATTTTTTAAATATTCTCCAAGATACAATAAAAAAGGCTCATTCCACTACCAATTATACCTCCACCTTAATTTTTGGTAAGTAGAAAAGTCATCTCATTTATAATAAAAGAACCACAAAAATAATTTATTATAGAAATAATTCACTGTAGAAACATTATATCCTAAATAGTCCCACATCAGATTTGTGAGGCAGTGAACATAAGAATCCTGGGGTCACAACTCTATACTGAGCTGAGAGTTAATTGCCCTCTTACTGAGGGCCTAAGGTCAGCTTTCAGCCATATGCTGTCATTTTTAAGTAATTTTTTTCTTCTCTGGAGGATGTATGAAGTATAACTAAAAAGCAATGAAATATATATCTTACATTAAAACCAGAACTGTTCCTTTATAGCACTATGTCAGTCATAATTTCTCCCTTTTAAAAATAAAATGTCTTTCTCTGCTCTCTCTGTTCTTTCTGGCCCAAATCCTCTCATTTTCATGGATTGACAAACCTTGGGACCCTCCTCTTTACCTGTGGAGAAGAGAGACCTTCTCTCCTGTGTAGCCTTTATTATTCAAGGTCTAGGATCTTTCTTGAGAGACATGGTACTGTTTGGGGGTAAGGTACATAGAATAAAACCAAATTAGGTGCCCCATTCAGGAAAAACTTATCAATTTTTTCCTGTGTGATGGGAAGTTGCTGGGGAAACAAAAGTAATCCTAATGGTTTTCATAATTGATCTTTGTAAAACCAGAATTATAATTCTTAAGAGGCCTTTAATAATGAAAAAATAGTATTTTATGAGCTTTGGTGGATGTGATGTTTAGTTGTGCTTTGCTGTTATGTTTCTGTAATGGAAATATTTTCCTTATATTAGTTTTGGAAGCATTAATGAAACACACACAGGCACAGGCACACACATATTATTTCCTTTCATATATACATGCATACACTCATATAAATATATGTGGGTTGAATGAGAAATATCCCCTGTAGTCTTGTATACTTGAATAGTTGGAGACCAGTTGACGCTGCTGTTTTGAGAAGCTTAGGGAGTTTTGCTTTGCTGGAGGAAGTATGGCACCATGAGTGGGCTTTGATAGTTTAAAGATCTGACCATTTGCTGTCTTTGCTTTGGACTTGAAGTGCAAGATGTTAACTCGTGGCTCCCTACTCCAACCACCATACCCGCCATGCCAGTGTTCTGCCATCATGGACTCTAACCCCCTGAAACTGTAAGCCCAAATAAACTTCTTTCACAACTTTCCTTGGTCATGGTGTTTTACCATATTAACAGAAAAGTAGCCAATACACTATTTATACTTTTCTCAGTAGAACTCCAAGAATGATGTAATTGCTAATTCCACCTGTAGAATAAGCATCTTTTAGTCCATGCTCGAATTATCTCCATAAGAAAATATCATTCCATTAAATGTATACCATTTTTCCTTAAAATACACAATGCCTTGAAGTGATTTATTGTATATGAAATATACAATAATTATGAAAACCATTAGGATTGCTTTTTTTTCAGCAACTTCCCCTCACATGTCTGGGAATTTGATAAGCTTTTCCTGAATGGGGCACCTAATTTGGTTTAATTTTTAAATTATTTTTGTCTTACTTCAGTATAACTTCTATAATTAAACTTTCTGGAATGTGTTTTGGCTTAAACATTAATTATAAAGTACCCGAACTTAATCAATTCTCTTCTTTCTATTAGTCCAAATTCATACTCAAGTTTAAGTAACTTCAGGAACACAATCTGATGCATGTAGAACTTCCATTGACTTTTACTGGAGTCAGTAAAATTCTGTCAGACATCCAGAATCTAATTCATTGCTACATCCCAGAATACAAAATACAAACGAGAAACTGGAGAACTCTGTGCCATATAGCATGATAATGTTCTTTTAATGTTTTTCCTGGTCTCAGTGGGACTTTTTGATAAATATGTGGCATTTATAAAGACATTTAGGTTCCTGGTAGATAAATATTAATTTACAATATATAAATATACTTAATGATTTTATTGTATAAAATATTAATATTACCGTTATTTCTCTTCAGAGTCACATTTTAGGCATCCTGGTTAAATGGAACCTACATCCTGGTTACTTATTCTTCATAGTTTAAAGGTGATAATGGAGAGATGAAATATTTTCTCATGTAAATGAAATAAAAGAACCTTTGTAATACAATGAGTCAAGAGGAATTACTACAGAATTATGGTGGGATAGGTCAGGTGCTCTCCCATTCAAACGAAAGAAGAGCTCAGATCATTAAAGAAAGAACTAAAGCAAGAATAGCGTGACAAGGCGTCGGGGTGGGGCAGTGGCACACAGGGAAAAGTCGCGCTGTCTTTGGGGCATGATCACAAATGTCATAGAGATTTCTTCCAAACGCAGTAGTGCTTAGGACCCAAATAAAGGACAGTGTCATCTTTAGAGTAAGTATCAGTCTCTGGGAAATAGAAAACATTGGGGGCTGGGCAGTTAGTGTATGAGAAAGAAGAGCCGGTGTGGCAGACAGGCAGAAATGGTGGTGCCTTGAGGCCTCCTTTCCAAGCAGTTCAGCTGCATTCCAGGGCCACGCTGGCATCTCAGGAATGCGGCGCCCGGGCTCCAGGTTGTTTCTGTGAACCAGGTGAAGGAAAGGCTCTTACTGATGTGGCTGAGGGAGATCTAGTACCGTGAGAATAAGAATGGCTGGGCCAGGGAAGGTCGTAAAGAGCGTTTTTACCACAGGACAAAGATGGCTGAAACAACAGAGCGCGGAGACAACGGACGCTAAGAAGAGGGGTGAAACCTTCGCCCTCTGAAGCCAGTCAGCCTGCTTCCCTGACCTCTACATTTGCAATGCTGGGCAAATTTCTGAATCTGTTCGTGCCTCAGGTTCCTTATCTCCAAAGTAGGGATGACAGTCAGCGACACGGGAGCATCAATTGATAACATGTTGTTTACGTGCAAAAGAGTTATGACGATATCGAACAGACCTTATTCTGTAAGTGCTGGTGGCATGTATGAATGCAATTTAATATATTTAGCTTAAATTATTAAATTACACATTTCTATTATTAAATCTAAATGAAAACAGTACTAAACTCGTTTATCTAGCAGACAAATCCTTAAACTGGGTCACAAAGCAGTCTGTAAGGTGAGTAAAAAGACACCCAGAAACAAACAGCAGGAAAATTCACAGCAGAGGACAACAGTGCTAGAAAAAAAATGAACTGCTGTTGTCCAGTCACAAGCGCTGCTTGCAGTAAGTGTCCCAGACAAAGGTCTAAATCACTTCATCATCTGCCTAGCTTATCCTTGGCTGCAGCTGACCCTTGCAAGCATAGAACGCTGACCAAAATCAACTGACCAAAACCAACACGGCGGCCTCTGCTCGGTGTCATGGGTGAAAAGGCTGTGGAGGCGGTCAGATGCAGTTTTTGTATTTGGACAATGAAACAGAGGAGCCTTGAAGAGGAGAGAGATACTTGAGTAAACATGTAGCGTCTTGTAACCTTAACAGAGTTCAGCAAGAGAAGGGACACAGGAATCCATGCCTCCAACAGACAGCCAGATGAGGAATAGATAGGGAAATGAGTCTTTAATGCAGGAAATAGCCTGGCTCCTGGTCCCTCCTCTGAGAGCACTGGCTGACAGCAATAGTCTAAGGATGTTATCCTGTATGCTGTCTTCTCTGGGACACCTTCCACTATAAGCCTGTCCACACCCCCTATGTGTGATGAGAGTGCCTTGTATAAATCCGCCCTGTTACCTACCTTTGGAATGCAGTACAGGGGAAGGGGCTGTGAAAAAAATAAGCAAAGGCAGATTAAGGAAAAAGGGTTCTTTACTGTGAGTTCAAACCGATGTTTCCCTCCAGGGCCCTGAGGCTTAAGGCTTTATTTCTAGAAGAATGGGGAGGGGAGGAGCTAGTCCCATTTGTTGCTAAGCGACTAAAGCTTACCCAGGTCACGTTTGCAGCTATGGAGAAACAGTGACAAGGTGGAAGCAGGGAGAAACCTCTCATT
The DNA here is from genome assembly GCA_964023405.1 of Apodemus agrarius. NCBI lineage: Eukaryota > Metazoa > Chordata > Mammalia > Rodentia > Muridae > Apodemus > Apodemus agrarius. The sequence continues at coordinate 70,097,806 of OZ030014.1, forward strand.
TCAAGATTTCTGGTTCTGCGTTTAAGCCATAGAATTCTCAGGAACAAAAATAGCCAGGAAACCCATCAAAGTTCTTCAAGGATGACGTTTTTAGGGAAAAAAAAAAAAAAAGACTGATCTGAGAAGAGAGGTTAAGTTTCAGATTCAAACCTACACAGCAGGGCATCTTGCTGCCCCCTCCCCCCATGGAGGAGGCCAGGCCCACTACAAAGGGTGCTAAGAATACATTTAACAAAAACATATAAAATCCGTGTGAGGAAAAAACACGAAGCTGACTGTTGAAATAAACGAGAGGAAGGAGTATGAGACTGAGTGGAGAGAGATTGGATGTTCTTGCTAAGACAACAAAATCCTGTAAGGACCTGAGTTCTCTCCAAATCCACTGGCAAGCATAGCACACAGATTCCATTGGCTTTGTCATGAGAACCTAAGATTTTTTTTTAAATCTATTTGGAAGCCTAGATGTTTAGAAATTTCCAGAAACATTCTGGGAAATGAGTAATGAGTAATTCAATTTACCTACGATGCGAGAGATTGTACGATTGTGGTGTAATTATAGAAATTATCGTGGTCTCTGTGCTTCCCATCTCAGAATAAATAGACAAGGCAACAGAAGAGCCCAGACCCCAGAAATAAACCCAAGTATAAAATCTGTGGGTATTTGTCAAGTGACATTTCAAATAGGTGGATTGGATTTTTTTAATTGTTTTGCCCCAAAGGGCTAGCATTTGAAAAAGAAAATACAAAACAAAACAACAACAAAAACCATTGAATTATAATTTGAAACTTAAAATAAGAGACCTGAGTAGAAAAAAAAAATGAAATTATAAAGTAGCAGGACAGTTTAGGAGAAGAGCGTCCTGATCCTGAGGTGATGAAGGATATTATTCTATTAGAACTAATTCCACAACATTTGAATATTCAATGAGCAGAAGTCTATATTCTCCCTTCCTAGGTCTGGAAGTTGAAGGTGGAGGTGCAGCCGATCACGTGACCTTGCTTCATGGCATGTCTGCATGCAGTCTTTTCCCCATAGGAGAGCACCCTTGATGACTCCTCTCAGTCATATCTGATTAGGGCCTAAACCAGATAGCCTCATTTAACCTTGGCTTCCCCTTTGAAAGTTCGTTCTAGCCTCAAATTCAGCTACAGTGGGATCAGGTATTCAACATAATATTGGGGGATAAATTTAATCCACAACAGGAAGTACTTTTCATGTATTATTTGAAAGATAGGAATTCATTAATTTCATCAGAAACAGAATATTAAATATTAAAAACTCCTTATAAGTTTCAGCACGGGTGATAGAGGGTTCACATATAAGAACAACGAACAAGGCAACCCCAGGTTATTCATGACGTATTAATATATTTTTATCATAAGGAAATAGTCCAGGGTTGGGTGATAGTTGAGTCAGTGAAATGCTTGTTTTATAAGCAGAAAGACCAGCATTCCCCTCCCCCCCCAGAACCTATAAAATTGGTGGGGTGTGTGCTGGTTGTATTTGTAACCCCTATCTTGGGAGGCAAGAGAGGCACATCTGGGGCTTATGGGCAGATGGTCTAGATGTCTTGGTGATCTCTAGGCCAGTAAATAACACTGTCTGGAAAATTAAAGTAGATAGTGACCAAGGAACAACCCTCACGCCACCGAGTTTGCCCACTGGCTCTCATACCCAAGTACACACAAGTGCTTTTACCTCTACCTCCCCACATGTTCTGACACAGGAACACACACACACACACACACACACACACACACACGCAGAGAGAGAGAGAGAGACAGAGAGAGAGACAGAGAGAGACAGAGACAGAGACAGAGAGGTGAGCAAAATGCATGTGAAAACATTTTCAATAATTTCTTAATGACCAGAGAACATTCCATTTCAAGAATAGTATCTTAACTGGCTTATCCAATCCTTTTTTTACTAATATCTGTTTCCTGTTTTCTGAATGTTTTTAATCTAGGATACATTTAGATAATGAAAGAAGTCAATTAAGAGATCAGGGCGGGAGCCCCCCCCCCCCCCCGGGCAGTGGTGGCACACGCCTTTAATCCCAGCACTTGGGAGGCAGAAGCAGGCAGATTTCTGAGTTCGAGGCCAGCCTGGTCTACAGAGTTAGTTCCAGGATAGCCAGGGCTATTCAGAAAAATCCTGTCTCGAAAAAAACCAAAAAACAAACAAACAAACAAACAAAAGATCAGGGATATACTTTTTTTTTTTTAAGAAAATACACACAATAATCAGACAAACCTTCTTGATATGGACATAGACTCTTTGAGATGAATGTGCAGTGAGCAAAGCAGGTTCTCACTTATATACAAAGCAAAAATAGAAGTACATATGTTATATGTTAGATATGGTTGAATTATTTATACTGAACATACAATATTTTGCTAATTAAAAAAGCAAGCTGTTTTATTTCAAAAGTGGCCATTTACAGAAATGTAAAAACATTCTATATATGGGGAAACTGTATTTAAAAACAGCAGAAAACCAGGAAATGTAAATAGATAAAATATTTTTTGCTTAATCAAGAGTCCTCAAAAACAGAGGGAAAAAAAAGTCCTTAAGATATCCATGAGTTTAAAGACTTGGGAGACAGATTTAGAAGTTTGCTTGTAAAACTATTGATGAAATGAAGTCTTGCATATGAGAAGTCTTTGATATTCTCTGAGCATGCTTCAGAATCATAGCTGCATGATAAACAGAGGCATCCTGCTACCAACCTAGAAACTGTTTTGAAAGTATGTCTTTGAAATAAAGGAGGGTCCCTAATGTGAAAAAAGGGTGGAGCAGATTTTCAATATTAATGGCATCTCTGTTACAGGTTTTTTGTTTTGTTTTGTTTTGTTTTGTTTTGTTTTGTTTTGTTGTTTGTTTGTTTTTTTCCAGACAGGGTTTCTCTGTGTAGCCCTGGCTGTCCTGGAACTCACTCTGTAGACCAGCCTGGCTTCGAACTCAGAAATCCGCCTGCTTCTGCCTCCCAAGTGCTGGGATTACAGGCATGCGCCACCACCGCCCGGCTGTTACGGGTTTTTAAAGTTGTAATTTTTTTCTACATTTGGAATGTTTGCTTGCAGCATAAAATGTTACCTTGATTTGTTTGTTCAGTACATTACAAACACACGGACGGTTTTTATGGATGTGTTTTAAAAGATGAAATACATCCCTAACATCGCGCGCGCGCGTGTGTGTGTGTGTGTGTGTGTGTGTGTGTGTGTGTGTAAGAAACTTTTCATTGACAATCTGTAATACTTAATGTTAGATCTCATTCTTGGCAATCTTATTTTTTTACCTTCCTGCTTCCTAACAAGGTAAAAGTACATTTCAAAGGTTACCCTTTATGGATTCAATACTTAGTCTGCTTTGTTGATTCCCCAACATACACCCGTTGCTACAAATAAATATAATTTGTATCGCTCATGTGTCTCAGCACTATGACTTGTTCCTTCTGTGTTGAAAAGGTCTGTCAACAGGACAGGAAGGATGAGTGAGTTTTAAGAATGAATTAGGTACCTATGATCCATCCTGCCTCGCTTGTTTTTCTTTACACAAAAGGTATATGACAAGATGTAGCCACATCTTCAAGTTTGACTTTGGATCTGTTGGATGAAGTGTTTGGCAGAAAGAGCACAAGATAGAGCTGGGCAGGATGCTGGTCCTAGGAAAGTTGAGTGTCAGACTCTGAGAGATGAAAACAGTAATTGAGAAAGGGTTTCGCCTGAGAACTGCTAAGTGCCAAGAATATTTAGTACTTGGAAGTTTCTCGTGGCAATCTCTGACTAGCCTTTCCTTTACCAAACACCCAATAGAATTTCTCTGGGAGGAAGGTGTTGCCTTAATCCATGGTGCTGTGAGCCAAAGCTAACACAAACTTCTGTTTATTTGTATGTCATTTAAGATAAAGGTTGTTCCTTTACATATATTTTATTGGGATTCTTCATTGTTTGTTTGAGACAGGGTCTCTCTCTGTCACCTTGGTGGTCCTGAAACTCTATGTAGATCAAACTGGTCTCAAAGTAACAGAGATCTACCTGTCTCTCCCTCCTGAGTGTTGGGATTAAAGATGTGTACCATTATGTCCAACTACTTTGGATATATTTTATAGAGATCTAAAAGTAGCAGAGGTGATCAGAAGAGAAATCTGTTACTACCAGTTATTCATGATATTCAAAAGTGAAAAATGAAACAAAAATATAGAAGCGCTTTAAAGGTAAAATTCTTCCTTTCTTTCTTCCTGCCTCTGTCACTACTTCTGTCCCTCCTTCTCTTCCTTCCTCCCTTCCTCCCTTCCTCCTTTCCTTTTTTCTTTTTCTTTTCTTTTTTTCTTTTGTGTATAAGCATGTACATTGATTCAAGCAAGTGTCACTTGGGAAGAGGGAGTCCACTGAGGAATTGCCTACATCAGATTGGCCGGTGGACATTTTCCTGATTGTTAGTTGATGGAGAAGGGTCCGGCTCAGTGGGAGTAGTGCTGTTCTTAGTCAGATAGGCCTGGGCTGTAGAAGACAGGTAGCTGAGCTTGAGAGTGGGGCGGTAAAGCAGCATCCAAGCACCTTCTTCTGTTCCTGCAAGCAGCTTCCTGACTTTCCTTCAGTTGAAAGAAACCATTTCAGCCTAGGTCCTTTTGGTCATCTCAGCAGCGGAAAGCAAGCGAGAGCTGTCTGAAGCCGGGTCCACGCGCTTAAGAAGCAATTATTTGATGGGTCATGCTCCCAGCCCGGGGTTGCTCCTGTGTGCTTAACCTGGCCTTTGGTCCCAGTCAATTCATTACAGCCACGATGCCTTTAAAGAACTGAAATAAACAATTCTATGGCAAAGTGTGTATTATGTTAAAACACACATAAGTAAGTATACATTTTTAAGGAAAAATGTTTACGATCTTTCAGAAACATGGAATGTCTGTTATAGATCACTGTGGCAATTCGTTAAACATGAATATTTGTCTTAGTGCTTTAATGCTTTAGGAGACTACAGCTTTTAAGTACAATTATAAACTGGTTTTCAATGAGTGGCTAGTCTTTTTTTTTTTTTAAGTGTGGAAAGTGTCAGTAACTTCTATATGGTTAATGTTAGTTTCCCAAACTTTTTCTATACTAAATATAATTTTTTATATAGGTTGCATTCTCAGCCCTCTGTCCTTTTGAGACAGGGCCTTACTGTGTCTATTTCTAACTGGCCTAGAACTTGCTAGGCTGGTCTCGAACTCAAAGAGATCTGCCTGCCTCTACCCCCTGAATGCCAGGATTAAAGGCTTGGGCGACTATTCCTAGCTTTTCCTTGCCCTTTAAAAGGATTTCCCAAGTGACTATTAATACCCACAGAATTTGTAGACTCCAAAAATCATGGTTTTTTCCTGAGATAATTGAGTGAAACTACTTTAAAAAATTTGAGTGCATAAAAGCTTTTACCAAAGCAAAGTTTTCCAAACTCCAGAAAGTCACAAATACAAAGATTAAAGAAAAAATCACCATGATTATCTATCATAAAATATTATCTTCTAAGTCCTGATGGAAAAGATATTAAAAATTTTTAAATTCCAGATTGTTCTTATAAATCACAGAGTTAATCAAATTCACTGGATAGTTATGTTGATTATTTAGGAATATCTGGTTAGATCATTAGTGCTTCACAGAAAACTTTCTGTTCTGTGTAAATTTACAGTGTTCTAAGCCCTCTCAGATATGTCTCTGCTTTCATTATTATAGAAGATCATTTGATTGCAAAAAAGTATTTCTGTTTTTAAAGCGGGAAACTAAGAATTACTTCCTCTAGCCTCCAACATGTGTTAACTGGGATTTATTTATTTATTTATTTATTTATTTACTTACTTACTTATTAATTTTATTTATTTATTCATTTATTTATTTAAGATTTTTATTTTATTTTTCCATATAGGGTTTTTTTGTGTGGCCCTGGCTATCCTAGAACTTGCTCTGTAGACCAGGCTGGCCTCCAACTCACAGAGATCTGCCTACCTCTGCCTCCAAGGGCTGAGACAAAAGGTATGTCATACCACTCCCCAACCATTATCCTTATCTTAAGGCTTGGCTAACAGTGACCTCGGCAGCGTAGGTAGTGAAGACATTAGTGCTTTGTGAAGATACTCTCAGATCACACAGCAAAGGGAATTAAGTAAATATCACTCTTGAGTGCTTCTGAGCAAGGACTGAAGGATGTCTTGAATGAAGGGATAGACAGACAGCAAAGTGGAGCAACAGGGTGGGGTATTAAAAACTTTAAATTTTATCTAAAACTCTAAAAACAATGTCAATATGATGTCAGCTAATGGGCTCTGAGTGTGGCCTGCCCTAGGTCATCTGAGCTCCAGTGGATGGCCATATGCACATACACATACATGCAGATAACACTAACTGTATTTAGTAAGAGGTAGGGAACATGATGAGACTTTGGAGAAGGGGGAGAGAGGTTAGGGTCATGCATACAAACTAAATATATTGTGTACATGTTAGGAAAGTTTCAAAGAGTAGATCAGATAAAATGTTAAAAATTAAAAAGCTTTAGTAAAACAAAAATATGAGCAAAATTAAATGGAAAATAGAACACCGGAAAGAGGCGCTCAATATGGAAGATAGAATGAGGTTTTTCATATGTGTAAATAAAATTACATGAAATGGTTATAACAATGACAAAAATATACAAATTTCTGTAAATATAAAAAAATGAGTAATTAGCATATGCTTAGTAAATAACATTCACGTTTAATTTTTATGCTTATCTTTATGTAGAAAACTAAAATATGGAAAATCTAAAACTTGAAAAAATACATTTCAAGTATAAATCAATAAGAGAATGAAGCTGAACAATATTGAGCATGAAGGAAAATGGATGATTTAAATATTTCTAATGAGAGTGAACACAACAGAGAATTGGAAAATCTTTCTAAAAGAAATAATTTCTTTATTTCCCTCCCTTCCTTCTCTCCCTCCCTCCCTTCTTTCCTTCCTTCCCTTCTTATTCTTGTTCATACGCTTCTTTCCTCTTCCTCTTCTTCCCTCCTTTTTTTCCTTTAGTTTGTTGAGACTGTGTGTGTGTGTGTGTGTGTGTGTGTGTGTGTGTGACTCAGGAAACCACTGTATAAAGCAGGGTGACCTTGAACTCAAAGATTCAAATGTCTTTGCCTCTGTCCTCCCACACTGACCCAGAATGTTGGGATTAAAGGTGTGTGCTACTACCACCTAGCCTTGGAAAAAAATACATTCAACCATATGCACCTTGTTTAAAAATGTGCCTTGAGTAATCCAAGAAAGAAGGTACAGAACTGTAGCCTTAATATCTGACACAAGAGAATCCCAAGATCTAGGAGAGGCTGGGTTACATAGCAAGACCCTCTATTTTGATTCACTATTTCCAGATCTACTCTCCCAAGGAATTATAAATCTGTGAATATGCCTAGTGCATTAGCAGGTGTCACCCTCTAACAGACCTTGAATCCTAGGTCTATGGGTAAGCCCTCAATTGGAGTGTTATCATAGGAAGTAAGAATGGAGAGAGGAACATGGGAGGAAGGTCAGAAGGTCAGAAAGAGATGTATTATCAGTTTGATGAGGACTGTGGGTGCTCGTTACTGTGGAACCTTCTGGGAAGCCATGTGAAGCAATTATGTACCTGGGCTTGTCTTCCATTGGGCAAAAGTACACCCATCTCCAAGTGTGCTTGTAACTCTCTCCCATTCCCCTGCCCAGTGTCTCAAGTATGTGTTTAAGGGTCATCTGTGTGGATGTGGCGTAAAGTGTTGTCTATTTGCACTTGTCTGATGGCTGATCGATGGCCTACAAGTGCCTGGATACGAAGCTGAGAGGATCTGAAGAGCTGCCTAGAAAACGTTCAATAACACCCACCTTTTGTAACATTTAGATTTGCCGCTGCCTTCTCTCAGGTGCGTCTCTCTGCATGTTGTTTTTCCCACCCCAGAACAAGTTGCGGTCCCTTCTCCCTTGAAAGAGAAAGATGTAAAAGACAAGTATGGCAAAGGACAGTTTCTCCAAAGACAAACAATGTGGAACAAAATAAGACCAAAGAAAAATCTCAGCAATATCCGTGCACACAGACCCTTAGGTTAAAATTAGACCTTAACATTGTTCTGCTTTTGCTACCAGCTACCAATTCATGCTTCATGGCCATCACATACTTCCCAGAAAGATGAGGATTCTAGTGCTGTAAACCAGCCCCATACTGTCCTGTTCTTTCATGATGTGCTGTGCTGTGCTGATCTCTGCTGATAACTATTGGCTACTTAGCATCTCAGTTATAGCAGTAATTAGATCAATCTAGATGAGAGAGAGACCATTTCACGGAGTCCAAGTATAGTCTATACAATTCCCATACAACCACTGTATTCTTTCGCCAGTGTGGCTAAGAGGAGAGTTGATCGGTGTCTGCAGGATATCACGCTGTTCTTTGCGAATCACAGACCCTCTTGATTTATGACCAGTGTGATCAGTGATACATACAATTAAATACCTCCTTTACAGTTGGTCTTGTAGTTGGTTTTCCAGCTATTTTCTTTTCACTATTATTTTTAGTTCACTTCAAAACACACCTCACCATTGGCCATTGCCCCCACATTCTTACCCTAGGCCACTTTTCCTTTTAAATGAACTAAACACCAAATGTCCAGCTCGCAGGCTTCCCACTGGAAGGATTCCCCGCCACCCTCCTCTACATCATCTCTGAGCGACATGCCTGTGTTGTATGGCATAGCCTTACTTTTAACTTTCCCTATTGTGTCTTGAGAATGGAATGTAGTCAGTCCATCTATTTTTGTGGAGTTTTTCATCCAACCTTTGACTCCTGCCATTTTTTTTCTAAAGGTATGGGGTATTTGGCAACTGCCACTCACTGGGTCTAATTAGCATACTGTGCTTTTTTTTTCCCCCAGTGGATTAACTGGTAACTTCACCTCACAATTCCTGTACTGTCAGCTCTGCCACATTCCTTTCATAACAAACACCTACCGATACAGCCTGGGTTCAGTAGAAGAGCAGCCAGACTCTACCTTTTGACAGGAGCATATTAAGTCTAGAATAACTCGTGCCAAGAAAATGATGCTGTGGTCATCTCTGGAAAATAGAATTACTCCTCACAGTCTCTACACTCACATATTCCATTCCCACCTACATAACTCTTCAGATTATTTTCTCAACACTGTCCCAAGGATATTCTGGCTTTTGAAGTCTTCCTATTTGTTCTAAGCCAAGTCTCAAGGAACCATCCCTGTAGAGTACTAAACACTATCTGTAATTTTTGACTGGAGATGGTATCTTGAGTTGCAGATAAGAAATCTTACATCAAAAACTTTGCACGCTAAAAAGCATTTACACCAACCAGCTCATGTCTACACTTATGATACATTTTACACATTTTCCAGGGTACTGTGAATAAGTTTTTAGCAAGGTTAACTCTTTTGTGCTTATTTCTTTCAAGGATCGTAATTCTTCAGAGATCTAGACCTAGCCTTGGCCCAGAGGCAATGTGCTGTTTCAAAGGCTTCTTGTGCATTTTGCAAGGTACCAGTCACAGGGGAGGCCCTTGCATGGTCTCCGTGCAGAGAAAGTGAGTGCCCTTCTGCCAAAATAGCCCAGTTTCACCAAGCAGAGGCCCCTGAACGTGAGGACTCAGATCCTTCCACCCAAATGTCTTCATTTCAACCCTCAAGCACAAACTCCTGACTTTAGGCCTTGGCTAAGCCAAAAGGTCTGCTATAATGTTCTTCCTTGGCTCATAAGTGTTCTCCCATTTGACAATTGTGCATACACTACTAAACTAACTTTCAGTTAAATGTGCCCATGGCTTTTTGTGGTCAGATTCTGTTTCACCCAAAGGCCTTCAGAATTTCCTATTTTCCTGCCTTAACAATTAATTAATATTTTCCTGAACTTTTATTGTTTTAGACGTAGAATCTCATGAAATACAAACCTCCTCAGCTGATCTTGAACTTATTCTTAGCCAAGCACGATCTTGAGTTCCTGTTCCTCCTGATCCTACCTCCTGAATGCTTGGACTGCACACACTACCATACCTGGTTTTATATACTGCTGGAGATTGAGCCTACAGCTTCATAATGTACTCTAGAGTCCCAAGCCCTAACTATGATGAGACCTCATTTTTTCCCATTCAAAATTCCCATCCCCACATTAACAGATGCCAAGTGTACAGTCAAATTCTTGCAATTCTAATAACTAAGTTATTCCTGTGATACCCCAATGTCTTACCTTTTCATTTTACCTCATCTCAATCAGCCCAAAGAGAAAGCCTTGAGAATTTTGATAGGATTTAAGAAGAAGAAAGTTTACCACTAGTGTGGGGCTGGGCATAATCCTTACTAGTATCTAACTACTGAATAACTCAGTTCTAGTCTTATGCTAGAGAGCTGGCTTCCCTATGTTGTACCTGGAATCATCTATCATCTTTGTTTCCTCAGAGACTAAAATGAAGGCTCACATGCATACACTGTATCTAGAGAAGTAGAAGCCCAAGAGAAAATAGTGTGTGTGTGTGTGTGTGTGTGTGTGTGTGTGTGTGTGTGAGAGAGAGAGAGAGAGAGAGAGAGAGAGAGAGAGAGAGAGAGAGAGAGTATTAGAGAAACAAAACAACTGTGGATATCTGGATGATAAGTCCCATGAAAATATCACCCGAGAAATCCAATAAAATATATAACAGGTGTGTCCACACCAGAAGAGAAAGTGATAGTATGTATCAGTTTTAATCTTTATTGGTTAATAATTCACTTACTTGTGATCACCAAGTAGTTCCCTGACAATGCCTTAAATCCAGTAGAGAATTCCTGAAATGGATGACAGATGCTTATCCATAGGTTTGTGAGCCAAGATCTGATCATAGCATGTGCAAAACTCCTATGGTTTTGAAGAAGTGCTCTCAGGGGACTGGAGAGATGGCTCAGTGGTTAAGAGCACTGTCTGCTCTACCAGGGTTTAATGCCCAATCGGCCAATGGCAGCTCACAACTGTCTGTAACTTCAGTTCTAAGGGATCTGATGCCTCTTCTAGTCTCTGTGGGCACCAGATACACAAGCTTGCATACATGAACAGGCAAGACAAAAAGCATGTGTGTGCCCGAGCGTGTGTGTGCACGCATGCACACACACATAAATAATAAATTGATTTTAAAATTAAAAAAAGAGGAGTGTTCTTATCCTAGATGTTCATCCACCAATGAAAGAACAATGAAAATGTAGAAATATGCACACAGGAGTTGTACTTATTTACCTGTACAAAGTAAAACAAAGTCATAAAGTTGGCAGGAAAAATGGACCGAACTAGAAAATGTTATATTAAGTGAGGCTGAGGAAAACACATAGTATAGTATGTTATCACTCATATACAGATAATAGTGTTGAGTCATAATTCAGGATTTGGGAAATGAATGGTGATGCTCCATACCATATGTCACATATCTCTAAAAACAAAAGCCAACAACAGAAGCCTGATAAGGTGGTGGGTAACTGTAATATGAGCCCTTAGGAGGTCGAGGTAGAAGGATGGGGTGCTCAATGAAGTTTGGCGACTACAAAATAAGAGTGTGTGTCTGTGTGTGTGTGTGTGTGTATGTGTGTGTGTGTGTGTGTGTGTGTGTGTGTGTGTGTGTTGCATCAAGAATTTGGTAATAAAAACCTGTCATAGAAAATGAATTATTTTAAATCAACAATGTCCTCACTCTTAGGAAACTTACCTGTCTCTCTGTACTCACATTATCATTTCTTGAGACCTTCTTTCCTGCCTCTGACCTGCTCTTCCACTGTAACCCATCTCCCCTCCTTCCCTTTTCCTCTTCTCTCTCCGTATCTCATACCTTTTTACAGTATTGTGCCATTAACAAGATAGGAGATGGTGAGTTTGTAACTTCCAGGTCAAAAACTTCATCCCTGAAAATGTACAGTTACCATCACAATCGATTTTCCCCTGTAGAGAGGCACACCCTCCTGGGCTTGCATGGAGTAGAGTTGGGATCTAATTCTATCTTTTACAGAAAGTAGGCCTCAGATTTTAAAGCCCGCACCCAAAGAAGCTTTGTGGGTTTGTGTGTGTGTGTGTGTGTGTGTGTGTGTGTGTGTGGCTTCTCAGTTTTTAGTTAATTATGTTAGCATGCAAAGTGATGAGTTTTGGTATGACATTTGCACAGATATATACCAACACACTTTGTTCTTGTTCATTCCCGAAGACTCTTATTTCCGTCTCCAGCTCTCTCTCCCTTCCTTCCAGCTGGTCCTGTTACTCATCTCAAATGATCTTCCTGCCTTTGTTTCACACGCTTCCCATCACCATCTTCTCCTCCCTTAAGACTCCTTCTTTCCCTCTAATGGTCGCTGTTCCAGGATTAACACACACACACACACACACACACACACACACACACACACACATCCAGACTACGCATATGAGAGAATTTGCTTTACTGAGGCTGGCTTTCTTCATGTAACATACTTATTTTAAGTTCCATGCATTTTCTTGCAGTGGTTCTGATTTCACAAGTCTTTATAACTGCATAAAACTCCTTTGGGTACATTCATCATGCTTTATTTAACTTATTTAGGTGTTTACAGACATCTATGCTAGAACAGTTATTAGTTATTGTGCACAGTCCAGAGCAGGGCTGCATAAGAATCTCTGTGCTGTGGTGACTTGGGGTTCGTCACTTAAATACCTAGAATGGTATACTTGCGCATGCTGGTGCAGGTGCCCATGATGGCCAGGGCAGGGTGCTGGATCCCTGGAGCTGGAGTAACAGGCTGTTTTGTGTTGCCTGTCCTAGGTGCTTGGAAATGAACTTGGGTCTCTGTAATAACTGCTTGCTTAAGGGTGGCGCTGTCTCTCCAGTCCCCATTTTAGAACATTCTTACTCATTTCCAAAACGACTGGACTAGTATATAGCTCCACTTGCAATGTGTAAGGCTTCCTCTTTCCTTATATCCCCATCAGGATTAGTTGTCCTTTGTTTTCTTGGTGACAGCTATTCTGACTGAGAGGCATGGAATCTGAAAACACTTTAATTTGCAGTTCTAGGATGACTACTAATATTAAAGACTTTTCACATCATTTCTCTTCTTTTGAGAACTACCTGTTCAGTTCAGTGACTCACTTATTGAATTATTGACTACTGAGACTAGTTTGGGAAGTTTTAAGAAAATATGATAGGAATGTATTCCATTTCTGATGATAGCTGACCTTCTCTTCACAATCTTGAGGCTGTTTCTTTGCCCTGATGATGGTTTCTTTGGCTGCCAAAGCTCTTTGATTCATATATCCCCTTTCTGAATTTTTAAAGTTATTTCCTATGCCATTGTATTCCTTCTTAAAAACTCCCTCCCTAGGCCTGTGCATGCCTCAGTCATTGCTTCCTTAAGTCATTGCAGAGTTTCATATGTTACACTAAGTTCACACTAGGACATTTTGAATTGTCACTTTTTCTAGGGTTTGAGATACAGATCTAGTTTCATTCTTCTAAGTGGATATTCAGCTTTCCCCATACCATATGTCGATTACATTATTATTTTCCCACATTTTGACCCCTCTGATTAAGAGCTATGCTCCTATAGCTGTGCAGGTTAACATCTGGGTTCCCTTTTCCACTTGTCTACACATCTGGTTGTGTAGTACCACACTGCTTTGTTACTATGGCTCTGTATTATCATTTGAAAACAGGCTTTGTGAAACCCCCAGCATTTTTTTTTATGTTTAATAATGTTTGGCTGTTCATAGCCTCTTGTGCTTCCAAATGAATTTTAAGATTATTTTCTCTAACTCCTTGAGGGTTAGAATTCTTTGAATTTTTATGAAGACTGTCAAATCTGTAGATGACTCTTAGCAACATTATTTTTGTTGTCGTTGTTTTGATTTTTTTAACATTAATTCTACAAAACTAGAAGCATGTCAGGTCTTTTCATCTTCTAATGTCTTCCTGAAATTCTTTCCTTGGTGTTTTGAATTTTTCCTTGTAGAGGCGTTTTAAGGCCTTCCTTGGTTAGGGTTATTTCTAGGTATGTTGTTTTACTTGCAGATGTTGTGAATGGAACTCTGCCTCCATCTGATTTCTCTCTTGGCAAATGCATTACTGGTATACAGAAAAATCATTACTTTGATATGTTGATTTTTTTGTATCCTGATACTTTACTGCAAATATTCATGACATCTGAGAGTTTACTGGTGAAGCTTTTAAGGTCTTTCAAGTACAGACTCACGCTGTCTACAAATAGGGGTACTTTGACATTTTCCCTTCCTATATGCATTCCTTTTTCTTACTGCTCTCGTTAAGACTTTAAATACTGTATTGAATAAGAGCAGCATGGCCCTGTGTCTCATTCCTGTTTGTAGAGGAAATACTTCAACTCCTTATCATTTAGCGTAAGGTTAGCACTACACCTTTTATATGTCCCATGTTCTTACTATGTTGAGGAGACATTTCTTCCATTCCTAGTTTCCTAAGGAATTTTGCCGTTAACGTATCTTGAACTTCATCAGTGGCTTTTTTTTTTTTTTTTTGCACCTCTCTTATGTGATTTCTGTTCTTACATCTTTATATGCTGTATTATGTTTATTGATTTGCATATGTTGAGTTGACTTTGTAGATCGGGGTGACACTTAGACATTTCATAACATCTTAATGCACTCTCCAATTAATTTCTTAAACGTTTTATTGAAACTTTTGAATCTATGTTCAAAAAGGAAATTGGACTATAGGGTTTTTTCCCCTTCTGTAGATGGTTTTGTTATTAATGTACTACTGATTTGTAGGATAAGGTTTATGGAATAGCTCTAGGGTATCGGTGGAGGGTTTTTTTTTTTTTAGGGGGGTTGGTTAAAATCCAGCCCTGGGCTTTTCTTTATGGGGAGACTTTTGGTTACTGCTTAAATTTTACTGTTTATTATAGAAAAAAATTTTAGATCATCTTGATTTAATTCTGGTAAGTCAAATGTCTCCCAAATATACTCATTTCTTGCATCATTTCCAATATTTTTTAATGTGTTTACAGAGCATTCTTCAATGATTTCCCAGACTAATTTATAATTTATTAAACCTTTTCATCTCTGATTTTATTAAGATTTTCCCTTTATTTCTTTTGGTTAGTTTAGGTAGGAGCTTGTCAATCTAGTTTATTTTTCCAAAGAATCAACTCGTTAATTTTACATATTGTTCTAAAAGTGCATGTCCCATCAGCATCTGCCTAGAACTAGCATATTTATTGACACCTATTGCTTTTGGGTTTGGTTTGTCCTTGCATTTCTGAGCTCTTGATACTTTATTTTAAATCTCTAAGATTCTTTTTCTTTTGAGACTGGATTTCTCTATGTAACCCCAGTTGGTTTGGAACTTGCTACATAGACCAGGCAAGCCTCAAAAATCACAGAAATCTACCTGCCTCTGTCTCCTGAATTTGGGGAATAAGTGAGCATTAAGATTTTTATGAAAAAGTTTTAAGGATTTATAGTTACAAAATATCCCCTTCCAGCTGTCATATTGGTGTTCCAAAAGTTTTGAAAAATTGTGCTATCATTTGTATTTAGTTAAAGTAATCTTAGTGTTTTCCCTGCTTAATTCAATGGCCTATCATTCACTTATGAATGTATTGTTCAAATCTTCAAATATTTGTATACTTTCTTTGTTTTTTTTTGCCATTCATTTCTAGTTTTATTCTAGCAGGAACTCATAAATACACAATGAATTCTTTCTTTTATTGTATTTGCTAAGACTTGCTTTGTGGTATGCACTGTGATTTATTTCAGACAAAGGACTTCACTCTGCTAAGAAGAATGTATATTCTGAATTCACTGGATTGAATATTCTGTAGATAGCCATCAGGTTCTTTGGGCTCAGGTGTCTTAATGATTTTTCAGTTGGATGGCCTGGAGAGGGATACTGAGTGTTGTATAAGTGCCTTTAGTGTTTTGTAAGAGATTCAACTTCGGTGCATAAATCTACATTTTTCGTATTAGGGAGTCAGTTGTGTCTTCAAATCAGCTTTTAAACAGAACATTTCTCTCTCTATGAGACTAGTCCTGAGGTTAACCTAATCTTCAAATCTTAACAGTAACAAAAAGTACTTACACTGGCTATGTGTGATGTGTCCATCAGAAGTCTAAATGTCTCTCAATAGCTTAAACATTTTATCATTATTTTCATCTCAAAGGGTGGTGGTGATGTTTATATTATATCTCTTTTTATGGAAGAAGAAACCGAGGCAGAGCTTTGTAGCATCCCAACCAAGGTCACAGTGTTAACATGAGGCAGAACCAAAGTCTGAAATCTATCCATTTATTTCTTCTTTGTCTCCTCTGCCATTACACGTTTATTTTCCATAAGGTTTCTGTGATCTCTAGGCCAAGCGAGACTCCAAAAATAACAATTTTAATTTCCAAATCGAGGGCATGATTTCTAAATGGACCAAGTTATTTTTGTGAACCCTACATAAAATTCAGGAACAGAACTTTGGGAAGGAACTTCCAGATGGCAGAAAATCTTCACAGTTCAGTAATTAAGCCTTTTGAGAAAGTGGCTGTGTGCGACGGAGCCACGGACTGATTAACTGTACAATATCAATTATATCAAATGGCACTACTTTAATTCTGTCAAAATTTAGAGAAATCTGACATGCTGACATGAGATTCTGTGAAGTGTGATAATGAGCTGCCAAGTGTCATGTAGTGTTACGGGGAGGGGGAGGGGGCGCCCTTGCTCTCGGATTAAAGGTGGATTTTACTCTTTATTCATATCAAGTTGTGCTTTATTAACCACCACGAGCAGCCCTGTATACACACTCCCACCATTGGATGAACAGCCTAATCGGTTTTTTTTTGTTTATATGACTCATATTGTTCAAAGGATAAGTTAAATTTGCAGAAGATAAGAGTAACTTTGCGTGTGCGTGTGTCGTTGAGACAGGGTGCATGCTTAGGAAATCAGCCTCTTATTCATTCCTCTCCCCATTCTTGTAAAGCACACTCCTCACATCTCTTAAGTTTAGAGGTTTAACTTGCCTCATTTTATAGTGACAGAGACTCATCTGGCCGTTAAGGACAAAGTCGGGCTGGTTAAATAGCAAAGCCAGAGTTACTAAGTGACAGAAACTTTCAACAGAGTTTGGCTTTCCTGAAAAGAGAGGCATGCCCTTTTTATTTAAAAAAAAAAAAGTAGACATGATCATCAAATGTAAGAGTTTGTCGCATTAATGAAATAATAAAAATAGATTTAGGCAAATACATGAATGTAAAATTTCTGTTATGTCCAAAGAAGACAAAGGGCAGCTTTTATTATGACTCAGTGAGATGTCTTGAGTGAGCACCACTCCATGA
Organism: Apodemus agrarius; assembly: GCA_964023405.1. Taxonomy (NCBI): domain Eukaryota; kingdom Metazoa; phylum Chordata; class Mammalia; order Rodentia; family Muridae; genus Apodemus; species Apodemus agrarius. The sequence goes on from OZ030014.1 coordinate 70,115,137, forward strand.
GAATGCATGGTTGCTTATGTATAGTACGTGATGGTGATGACGATAGCTTCAACAGCCAGCCTGCCAGAGCAGTTACCCTGGGCTCCTTCTTGCCTTCTTTCCCACACTTCCAATGACCTCCAGAACATTCTCACTCGGAAATTCCAGTCTCCCACAAAAGTTGAAAGTCTAAAGTCCAACCCACCATCTTATTGGCTTCTTCCTTCTTGAACATTCCCTTTCCCTTGACCAGACTGTTTTCAAAGCTGACAGTTGGTGGCCTTCCTTATCTCTTCTTCTTTCTCTCACCCACTTTCAGTGCTATGGTGTTTATGAATTATTACTGAGTTAACCCATCCACTGTTTTGAACTGAATATAAAACAACCATTTCAAGAGCTTTCCTTGGGGCTCCAGGAGGTTCATCAGCCAGTGAAGTCCTTGCCTCACAAGCATGAGGATCTGAGTCTGGATATCTAGTACACTTGTAAGAGTGGGTGACTGGAGTGGCTGTCATCCCAGAGATCTGGAGTTCAGAACAGGCTGGCCAGTATGATCAGTCCAAACCACATGTTCCGAGTTCAGAGTACTTGCTCAGTATACACAGTAAAGAATAAGGATAAGACTCCTAAGGTCAGGCCCAGGCTTCCATATGCACACATACACATATGTTGATGCATACTCTCACAGACATGCCCCCATACGTATGTGAGCATGCAAGGCCATACCCACTTCCATATACATAATAAATAAATGCATTTTACTTATTTTTTAGTAACTTTTTTCAGCTTACAACCAATGCTTTGCCAGCCTGTAGCAGCATTTGGCAAAGACTTTGTGTCTATGTCTTTCTCTGTACTAAGACTGTGCCCTTCAGCTGCCACTGGTTACTCTTTGCTGATTTTTTTTCCTCAGTGGGATTTTGTAAAGACCAGTCAGATCTTCCAGACCTGGCTACCTTCTATTTGTATGTCTTGACTCACTGGATATTTAGGCAAACCCTACTAATGACAAACGATGACAGAGCTGATGAAGACATCTCTTCTTGTGTTTATCCATTCATCACTTTTCAGTTACATTTTTCTTGTCTGTAGCTGGCTCAGAGAAAACCAAAGAGTCCAATGATTAGAGAAAATGGCATTTTCTATTCTGACAGGGGCTTCCATGTTTTTTATAAGTGATAATGCTTTTACTTATTGGTCTTTGGAAAAGGAAGTGTCCAGCCCACCTCACTGTCTTCTCCTAACTCTAGGAAGGAGGGTGGATAAAAACCACATTACCTCACTCTGCCTGGCTCTCTGTTTATAGAGGCTTTGAAGGAAAGTACAGCTGATGGCAGTTAGTGGGAGAGGATTGCCAGTCCAGCTGCCTTTTTATCTCGAGATTCTATGATTTACTCAATTACTTGCTACTATATTTAGAGAGTAAGATTACTTAAGACTCTTTTACCCTGAATGTTTGGGCTTAGTTACCAGTTCTGGGTAACTAACAGGGAAACTGCCACTTAAGGCCTATTGCAAGTCTATTTCAATGATGACATTTTTCATCCCTCTCCCCAGCTTATGGAGGTCAGATTTTGCAGAGCTGGCCATTCAGATATGCCAGAGGCCCCTCAGTGTGTTAAAGGAATGCACTTGAAGGTCTCACACGAGACACAATAGGAAGGTAGATGGAAAAACATACATGCCATATACTTACTTTGACTTTCTTATCTCTCTAAACTTTCTCTTTTATATTACAAAGAGAATTCCTGGACTCTCCCCCTCAACCATGTTTTTTGTCAATGAGGATATATTTCAGTGGACCCTAATCCCTAAATTTTTGTTTCACTCATTTAAGCGTATACAGTGAATTGAGACTTTATGACAGGTACATCATATTGGTTCACTGTAGCTTTCCAATCCATTAGCATCATTAGAATGACTACTCTTTAGAAAGTTGTCTTTATAGATAAGAAAGGCATTATAGCATATTAGGTGTGTGGGGCTTGTATGCTTTCTCTTGATGCATACTTGATTTGATGCTTGTTTTGAATGTAGCATCGATAACATTTACTATAGGTAAGGTGTGGCACATAGGGTGTATTTTGTCAGACAACTGGCTCAGTGATGATGCTGTGAGGTTATCAAGCAGGTATACAGCTGTCTTCTTAGATTGGGGAGCTGACAAGTGATTCTGAAAGCAGGCTTTGCAGTTTCAATTCTCAGATTTGTCTGAGGGCATCCAGATTGGCTTTTTCCTTGCTATAGAGTCTATTTCTTCCATAATTCCAGCTGCTGTGTAAAAGACTTGGCAGGGATGTGAATTCATAGTTTGATATAGTTAATAACTCAATCAATTATTGCATCTAATTTCGAGCCACTTCTTCTGTATGACTAGCCGAGTTGTCCTTCATAGCACATTTCAAGGTACAGAGAGTGAGAGTTCACTACTCCAGGTCTTTCACAGGAAGACTTAGGTACTAAAATATTTATTTTACTAAGAGGAAAAGAGAACTAAGTAAAGCGAATGGAATGTAAGGAGCAGTGATTGGCAAAAAGATCAGTGAGGACTTAGCAAATCAAAGTAAACAATTAAAAGGAGACTCATTTAGGGACCATTTCAAAGAAACAGAGACAGAAAAACACTAGGTGTAATAGATTTGATTATTATTTAGTAAATATTCAGTCGTCTCCACCCTCGTAATCCATGGGGAAACTGTTGCTTCTCTGAGATCGCGCTTGGATTAGTAACTGTCATTGGTCAATGGGATGTTGACAGATAGGCTGAGATAAAGGGGATGCTGACAGATATACTTACTGAGACAAAAGGCTTGAGGCAAACAGCCCTTTCGCATTAGCTGTTGCTCCCCAGCCTTCTGCGATGGAAAGAGTATGTTTCTGGTGGCCACTGCTTAAAGAAAGCTCAGAGCCACCTAGAGACCTAGGCAGTTTGGGTCCAGGGTCCAGGCCAATTATAAATTTGCCTATGGAAGAGCACGCAACTAAGAGATAATCCTTTATTGCTGACTGCTCCTTAAGGTTTGTTGCTTCTATGTTTAGTACAAAATGTTACTAGTATATTAGATATCAAGACTGTAAAAGCAAGGGAAGTAGGCTTAAAACATTTTAAGTTCCTTGGTTATTTTTGCATAAGAGGTGCCGATTAATGTAAAGCATCATATGTACATGTTCATATTACATATATATGTGCATACTGTAAACAATATATGTATATGCTCATATTACATGTATATGTGCATATTGTATGCAAGGTATTTAAAGATAAGTATTTTCTACCGAGTTCTCTCTACATATTTCTTTCCTTCGATGACAACCACTATTACCAGTTTCAGAGATTTATTTGGAGATATATTTTGTACATATCCCTTCATTCACCTATCTGGGGATGTATGTATGTATGAAGATTGTAGTATATTATGCATTTTCACAAATGATCCTTGGATTTTCCAATGTATAACTGGTGGTTGTTCTGTGTCAGTACAGATGGAAGAGCTGACATTTAGTACATACAGATTTGCCCAATAAACTATCATTTAGAATAATATAAATTATGTAGTTAAGCTGCACTTACATAATACTTTATTCATTACTTACAGAATCAAATGTAATTTTAAAATATAAGTAAACTTCTAAACCACTCATAGGGAAAAGAAGTGGAAAATCAGATATTTAGAAGGCAAAATCATGAAAAAAGTGAAGGCAGGGTTTGGCAAACCAAATTTGAATAATATGCTGGCAATAAGTCCAAATCCACCATATATCCTTCTCACAAAATATGTTGATACCATATTAAAGGGAAATTCACAGATTTCATATTTTTGAAAGCCCAACTACTTAACAGAGTGTTCACAAAAGATTAATTGAAAGAGAGATATCACATGATATTTATCAAACATAATGTGGCACAGGGATCACATTAAAGTATTGTGTTTAGTAGCATATAAAATTATAATGCAACTTACCAAACACAGGAAATACTTCCCAGTCTGTTGATATGAACCAATATGATATCAACTAACAAAAATAGGCAGACTTACAAGAATATATCAGAATTCAACAACTAAAGACCTCCCTTGGAAGGGAATAATGTCAAACAAATTTAAAAGTGATAGTAAAGAGAATATGAAAAAAACACTTAAAACCTTGATCTATTAGTCAATGCAATCTCTCAAAACAAACAGAAAACAATACTCTTTCAATTGCAGATAGATTATTTGTATGAAATAATCTGCTTACTAGGTTTAGAAAAATGTTTACTTATAATAAGAAATTGATATGTAGAATGAACTTCCTGGCCATAATGTAATTGATGTACAAAATAATTGAGGAGAACTTCTGCGTTACCTAACTAAAATCCTGAAATCCAAATGATCTGCGGTTCAGATGAGAAATAATATCATAAATGGTAATAATTAGAACCGAAGTTTCAGTGGCTGTATAATTTTGAAAATTAGTAACTTTTACATGCCACTAGGCTATCTTCTTAATGAAGCACCTTTAACTCCTGAGTACTCTATATATTCTAGAGAAAACAAGAAGAGATTGAAAAATAAGTTTACATACAAAGTGATGAGCAAATAAAAGTATTAGTGATGCAAACTATCTGTTAAAAAAGGGTCAACAATAGAACAACAAAACTCCAGAAATGGGATGAAATTGGTAAAATTTATTTAAAATGAAAAGAAAGAATTTAAATAATGAGTGTTGGAAGCAGAACATAACTAGAATGAGTTAGTGACGTATAAGTTTCCTATGTGATGATACACAAAATAAAAGTTGTAGGCTTCAGGCTACGTTCTACACTTTTCACACCAGTCTTGTGAATATTTTGAAGCTGTGAAGTGTCATCAAAGTTCTATTCAAGTGACCCTGTGCTAAGCCTCTGAGAAACTATTTCAGATGCCTTAAATATGCAGATCAATGCAGAGTTTTGATGTGCTTTCAAGTATTTTACGTAATTCCAAATTTTTATGTGGCTTAGATGAGATTCTAGATTGACCCAGGGACAAATGCTAGTAAGGCCAGAATGATTCCTCACTCCACACTAAGCACATATACTCAATCCTTTAATCCAGTGCAATGTAAGCATTAGACCTTTGACAGTAAGCAGGTCATGATGGCGAGTCCTAATGCCATTTAGGAAGAGACAGAACACATGTTGTCTCTCCCTCCTTCCATGTGTAGGGCAATAAGAAAATGGTCAGCTGAAGGTGAGAAAGAGTCTTCACCAGATGTTGGGTCTGTGACCATGTAATCTTAGCCCTTATAGACTCCAGACTATGACAAATACAATCTCAGCAAGTCACCCCACCACTGGTACGGTAGACTAAAATGACAGGTTAGCATTTCCTTTTTCCTTTTGTTCTTCTGCAGATAAGACTTTACATTACTATTTTGGGTCTGTGGATTTTTTCATGACACCGTCCTTCCAGTAGCAGAAGGTCAGTGGAGTGGAACGCATCCTCAGACAGTTTGTTGTCCTCTTGATCTCTTTCTCTACTGACCTAAGATGTATCTTAGTGCCCTGTGCAATGAAAAATGATGCAATGAACTCAGTTGTTGACAACTTGTTCTAGCTTAACATGTGCTTTTAAAGGTAATTTGCATTGGCCAGGGAATAAATAATTTCAGCCAGAAAAGTGAGAATTTTACCAAAATTATAGAAATATAGTGAAATAGATGGAATGGTTTTTTAATGGAATTTTTTTCAGGAAATGTGTGAAGATTCTCTCTCTTTTGGTTCATCCTTCATAATTGATTGTATAAAGTGCCAATAGAGTGCTTATAACTGACCTGAGGGTGTCGGAATTATGAATATGTAGATGTTGTTCTTGGACAGAACTAGAAAGAAAGACTACAAATCTATCTCAGTAACTGGAAAAAAATAGCAGGTTTAAAACATATTAAAAATCAAGATCAGCTTTGATTTTGCTGTCTGATGCAGGGAAGGGAACAGCCAGAACCAGTTTGGGCAAGTTCAACTGCTAAGTGAGTCACCAGAAACTACAGTGCTAATCTTTTTTTTTTTTTTTTTTTTTTTTTTTAATAACTGATTGTTTCCCACTAAGATTAGTTCCGAGGTCAAGTAGAGTTTCTACATTCCAAGAAGCAAGATGGAACCACCTCTCCTAGAACATGTTATCTTCCCATCGAAAATATTGTGGACCTATTACTATAATTGCTACCTCCCATCAGGAGCTTCATTCAAAGTTATTTTCTTTTTTTTTAAAAAAAGATAATATTTTAAAATTAATTGTTGGAGAATTACATATATGCTAAAATGTATTTTGATCATATTCAGTTTCTTCTCCTAATTCCTTCCAGATTCACCCATCCATCTTTCCATCCCCTCTAAATCCAGTTTGTGATATCCATATATTCCCATTAACACTCAAGAAACCATACTGTCCCTGGTCATTGTTGGAGTTCATAGGGCTTATTGTTATTGATGACTTTCTTCTCTCAGTAGCCTGCAAGGCACCTTGTGGTACTATGAAAGCTAGCCAGCAGGGAGGGAGCTTCCTGGTCAGTCAGGTTATTTCCTGTTAAAGATTTACACTTATTTATTATGTGTATATGTTTGTGTGGTCTGGAGACATTTGTGGGAGTTAGTTCTTTCCACTACGTGGAAGGAAGTGCCTTTAACCACTGAACTGTCTTGCAGAGAGCCCTACAGAGTTAGTTTTTTTTTCTATTTACATTTCACATGAAGAAAACTGTAGTGTCCCCTGAAAAAGCTGTTTCTTCATGAAGGCCAACTTCATATTCAGTCATTTTGTATGCTCTGAGTGTGAAGTCCATTTGTGTGGTAAAATAGAATGTTCAAACCTGCACCGAGTCCCTTGAAGAACTCAAATTAGAACTCCCATACACACGTTTAAAGATGAGGATACGGTCCTCAGGAATTTGTACAGACCTTTATAGAGACTGCATGAAAGAGTTTCCACTAGAAAAGTGGCTCAGCCAATGCAATGGATAGCTCCTCACAGCACTGAAAGGTGGACAAAATAATATGCTATGGTGTTTCCACTGTAAAGAAGTGATCTTTAATTATTAGCTATATGTCACCCTTCATATGCTATCAAAGCAATCTATTTTGAGCAATTTTTGACATCTATGGTACATGGCTTAGTCTTTCTGTGAGATTATTTCTCCAGTATCCATAGATAGATATGTATATGTATATGTATATGTATATGTATATGTATATGTATATTCGGGTGACATTATATAAAAACCATTGATGTGGACTCAGAGGGAGCCCGTATGCCCATTCTTATTCCCATCATTAGCACAATAGCCTTAAAATTTACTCTGAGCTCATGATCCTATGAGATAATGCCTTTGTTGAATTCCCATTTGAGTGATAAATGGCTGAATGAAGTGCTTTAAACAGGCATGTGCTTGAGCTGCCAGCTTGGGTGAACCACGTGTGCACATATCTCCTGTCTCTGCATAGTGAAGTTGACTTGGCATTCTGAAATCAGCCAAAGAAGCTGTAATGGTTAATCTGCATTGTTAATCTGACTGGATTTAGAACCACTCGAAGACATACCTCTGGGCTCTCTGAGGAAGTTTCTAGAAAGTTAAGAGAAGACCTACTCTGAATGTGGCTAGGACCCTCTAATGGACAAGAACTCCAGATTGTTCTTATATTTATGGCTAGAGATGGAAAAAAGATCTAAATATGAGGTTTGGAGAGGAAGCATTTGTGAGTGTTGAGTCTAAGGAGATAGTCAAGGTTGACACAGGGAGAGCAGTTATAGTTTTTAAAGAGATTAGTGCTGTTTAAGAGAACTGTTTCACCTCACTGGGACAATAGAAAAAGTGTCCCAAAGGCAGAGCCACACCCATCAAAGGTTCCAGCTCTTTAAGAAGACAACTTATTTATTAAAAAGAGAAAATAAGAAGAGAAACTATCTTTAAAGGAGTTCCTTAGACGAAATGCCCAACAGTTGGGAGATGTCACGGGATTTTCCTTGTCCAATTACATTAGTACAGAGAAGGTCTGTAATTGGACAGGGAAAAGGGGGCAGAGCTAAGAGTTGTAGGGAAAGGGAGCGTCCCAGAGAGGAGAGAAGAACCATGGCCACGGATGTGAACCCAAGTAGCAATTACCAGCCACAAGTATCTAAGTTTTCACAAGGTTAGAAACATTGGGATAAAGCTTTTATCATTATCAATTGGCTCTAAAATTATTGTATTGACATCTTGTAAATTGTGATATTATTTATACATAAATCTGTTTGGTTAATTAAGCCTTAAGAGTCTTTTTTTTTTTTTTTCGAGACAGGGTTTCTCTGTGTAGCTCTGGCTGTCCTGGAACTCACTCTGTAGACCAGGCTGGCCTCAAACTCAGAAATCCACCTGCCTCTGCCTCCCAAGTCTGGGATTAAAGGCGTGTGCCACCACCGCCCGGCTGCCTTAAGAGTCTTAATTCTACTAGGTAACTAGGTGGTGACCTGGCAGATCCTGGGGTGTGTGGGGTGTTGTGTGGAAGCGAGAGGTATTTGGAACCACCCCCACTGGAGATCGCCCAGTTGGGGCTAGAGATTTGGCAGGCTGGCAGGACCATGTCGATTTTTTTTTGAGACAGGGTTTCTCTGTATAGTTCTATCTGTCCTGGAACTCACTCCATATACCAGACTGGCCTCGAACTCAGAAGTCCACCTGCCTCCCAAGTGTTGGGATTAAAGGCATACATCACCACTGCCCAGAGACATTGCAGATTTTTAATATTTCCTGCAATAGGGAGAGGGAACTTGTAGAGTCCACCTTCAGTAAGTAAAAAGACAGGGCATCAAGTGGAGGGATGGGGTTGCCATCCCACAGTCAAAAACTCTGACCCAGAATTGTTCTTGTCTAAAAAAAAAAAAAAACCTGCAGGGACAAAAATGGAGAAGAGACTGAGGTAAAGGAGGCCCAGTCAAATTGGGGATCCATCTCAAGGGGAGGCTCCAAAGCCTGACACTATTACTGATACCATGGTATTCTTACAGACAGGAGCCTGGCATGGCTGTCCTCTGAGAGGCACAACAAGCAGCCGACTGAGATAGATGCAGATACTTATACCCGGCCAATGGGCTGAAGTCAGGGAACTCTGTGGTTGAATTAGGGAAAGGCTGGAAGAAGTTGAGAAGGAGGGTGACCCCATAAGAAGACCTGCAGTCTCAACTAACCTGGACCCCTGAAATCTCTCAGATACTAAGCCACCAATCAGGCAGCATACACTACCTGATTCAAGGCTCTGACACATATACAGCAGAGGGCTGCCTGGTCTGGCCTCAGTGAGAGAAGATGCACCTAACCCAGGAAGGACTTGAGGCCCCAGGGAGTGGGAAGGTCTGGCAGGGTGGGGTAGGGTGGAGTGGGGTGTGGTGGGGGAGAGTTGTGGGGGTGAGGACATTCTCTTAGAGACTGGGGGAGGAGGAATAGGATGAGGAAGAATTGGAGGGTAGACCAGGAGGAGGATAATGACTGGACTGTGAAAAAAAGATTAAAGATAATAAAAGAAAACTCCAACATGTGAGCTTGTTGGGTACATTTCAGACTCAAACCATACCTAAAAATGGTTAAAACGGCAAACTTCATCATATGTATTTTCCAACAATAAAAAAATTTTAAATATAGAAAGGAAAAAAAAAGAGTTCCTGCCTCAAAACCAGCCATCTAAGGAAGTGATTGCCCATACTGGGCCTCCAAGTCTCGAGATTCAGTAGATATGGTAGAAGTGGCTGCAAACCTTGACAACAAAATCCATGTGGTGCTTGTTTCTAAAACAGACACTATCTAAGAGTTGCGTTATCAATGGTGCTTGCACTAAGGTTCCAGAAAACTGCTAGGCTATGTGCGTGGCAGGGTCAGATTCCTACAAGACCCTAAAAAAATCATTCCACAGTGCTGTGAAAATGGAGCCTAAGTTTTAACGAAGACCTGAAGAGGCTAGATCTGCCAGGGCCCTGAGACATACGATAAGGAAGACTTCAGGCTCACCTTGAAGTAGCTCAAGAGCTTGGCCTTTTGTGTTGCGTGCACCGGAGCTAGAGGGCTGGGGCACGGGTGATGCTGCCACAGCCCCTCTGTGTTGGACATGGAGCGGTAGGGTCTGGCGTTATCCCTGCTGGGCTTCAGCCTTTCTTTGGCCCCATCTGCTTTGCTATCCCCCGATCCTGCCTTCTCTTTTGGAAGGGAAATGTTTATTTGGGGCCATGGTATGTGTTTGAAGTATGTAATTTGTATTTTGATTTTCTAGAAGATTAAGAGTCTGTCTTAAGGGCTGAGGAAATGGTTCAGGGGCAGAAGTGCCTGTGGACACAAGCGGCAGGCCCTGAGTTTGAATCATCGTCATTTATATAAACAGCTGGTGCAGAGGTGCATGCTTGTAATCTCAGAGCTAAGGTGCAGAGATGAGACCATTCCAGAGGCTTTCTCAGTCAGTGAAACTCCAGGGTGAGTAACAGAGCCTGTCTTAAATATAATGTGGAGACCGACGGAGGAAGACAATGTTGACTTCTGACCTCTAAATGTGCACACATGGGGCATATACCCCTACACAAATACATATGGCCTACCCCTTACACATATCTAAACACACACACACACACACACACACACACACACACACACACACATATGCACTGTATTAAGATTTAGAGGACACTATGGACATTGGACTTTAAACAAATAATTATGCACATAAATGTGTATCTATGCTTGAGTAAGCTTATGTCAATGTTGGTGCACATAGAATCCAGAAATGGGTGTTTCACATAGCAGTCGTCTGTCCAAATAGGTACTGGGAACTGAACTTTAGTCCTCTGCAAATGCCGTAGTACTTTTTCTCTACTGTTGGGCCATCTCTCCAGTCTGAAAAATTGTTTTCTGGGTTTCTGCTTGCTTGCTTTGCTTTGCTTTGTTTTGTGTCGTTTTTGTTTTGTCGATGCTGGGATTGAATTTGGGGCTCTGCACCAGCTAGCAAACCACTCTACCAGTGAGCCATGTTTCCAGCCCAACACTGAGCTTTTGAACAATGTCAGAGATGTACAAATTTTGGACACATTTACAGATGCGCTAAGTGCATTCACAATTTTGGTATGGTCTTGATTCCTTGAGGACCAAGGTGGGACATTATGGTCAAAGAGATGTGTTTAGGACTCTCCCTGAGAAGAATATTTTTCTTGTTCCCGGCATTCCTTAGTTGCCTAGAGTTCTTTGCCTAGGGTTGAGTCCCCATGAGACTTCCCCCTTTCTATGTTAGCATGTCCGTTTACATTACCCATGTTCTAGTCTTATTTAAGCAGCCACGTTGATTGAGGCTTCATCTGACACTTTTAGGAAATAAAATAGCACAGGAACTCACCGTTTCTATGGCTTTTATAATTTTTCTACCCTTCTTCTACTACAGAGTGAATGGGTTTTATTTCTTTTGTTTTATAATTAATCAATCAGTTCATTATTTGATTTTTATAATCAACAAAGGAAAGAAAAGAAAATGTCCAGAACTAGCATTATGAGACAATCCCAAACAAAAATCCAAAAACAAAAACAAAAAACAAACAAACAAAAAAACCCTCCAAAAATACCATTGAGTTGACTTTGTAGTCTAGCCATTTAGAGCTCGGTATGGGGCCTGCTCGTAAGCGTGGTTTGTATCCCAGTGAGACTCTATAGGAGAAAACTGATTTTCCTTTTGAAGTTGTTATCAGTTGGAGATAACTTCTGGCTTAAGGACTGAGGCTTGTGTCTGCTTCACTCTCAGCACTGGGACCCCATCTGGCACAGACCTGCAGGCTGGGGCAGGCTTCCACAGTCTTGGTGAGTTCCTATGCTTATCAGTCTTGTATCTGGCAGGTCCTCTTTGCCTGGTGTCCTCCATCACCACTGGCTCTATTCTGCCTCTTTTAACACATGTATATGTAATATACATGATATATATGTAATGCGTGTGTGTGTGTGTGTGTGTGTGTGTGTGTGCCATGAATTTGACAGTGAGCAGGGGGGATGGTGTATAAGAAGGTTTGGAGGAAGGAAAGAGAAAGGGTAGAGATGTAATTATATTTTCATTAAGACATAAAAGACATTTAAAACATGATGTATTTGGATGGATGTCAAGTTGACAAAGGATGGACTTATCCTCTTGGCTGAATTTAGAATCACTTAGGACTTCGAATGTGTCTGTGAGGGAATTTTCAGGTTAGACCTACCATGAATATGCGTAGCTGGATCCTCTACTATAAACACAAGGTGAGTAGCCGTCTTGTGCTTAAGGCCCTTGTTTCATCTTTGTATCCTGAATGCGTGTTCCTTGGAAAGAAGGGGTGATGGATGCTGCTGGAGCAGCCTTCATACAGTGGGGGGAGACCAGGTCCTTGAAAAGAACTGTAGTCTATGCTGCCCCCACTGGTCTGGAGGACCACGGTTATTCTGTTCTTTGTTCTATGAACCTCCATCCAATTCTTACTATAAAGATATGTAAGCTCTGGAACTTCTGAACCGCCCAGAAGAGTGCACCACATTTTACTAAGGTGTGACACATAGTCTAAAGAGAAGCTGCAGCCATGACACACATGATTGAACCTTACTGCCAGCAACTGATCTCCCTCAGTCCCCAGATGCATGGAGAAGGAACAAAGAACAGTGTATAAATAATTAAATAGAGAAAGAATAAGAATGTTTAAGCATTTTTAAAAACTGACCTGAATGAAAACTACTAAGCAGAAGCCCAGTTCCCTCCGATGCCTGTTTCGTTTTTTTATCATCTCGACGCACCTGGGCTCCTTTCATATGTTCCCTTCTTACACTTTCTGTCTCCTTACTGACAAATCGTTCTGAAGCTTCTAGAGCCCACCTCGGTCGACTTTGTTAGAAGGACCATGAGGACTGATACTTTCCATTGTCCACTTCAACCAAACCACCGGCAGAGGCAAGGATTTACATATGTCCCCCACACTGGCTCAGCAGGATAGACCTACGGTCAGGTCTGCCCTTTGGGATAGAACCAACGTTACGCTCAAAGCGACCATGGTTAGAGCCATGGAGCCATGTGCTGGCTCCTCGCCTTCCCTGTCCTGCAGAGGACTTCTGTAAGCCTCGCTCACTTGAATGCTCCTCCTCTTAGAGTCTTTTTCTGGGGACTCCAACTTACAACTGAGAGTTAATAAGAATTTCAATATTATCCTCAGAAAACAGTAAGCAGAAATGAAAAAAAGTGTCTAGCATCCTCTTCAAGCTTCTTAAGTTTGAGCTTATTACACTGACCTGCCTCAGACGTGCTTAGAAAGAAAATGGACTCACTTTTGGATAACAGGTTCATTTTGGAAGTTTGTAATGTGAGTCTGGACTTCAGGAGAGAGGTCAGACCCAGGCATGTATTAAATTAAAATGAGCAGGGTTGTAAACTTATACTGTATGAATTATTTTTCTATGGACTACTGGACCATTCTCACCTAATTTAAAGATTCAACACAGCTGTGAGTTTCATTAAATGTTTATGATCCTATTAAGGGATATATTTTTAGCTTTAATAAAAGGAAGTTGATAAAGCTTCATTATCTGTCGTTTGAGAGGAAGAATAAAAAAAATTCTAAGATCTAGAAAGTGAGTCTATAATATGTCATCGTAAATCTTCTGTTCCCCAAGCCTTTGTCTGTCTCTGACATCAAAGATAAATGACTATCACTGGAATTAACACCTCTTAAATATATCATGATCTTCAACATTATTACCAAAAGGCTGTTATGAAAACTTCACTAAAATAGAATTTGATTTTCTTTCTATGAACTGTAAGGGTGACTGATATTTCAGTGCCTGTAGTGGCAACGTCTTCCATAGTAACTCGGCGGGCTTTCTTAAAGGGCTAAAATTACTTCGTGTGGAAAGGAAAATTGCAAAATTTAGTGACAAAATTATTCTAGCTCTTTTTTTTGTTGTTTTCAGTTTGAAAACCACAGTCATTTAAATCACTTTACTCAAGGAGGTTAGTGTCACTTTAGGCTCTGAATCTTTGCTTTCAAAAGGCAGAAGCAAAGGTTACAAAATAATACAACCCAGTCGGCACAAGTGGAGCTTACGAACCAACCTTAGGCTCTTTGAGTTACTCATTTCTCCCACCAGCAGCAGAAGATAATTTTACTGCAAGTCCGTCCGTTGCATTACTGTGAGTAACAAGCATAATTCCTCTAGAAATGCGCGTCTATACAGAGGCTCCTGTTGCAGTAGCTATGGCCCTCCTCCCTATCTCCGACAATACCAAGGCTCCCTCATTTTGGATTAGAAGGAAGTGCATCTGAAAGATGTCTTCGGAGACTGCCTGTGTGGTCTGGAACCGATCAAGAAAATGAAACCAAATACCCGGAAAGTCTCAGTTCTGTGTGAAGACCCTACGCATGCTAATGAGGATGGTGCTAGGAAAGAGATATTGTTTCCGATGTAAAAAGATAGAACTTCTGGAAGGGTGCGATTTTTAATTTAAAATTTAGATGATGGGTTGGAGGCGTTCCTGCTCTAAACAATGCTGACTGGCCTTCTGTCTGAGGTATTTGGTCGTTTCTTTTAGAAATTATGCCGTTGGAGGCAAAACTGTAAGACAATTCTAGGACTGAGACTTATCCTATGTGTCTGAAACATTTGGGCATTAAAAAAAAAATGCTTTCATTACTGGTTCCCATTACTACGGGCTTGTCATTATGCCGCCATGGGCACAACTCATGGAAGACAACAATCACAAGCTGCTGAAAACTCAAATATAATGTTGTACGTGCACTTTTCCTGTTTTTCCACTTTATAAACGTTTTAGTACAAGTGTGTTTGGAACTGACCCCCAGTCCTTTCTTGTGTGCCCTTAAGGACCCATTGATCGGTCTTCAAAGCCTTCTATTTATTTTAGAAATGGTCTCAAATCTATTTTTGAAATGGAGGAGAGGTATGAATGAATAAGAAAATAAAACACAAATTATAAAAGAAACGATGGACACCATCTGAGGTTCACAGGTCTGTGTATGCGGCAGGCATTTAAAATGCATGCTAACACAGCTTACACACACTCTGATTGGTGATCCAGGATTTCTTTGTAAACTCCTGGCTCCTTCACCCTGCTTTCTGACAATGTCTGTGAAGCCAGACTGGTTATAATGACACTTCTTGTCATTTTATTTGAAATTACATAACATATTTACTTTCTGAAATGTACCTGTGTCTATATGTAAAAACACACATGTTAAATGTATATGACTCACTTTAATGCTACCCAACCCCCCCCCTCCATGAGGCAGGAGCATCTGGGTAATCACATCATATTAAGATGCTTCTGTGGAGTAAACTCTCGTTTATTATTATTATTGTTGTTATGTGGTTTATTATTTTTAAAAGGTGGAAGAACAGAAAAGAAACTGACTCTTTTGTCTGAGACCATCAATTTCTCCGTGAAATGAGTGTCCCTCCGTTCAATAAGCTCCTGTCGGCAAATATATAATCTCATCATTGAAGCATATAATGCACAATAGAAATTACTTTCCACATTGTCTTTGAGTTTTGATTTTAATATAAATATCAGATGTAGGGGAGGATATGAGTTTGGTTATAATTACAGCTATAACACATTTCAAATACTGTAGATTTTCCAGAATTTTAAATTTTCTCTATCTTCCAGGATTTCCAGTTTACCCTACTCATGCAGGTTTTTAATCAACAAGCACTACGTTTTGAAAACTTTTTTCTTTATAATACTTGGGGCTTTTTTTGAAGCCCATGCTTCCACTTGAAACAGTGCACTTTTCATCCAGGGTAAAAAGCACTGAGGCAAATTAGTAAAATAAGGGACCACGGAAGGCTGCTGTAAGCCTTGGTCAACAACAGTGTAGCCAGGATGAGAGGGATGTATTACCACTGCAGGGAGGAAGTCAGGAAATCTAAAGGGAGCCCGTGCTTCTCCTCCTGAGTAGACACACAGCTACAGTTGAAAACAATTTCAGAACCTGTGCACTATTGATCTTATTGTCTTTCTGCCCATTTTTGTCCTTTTAGGAAAGTTTTATTCATCAGAAATTCTGTATTTCGTATATGTTACGGTCATATGTATTTGCCAGAATGTGTTGCATAATTAAAAGATGTTTTCTTGCCACATATCTTAGACTTTTATCAATTCTGTACCCAGATGTGTGTGTGTGTGTGTGTGTGTGTGTGTGTGTGTGTGTGTGGTATACAAGGTATATGTGTACATATGTGATGTGTGTATGTTGTGTGTATATGTGATGTGAGCATGTGTGTATGTCTGTGTCGGTATATGTGTGCGTGCTTTGCTTGTGTGTGTTTGCATGTGTGTGATATATCTGTGTACATGTGTGATGCGTGCATGATCTGAATGTGCATGTGTGTGTGTGGTGCAAGTGTGTGTGTGTTGTGCAAGTGTGTGTGTGTATATGTGTGCGTACTTGAAACAGCTACACCCTAGAAGCACAAACTGTTAAAAACAGGTATATTTTAAATGTACTAAGTATTAAGCTCACAAAAATAATGGTCAGAGAGTGGTGCAGTTAATGTAAATAAGCATATTAAAGAGTTTTGATTGAAACTACTGATCATCTACAAAAGCATTACTAAAAATAACCTTAACTATCTGGCCGTTCAGTGTATGTAGGACATTTCTCCTAAGAGAGATTAAAGGAGGCACTGAATTCAATGAATTCCAAAGTCATTTCCCATTTTGACTTTAGAAGCGCTCCTTCTCTCAATGTTTCCAGTTAGACAAGTACTAAGGATAAAGGGACATGCTCTCTTGATATTTGTCAAAATGTAATATACTTTCGAGGGACCTACATTAGGTTAATGTGGCCTCTCTTTCCCTCTCCCTCTCCCTCTCCCTCTTCCCCTCCCTTCCTCTTCCCCTTCCCCCTCTCTCTCATTACCTAGTGGCTACAGAGGTTGGAAAACGATTAATAAACAAGCCGAAATGAACTTGAGCCATAAGGAGTCAGTGTGATCCGAGAGGCTCTGAATGAGGGGAGTCACTAATGGAATATCCGAGGAAAGGTATGAGAATTCTCAGTTTAAGATAAACCAATCTTTTACTAGGAAGGATGAGG